>CP092870.1:10859943-11365307 GCA_030710605.1 Cordylochernes scorpioides
TGAAATAATTTCCAGAAAATCGTTCAAAGCGCTTGAAGACTGATTTTCCTTTAACTTGTGATCTATATAATAGCGGAATACAAAATGAAAACATGCATATAAAATTTGGTTGCTTTTGTTTGGAGAAACAGGGAAAATAAATTTTGGGTGACTTATCCTTGTCTCAATTCGATAGTCAACAAATATATAACTGAATGAATACAATGATGTTTGATCAAGGTCTCCTCTTTGGTTTATATATATTCTACAAGGCTGCAGTCACACCTTTCTGAGGTTATTAATGAATTTGCCGATTGTCGTAGTCCATTTGGATGAGGAAAGCGAAGACTAGAACGCGGCTGATTCCACACTCGCCTTTTCAGTATTCACGGTGGAATCTGTGGCCACTGGAAATGCGTCGGAACTGGAGGCTGTGTTTGGGTTCTGTGCTGCCTGGAATATAGGAGCTCCACCTATGCTTCCTTCCTGCGGTGAATCTGTATAAGATCGGTGGCCTAAATAAAGCTGTATGTGTGTGTATTTGGAATAATACATTTTAAAATACGTTGTAGGTGGGTAGGGGGAGGAGGGGGGGTGAGTAAATTCATCTAATTCAGTGGCTAACGATCCACGGAGACTTCCACATAATACTGCTGTCATCCTATACTCCACATCCCGAGAAACTATCATTCACAAGAATGCAATGTATTACCGGACTGCACTTTCCATAAAACAACCTTTGATCTTAACGTCCTAGGACACCTCATTAGTAGAATATCGCAATTGAAGATATATTTCCACAGGTTGGCAGTGAACTTAAATAGAAGCAGCCAGGTCTAGGGATTCCACCATGAAGGTACGGATTGGTATTTTACCGCGATGCCACGGACTGCTAAACCCGACATCTCAGTGTTGTAGTCCCCGTGGCCAAGAAGACAGGGAGGGAGTCCAGTCTCCAACCCTCCACCAACAACATGGGATAGACATAAGTAGAGTTATGGAGGTTTTAAAAAACTCCTTAATTACCAACAAACAGTCGGTAGAATGATCCTCCGTAATTGGAGCATGCTAAATCAACTCAAGCAATTTGTAGGAAGCTCCCATAACGACCTTCTGAACAATGTTAGGATCTATAATCTCTAGAGTCAGGAAGATCCTTGCTTCGGCAAATATTGGAATGGTTAGAGTTTCTTCCGTAGGAGCCAGCTATCAGTGCTCTAGGGAGTTGACAGGCCCACAGATCCATCGTCCAACTGTCCAGGAGGACAGAGGATCTCATCAAGAGACAACAGGGCTGGAGGAATGAACGTCCTGGACGTTACAATTAGGTATTCTCCCAGTAGAGAATATTCTGAACATTTGCTTTTTTGCGTGTGTAGAGGGAAGCACTCTTCACCGTTGAAACATCTTCTGGAATATATTTACTTCTCTCAACTCTTTGATATTGATTTTGAATATCCTATTGGCATAATACTTAATAAATCTATTACATATTACATTAGCTCAGCGCATAAGCGACAGAGAAATCCGAACATTTTATAACCGGAACTTTTAGAAATCTTCATTGACATTTCTAAAACATTAACTATTCACTTTTTATAATCCCCGCGAAAAAACAACAACAACAACAAAAAAAAAACAGATAAGTTCAATCTGGGAAATAGCTATGAGTGGGAACTACTATATGTGGATAAAAGAAACAGTTCATCTATAAGCGAGAGTAAGGCTTAGAGAAAAATATTTCTGTGTTCACAGCCACTATAGCCCAGTATCTTCTGTCTTCCCCGTGTGTTGACAATTAGAACGTTCTCCGACTGTCGACCTGTCCTGGAACCTTTTTTGAACTCTTGGGAACAAGAAACTTGTGAATCTTTACACGTGTTCTGTTCGCAATTACATGATCCCGGCCATTTCAATATAACATCAGCTCCAGGCTAGGAAGGTAGGACACATGTTGGAGATGATTAGAACTTATTCATTTACACTCCAATGTAGCACTGTGTAGATGCTCTAAGTAAGTTGTTATGCTAAATTCAATGTATAGATTTTTGAAATGCGCAAGAGATCTAGAGAGAATAATGGGTTTAACTTTATCCTAATCAAGAACGACATATCCTGGTCCTGCTGGAAGCTGCTATAGCGAGGTGGTCTCCCTACACCCGTGGCCTCTCTCTCGTCGGCCGGGCCAGAGCCCCAACTCCTTGGTGCTCTCCTCGGTGACCATCACATTCACGGCTACCTGCCTACCGACCGTACCATCCACAAGATCCAGGCGCGTCTTGCGCGGTTCATCTGGGGGTCGGAGCGCATCGCCTGGTTTCCTGGTAGCGTCCTGGCGAGACCCGTCTCTCTTGGAGGATTCGGCCTCATCGACATCAAGACCCAGCTGCGGTTGTCGTGCTTCAAGGGCGTGCAGGCCGCACTGCGTGGAATCCGTAATGCCTACTCTTGGCTGGTCGAGAGCGTTGCGTGGCTATATCCACTTCAATCCGGGTCCCGAATCTCGCCACGGCGACTCCGGCTTCTTAAGATCTGGGAGGCGGTCGCTTACATCCTCACGCTGGACCACTGTGCGCTTACACCGCCTCAGCTCCTGAACCTCCACATCATCGGTGGCTGCCGCCTTCTCCGGCCACCCGACCTTCTGGCTCCTACCCGGTGGGTCAGTGCTTGCATTGGGGACTTCACTGGCCCTGCCCCTCCCCTCACTCTGCCTACGCGCTGCGCCCTGGCTGACGCCGCGTCGCTGATCAGCTTCTGCCGTCGTCTTATCGACGAAAATCTACGCGGGACCTACCGAGTAAACACCATCGGCCAGGCCGTAGTGCTGCGCGGGACGACTACGCCGTTCTTGCGAGTCATCACCCGAACTGCCCGTCGCATGTTAGAGCGCCCACGCCTGACTGCCCGGCCCATCGTCCAGTTCGCTAGAAGGTGGGACGAAAATATAAACCTACCCATCAACATCGGCTGGTCGTCGCTCCGGCGCTGCGCCTTCTCCGAGCACAACGCGGACGTGGCAGTGAGGCTACATCTGCACGCCCTGCCCCATCCAGCATCGGCACAACAGTCCTGCGTCGCCTGTGGGTCCGGCGACCTGTCGCTGGTTCACCGGTACTGCCGCTACATCAGGCCTCTCATCCGGGAGGCATATACCATAATCGGGCGGCCCCCTGACCTGCAGGGCTGGGTCTTCGGGCATGGCCTAGACGATGACGTTCTGGCCATCCTGGCGACTGCCAAGACGTGCATCTATAAGTACTTCCTCGGCGTGGAACTGAGGAGTGTTCAAGAAGACCTTGTCTGGAGGAGGACTCTCTCAAAGGTGGGGAAGCCTCCCTTACTGAAGAAATTTGTACACATACACAACTATATATATTCCCCTACATTTTATCTACCCTTTATTTACTCTATCTTATTATATATTTTTCCACCTCTGTAACAATTGATTAGAAGAATCAATAAAATTTATTGAATTGTCTTTATAAAAATCTTTATGCTAATTGTAAGTTAGCGGATTTCAAGGAATACTAGGGGGGGTCGGTGGAAGGATGGTCTAAACCGTTCGTTTTCGACCGCTACGACCTGGGTTCAATTCCCGCAATGGGCACTTTTTTTCTTATTAAAAAAAAGTGCTCCAATGGCCCCGATTCTTGCAAAATTCCAATCCCATTAGCGAGTGCAAGTAACCAAACGGAGCTCTGGAACATTTGTAAGTGGAAAGTCGAACTGCTTTTCACATATGTAGACATGTGGTGCACTTACAGTAAAAGCAGTCGCCTACTTCTATCGCCCATGATTATCATGGCCTGTACTACGTGTACTAAGGATGAGCAAAAAATAAAAAAAAAGATTTTTCTATTATTAAGGTTACGCCGCAACTTTGTTTTATTTAAATAAAATACAAGAAACTTTCGGGCATGCTTATTATCAGCTAAATTTGCAACACGCGCGTGTCTGCAGTAAACGGCCAAAAATTTGGGAGGGCTTTGCTCATCAGAGGTGAACCCTTCCAGCGGTTTCGCCAGTGTATGTGTGTGTGTAAGGGAGGTTGAAGTTGTTTATTTATAAAAGAAAAAATCTATCTAAAATATTTTCAATTTTTCTTTACAGATGGCGCGCATATCTTTCTAGCTAGCAGGTTATTACTTTATCTGGAAATAATTTGTAACTTTTGGTGTTGACGAATTTTAGTATATATGTAATGCAGTTATAAATAGTGAAATTTTCTACCACAAAAATTTCACATTATTACTATATATAAAGAGAGAAGAGGAATGCCCTGCTAACTATAATGATAAAGTACTCTATATAGATATTGTTACATTAACTTGAGATGTAGATGGTCTTGTTCAGCGGTTTCCATTGTGCTGTAGAATAAACCAGAACGAGTTCTCAATAAAAGCTGACGCTTTATTTTGGTAAGGTTACAAGGAAAAGAATAACCGGCGCGAGCGCCCGTCCACACTGGCATGTTTGGAATAAATTATATGTTAACAAATATTTGACAAAACAATATTGATTTGTTTAATAAGTGAAATTAATAATGAAAATATTTACATGAGTCTATGTGGGCTGTGACAATATGGATACAATTTGAATGCAGATAAGTAAACAACTTTCTGTCACCCTTAGAAACACACACAGAAGTACCATCTCGGGAAAGAAACGGAAAACAAACAAACAAAAAAAAAAAGCTTTTAGGTGATAAATCTTCCGACTTTTTCTGAAAAGGTACCACATAATCGTCAGATAATTTCGGGTGTTTTTACTTGTTCCTAAAATGTACTAAATATATTGTAGCAAAGTATTTATTATTTTATTAACAGAGTATCATTTTTGATGTTTATATTTTGCTACTCTGTAAACTTTCCTCATTGCTTATTTTGCGGGCGATGCAAGTGTAACCTATCCACATTTTGGGCGGATGTTGTTGTCATTGCATATTTATTATTATTATTATTTTATCATTTATAATTTGTTTTTGTCTCAAATAAATTGCTGTCTCATCCTGAGGTTTGTCTTTCCTAATTTTCCACGTGACAGTATGTTGTTGTTTGTTATCCCGTTGTGCAAAGAATACACAAATTCCATGAGTCCATGATCCTCGAGTTGTTTGATGATAAGAAGCGGCCTCTCCCAAAGGTCCTGTTTAGCGCATCTAATGCAAGACAAAATGTGTTCTGTAGCTGCAGGTGCTAAGCTACATTTTGGGTAAGTGGAGTCGATTTTGTTATTTATTTTCAATCTTCAATGACTTGAGATGGCCTGTTCTAAATCTTGTTAGTATTTTTTGATGCTGTCTGAGGTTCAGAGTTCCTCCTGGGTCCACTAAATATATGCTGGTGATGTTAAAAACATATTGGATGTATAATGTGTTAGGAACATCCAAAGTGAAAAACCTCTGAAATTACTCGACGATTCCATCAGAAAAGGTCGGAACAATTTTAACATCAAAGCTTTTTTTGTTTTCCGTCACCCGAGGAGATAAATCTTGTAATAGAACTTATCGGCGTTGTATCTCCGCCGAGCTGTCTGAGCTGGGTGACGTCAACAGGAAATGTCGGCGCCACTGTCACCGCTGACATGTCCCCGGCCGTTCACCTCTGCCACATTTGCATACTGTCTGCTTCTGGTCAGTCCCCATCACTTTTTTAAATTTTAATTAAAAAGGCATATATTCGATCAAAATATCATTTATTTTACCAATATTTCAGTTGGCTGAACGCCAACCTTTATCAAGGTTATAAAGGTTGGCGTTCAGCCAACTGAAATATTGGTAAAATAAATGATATTTTGATCCAATATATGCCTTTTTAATTAAAGATTTATTTATGGATTGCTCTATTTTCAAAACTTCTTTTAATACATTGATCATATAAGAAATAAAAACATTAAAGCACGATTTTTTTTTCTTTTACACATAAAGCAAACTTCTACTATCCTTACGGTTGTAGGGTTAAATAATTCCAATTGCCACACCTAGATGGCGCTGTGTTAAACTTTGTGTGTTATAAAAGTTATATTTTTGTAAATGTAAATATTTAATTATTCTTTGTTAAATTATTTATATTTTATTGTAAACAATATGTTATAATTCTTTGTTGCTAGAATACCATTTAACTGAAAATTTGTATGCCTAAATAAGTCGAGAGACTTTTTGAAATAAAAACAACTTTTAGTGGCTAGCCGTGTCTTTGGTGATTGATGATCCTACACTGTTATGAAAGATATATTGGGAGGACTTGCCTCATCAGTTGTTAACCATCCCAGAGGTTTCGCAAATTTAATCCACCACACCACTTCTCTTAGAGCTCTAATACTGTATTGGACGATTCTGCTTAAATATGCTACACTGAAAGGGGGAATATTAGAAATAGCATTTAAGCAAACTATGCACATAAGCTTATAGGACAGTAGAATTACATATAAATATTTGCATCAAGCAATGCTCTTCTGCAGACAATAAGGACAAGGCCTGTTAGGCATAAATTAACACAAAGCAATAACGTGCCATCTATTTATAATTAGTTAAATTTCCGCGTCGTTAGGAAAACTTATATTTCCAGAGGGAAGTTTTGTGATGGCCCACCTCCATAGACAATTTTTTTTTGACAATTAAAATAATTTTATTGACATCTTATCAATACATGCAAAGTGCACAGTCTGCACTATTAAAAAAAAATATATATATATAATTATATATACGTATTTTGAAAATAGAGCAATCCATAAATAAATCTTTATGAAAATTAGAAACTATTTTAGACGCGTAACATTCTTTTTGAAATTAAACAATTTCTACTGCCTTTACTGCAATGGAAAAATTAATGGAAGGGCCTGGCTCATCAGTGATGAACCTTCCCAGCAGTTTCGCCAGTTTAATCTACCATACCGCTGTTATATTGCATGGGAGAGTTCACCACTGATGAGCCAGGCCCTCCCATTAATTTTTCCATTGCAGTAAGGGCAGTAGAAATTGTTTAATTTCAAAAAGAATCTTACGGGTCTAAAATAGTTTCTAATTTTCATAACAGATGACGCGCTAGTGCATCGTAATAAAATAAATCTTTAATTAAAAAGGCATATATTGGATCAAAATAATAAAAACAATCTATATATATAATTGCCTTATTCTGTCTGAAGCTCACGGATAGAATGCGCGCCCATTGGCTGCCGGCGAACACGTGTCCTCCCTGCCCCCCTCTAGACAACCCTGTTATCAGCAGTGTGTTACATCCACCTGTCTATACAGACCACCCTGTCTATAGCGGTCACTTTAGGCAACCCTGTAATCAGCAGTGTGTTACATCCACCTGTCTATACAGACCACCCTGTCTATAGCTACCACTCTAGACAACCCTGTTATCAGCTGTGATACATCCACCTGTCTATACAGACCACCCTGTATATAGCAGCCATTCTAGATAACCCTGTTATCAGCTGTGTGATACATACACCTGTCTATAGCGGCCACTCTAGACAACCCTGTTATCAGCTGTGTGATACATCCACCTGTCTATACAGACCACCCTGTCTATAGCGGTCACTTTAGGCAACCCTGTTATCATCAGTGTGTTACATTCACCTGTCTATACAGACCACCCTGTCTATAGCGGTCACTTTAGGCAACCCTGTTATCAGCAGTGTGATACATACACCTGTCTATACAGACCACCCTGTCTATAGCGGCCACTCTAGACAACCCTGTTATCGGCTGTGTGATACATACACCTGTCTATACAGACCACCCTGTCTATAGCGACCACCCAAGACAACGTTTTTAAAATATATTCGCACTCGGGTAAAACCCGGGCGTTGCCCGGGCCATTCGTCTAGTTATATATATATGCATCATACTATGTACAAAGAACATGGCGCATCCCTCCATAGATAACAGCATGAAACTGTACCAATTATGTAAATAAAATATTTCTATATGTCTTCGCGCTTACTTTAGGAGATTTCTACAGAGCTACATCGAAGAATGGTTCGTATAAAATAAACCAGTAATCAGCATCAAGAACACAAAAAAATCCTAAGAAAAAGACAGTATGGTAGTAATGGGAGTGATCCCAGAGTACAGTTTCACTTTTGTACTTTTTTTTTCACAAAGAATCTTATTTTCTTTTTGAACAAATTGAAGATAAGAGAAAAACTTACTTTAAATAAAGTATAAAAATTTAAAGTGAAAATATCAGGTTTTTAGAAAAAAAGTTTCTTTTTGATATTTTAATCAAGAAATCTCTAGCCTTCGGGTACGAAAGCCCTTCTATTGGAGAAAATATAGAAGAAATACAGTAGATCCTCCCTGTAAAGGACACCTAATTACAGAGCCAAAGTGTCCTTTAGGGAAAGGTGTGCTCTTACTGGAGAGTTGCAAATAGCAAAAATGGTAATTTTTCAAATGAAAACTGTTCTTTGTGGAGAGGTGTCCGTTAGCGGGGTGTCCGCTAAAGGGAATACTGTATATACTTTTCTAGTGCCGAATTGTCTAGACATCTCCTAGTTCGTATCTTTTCTCAATCTAATAAATAGCATATAGTTCCGGTCTAATTTCTTCTTCTTTTTTTTTTTCGCTTTCTGAAGCTTCAATTTTTCTATTCAAAATAATTTGAAAGAATAAACAAGTTTTTTCCATTAAATCTAAGTATGCCTGTAGACTGAGCTTCGTAGCGCTAGAAATCTGAATAAAACCAAAGGTTTTACAAAATCACCAAAGTTTGTGTAGAATTCTGGTGACTCTCAAATATATTTTTCTTGCGCGATCACAAAGAGGTGTCAAAAGGCGTTACGATTTTAACTTTTTAAACTGATGATATGTTAAGTTACATTCTTTAAGACATATAGAGGAAACGAAAAAACACGCCATATATATATAGAAAATTAAGACATTGAAGCACGAATGTTTCTTTTAAACATAAAACAAACCTCTAGTATCCTTACTGAGATGAAAATATTGGGAGGGCTTAGCTCTTATATAAGCAGACTCGTCCAATACAGTATTAGATCTCTAAGAAGCGGTCTGGTAGATTAAATTGGTGAAAACGTTGGGAGAGTTAACCACTGATGAGCCAAACTTTCCAAATATTGTTTGATCGCAGTAAGAACAGTAGAAGTATGTTTTATGTATAAAAGAAACATTTGGGCTTGAATGTTTTAATTTCTTACATAGAGAGAGATGGTACGTTATTTCTTTAAGAAATGTTTATGAAGGGTTTGAGTGTTTTGTAATTCGTCTTATCGCTATGTGATTGAAGCAAGCATATTCCCTGAGTGGGTTCTTAACTCTGTTCAGAACACAGAAGACTTTAGCCAGAGTAAATCAAGAAGTAGGATGTCTTGTTTGGGTAGAACTTGGGAGGTATTCAATCACTATGTGATTGAAGCAAGCATATTCCCTGAGTGGTTTCTTAACTCTGTTCATAACACTGAATACTTTATATCCAGAGTAGATCGAGAAGTAGGATGTCTTGTTTAGGTAGAACTTGGGAGGTATTGACCTCTGCAGAAGAGAAAGTAACCACTGCCTAATCTTGATGGATATGTCATTGATAACGGTTATCATGATAGAATTGGTTAAGTTGTAATTAAGAAGAATAACTCTATTTGATCTTTTCGGAAGAGAAATTGTTATATTATAAATTTATAATTATAGGTATTTCTACTGTCCCCTCAAAGCTTGTGACTATATTTCATTTAAAATACCTTTTCCAAGAGGTTAGCTTAAGTCTCGATATAAAAGCAAACCAGCCAAATGCAATATTTACATCAGGTAGATTAAACTATCACAAACGCTGGAAGGTTTCACCACTGATAATCCAGGCTCGCATTGATTTATCATTACAGTAAGAGCAGTAGAAAAGTTTTTTTATTTTAAAAAGAATCATACGCGTATAAAATAGTTCCAATTTCTTATAACAGACGGTACGTTAATGCATCATACTATAAGAATAATTTTGTACGATTATTGTATTTTTTTTTTAACATGTTCATAAAGATATGTGTAAAGTTGGTATCTCTTCCTGAAACACCTTCCAAATAAGGAAGATCATCGAGGTAGGTGGCAAATGCCACGAATGGCTATATCTTGGCTTGCCTTTGCTTTCTCTGAAATTTAGAAAAGACTTGTTTGTATTATAGCTATTCTAATTCGTTAAATCCATAGGTGGATTTTTATTTTGGAAAGCTAAACGTGATTCCCATATTCAAGTCTCAGTTAGCTGGGAAATCCAATTGTACCTCCTGACCCACGATGTCCTGTTTGATGTACTCATCCTAGTAGAGTAGAACCTCCCATCCTGGTCTCTTCTTAATTTGATCTCAGATTGTAGGTAGAAATACGTTTTTGACCCAGTCAGAATTTATTTTACAAAGGCAGTCGTTCAGGGAGGTGGATCAACGGGTCGCTCATGGGAGGTTTGCTGTATCTTCCCATCAAGATAGAGAGGTTGCTATTCTATAATTAATTCTGATTTGTCAACATGAAGCTTACACCTGTGAATTGTTACAGAAAACTTATCTCTAAAACTCTCACTCACACAAAATTATATACGATAAAATTCTGGAAAATCGCACAGACAATAGGCGTAACACAGAAAATGGATCTAACTTGAAGAAAGGTCGATCCTAATTTCCACTTTCTGTAGATAACTGCTATGTTTACTTCTACTTAACCATCTGGGAGAAACATGTATGGGACGAGTGTCCTTAATAAAGGCTGTTTGCTGTTGTTGTATTTATATACAATAATATTGCCTTTTCCTTTATAAACGCATTGTTTCAATCTAATATTCAACCGAAGAGTTACCTTTTTCGTGAATGCCATCCAATTGTAAAGAGAGTTTGTAAATGTTATTTTTAAAAAATATAAAAATCTAATCACAGTTCCCAAATGTGATGTACCCTAAACAAGAAATTTAAATTTGTTTAGTGAGGAAAAATGTTGGATTTATTTTATTTAAAAAGATACATTTGAAATGGTTGGATTGTTCAAGCGAACCAAGCAACAATGGGGCTAAATATATTTAAAAGAAGGAATCTTTCAAACTTTTTTGTTACTTTGTGGCTTGACCCCCCCCCCCCCCCCCTCCCATTTTAGACCGTATAGAAATGGAGAAAGGTTCATACCCGAGATGAATATCATTATATTCAATTCAATATAATAACTCACGATGGTTTTAAGCTGAAAATTTTAAAAGGCACAAGAAGTGATCGGACAACAGTGAATATGCTAAATCGGGCCGCTCATTTAGAGGCTGCATGTTCAAAAGGCTCAAGAATTGGATCAAACAGGCACACCGGCTGAATGCTGGTTTTATAATCCGCACGCTGCGAAGGCTCAAGGAATTGATCAGGATGATTCTACTGTTGCAAGATATGGCCGCTGGTTTTAGAGGCCGCACGTTGCGAAGGCTCATGGAATTGATCAGGATGATTCTACTGCTGCAAGATATGGCCGCGGGTTTAAGAAGCCGCACGTTGCGAAGGCTCAAGAGATTGATCAGTGCGTTTCTACTACTGTAAGATATAGCCGCTAGTTTTAGAAGCCACACGCTGCTAAAGCTCAAGGAATTGATCAGGATAATTCTACTGTTCCAAGATCTGGCCGCTGGTTTTAGAAGCCGCACGTTGTGCGAAGGCTCAAGGAATTGATCAGGATGATTCTACTGTTCCAAGATATGGCCGCTAGTTTTAGAATCCGCACGCTTTGAAGGCTCAAGTAATTGATCAAGGTGATGCTACTGTTCCAAGATATGGCCGCTGGTTTTATAAGCCGCACGTTGCAGAAGCTCAAGGAATTGATCAAGGTGATTCTATTGCTGCAAGATATGGCCGCTGGTTTTAGAAGCCGCACGTTATGAAGGCTCAAGAAGTTGATCAGGGTGATTCTACTGCTGCAAGATCTGGCCGCTGGTTTTAGAAGCCGCACGTTGCGAAGGCTCAAAGAATTGATCATGATGATTCTACTGTTCCAAGATATGGCCGCTGGTTTTAGAAGCCGCACGTTATGAAGGCTCAAGGAGTTGATCAGGGTGATTCTACTGCTGCAAGATATGGCGCTGGTTTTAGAAGCCGCACGTTGCAGAAGCTCAAGGAATTGATCAGGGTGATTCTATTGTTCCAAGATATGGCCGCTGGTGTTAGAAGCCGCACGTTGCAGAAGCTCAAGGAATTGATCAGGGTAATTCTAATATTGCAAGATATGGCAGCTGTTTTTAGAAGTCGCACGTTGCAGAAGCTAAAGGAATTGATCAGGGTAATTCTACTTTTCCATGATATGGCCGCTGGTTTTATAAGCCGCACGTTGTGAAGGCTCAAGGAATTGATCAAGGTGATTCTATTGCTGCAAGATATGGCCGCTGGTTTTAGAGGCCGCACGTTGCAGAACCTAAAGGAATTGATAAGGGTGATTCTACTGTTGCAAGATATGGCCGCTGGTTTTAGAAGCCGCACGTTTTGAAGGCTCAAGGAATTGAACAAGGTGAATCTACTGTTGCAAGATATGGCTGCGGTTTTTAGAGGCCGCACGTTTTGAAAGCTCAAGGAATTGAACAAGGTGATTCTACTGCTACAAGATATGGCCGCTGATTTTAGAAACCGGACGTTGCAGAAGCTCAAGGAATTGATCAGGGTGATTCTACTGCTACAAGATATGGCCGCTGGTTTTAGAAATCGCAGGTTTCGAAGGTTCAAGGAATTGATCAGGCCGGCACGACCTCTGGTAAATAAGTAGGTACATTTATTTTTATTAGTTATTTTGACACAAATGTCTTGTTAGATATATATTGTAAATTTATTTTTTAAATAGTTTATTTTTTTCTCTTGATTCTCTTTCTCTCTCTCTCTGAGGTTTTATAAATTTAAAAATTATTTGCTATGATAAATTCGTAAAATAAAAATCAATGACAAAATAAAATAAATAATTAATAAAAAATAGTATTTTTAAATAAAAATATTTTATTAAAATGCATTCAAATTAGAAAATAAATATATCAGCTACCACCATTGAACTATTAGATAAATATAAATCAAAATAAAAGTGGCGGGGGACGATCATCATTTTTTTTTTTTTTTGCTTATCCCTAGTACACGTGGTACAGGCCATGATAATCATGGTGGGTAGTTAGAGACTGCTTTTACTGTAAGGGGATGCAAGGGCTTTTGCTGCCTATATCGTCCCTGGCTTTGCCGAATTTCTATTCTGCTTTTACTGTAAGCGCACAACATGTCTACACATGTGAAAAACAGTTCGACTTTGCACTTACAAATGTACCATAACTTAATATAATTCAATGTGAAGAGAAACACTGATTGGCAGGTTTTATGTTTTTAGTGAATATTTTACCTCTTCACTCAATATACGATGGTCGTACACTCTGCCGCTTGTATTCTGACTCGTATAAATCTAATTTTTCAATATAGAGGTAGCTGAAGTATTCATTTTCACCTTTTTATTTCATTTTTAAAATGGAATATTTTCATAAAACGATTTTTTTATTATTCAGTTTTACATTTATTGTTTTATATTTTCCCTATTCTCGCTCTCTCTTTCTTTTACTTAATTTTAGCTTGAATCTTGATTTTTATCTGTATTATTTTGTTTTAACTTGCCCCGATTTTTGGCTTGAAGAACACAAATATATATTGGATTTTCTAAGCATGTTTTCATTAAATGGGCATATCACTATAATAACTGGTACCAGCCACTTAAATCTACGTTCCTACCCATAGATTATTGACTTGCTACTGCTGTTATCTATTTTAACATGGGCCGAAACAGCGCCTTAGATTCAAGATTGTAATCTAGCGATTAATGACAGAGCATCTTTTTAGGGCCTAAATGGCTCTTTGGGCTCAAGTTCTGGCTATGAAAAATATGGACTGATGCTAATGGCTCACGCCCATAGCTTTCAGCATTTATTGACGAGCGGTATTTATGGTCTTCATTCTGGTATACATCCATCACTACAGTTGCTTCCAGCCATCTAGTGGAGCTTAAAGTGGACGACACCCTGCGAAGTTCAACGATTTCTCCCCATTTTCTTCGCATCATCATCCAAAGTGGGTGAATTGCATGGGAATCGTCCTGGGTAAATTTTCTTCAGGTCATGGATCTATGGACGGAAGAGCCTTGACCATTCTTCTTTACTCTTATGCCGCTAGTAAAACACACGCTGCTCCAATTACACAATCTACGGGCGGTCATGCCTAGAGTCAAGTTAGCTATCATAGAACCGGGAAGGCAATGTGCACTAATAACTTTACCAGCGTGAAGCAGAGCGGTCTTACCGTCCACGGCTCTATGGCCGGGAGAAACCAGGGCGATTCTAAGTCGCCACGAGCTTTGGATGGCAATGCGGATAAATTAAATAATGCAACAGGTGTCTGTAGATGTAAGTTTCTTCAATCTTTTATTGCATTCTCAAGCTTTTGGACATCTCCGCCCTTCTAAAGAAGTACAAAATTAACTAACGGCGTTTCATTATTAAGAGTGCAATAAAAATGAGAATAAATTAATTTCAAGGAACCTGTTGCATTATTGAATTCATATATATACAGGAGATTCACATCTATTGCATTGATGCGAATAAGTGGGAAATGATCGCTGAAAATCCATTTCAGACTCGATATTTGAAGCGGCATTCCTCAGTCAGGGACGTCAACATAAGACCGATCAGATACTGCTCTTGTATAAGTGCAGCAAGCTAATTCCCTGCACCTTGCCCTCAGACACAGTACTTGATGCCAACAAATCCTGGGGTCGGGTCGAAACTACAAATGAATCCGTTGATCCAACTCCATCGAGTTGTGACGACTTCTCATATGCTCAGTTGTAAGTCAGGAGAAACCATTGGAAAAATCACACCCGCGAAGTTTCACTACATCAAGATGGCAAATTGAGGTAGACAAAGTGCTCCAAGCATCTCCCACAAGCCGGAGGATCTTGCTCGCGTTACACATGAAACGCTCTAGAATTTCTTTAAAGAATACCCATCGTCGCCTTCGGGAGTTCTGGGCCCAATTTATAATCTCGCACGAGCATATCTAGCAGAAATGAAGTTACTCTTCAAGAAAATATTGATCAATGCAAGGTATACAGACTCCTTGGAAAAGAGCGTCAAGAGGGAACCCCAGGTGCCAAGACACGTCCTGATCTCCCAGTGGTCGACTACGGCAGGCCATTGTTCCTCTTGAAGGAGGCTAGAACAACAAGACCGAACGTCCCCGAAGAAGCATAGAGGCGTGAACAGTAAGAACAAAGCTAATAACATACACGAGGTGTGTTCAAAATTTATCGCGACTTTTGTGTTTTTTCAAAAATAATTTATTTATTCATGAATACCCATTTTGTCCCCTTCAAAGTAATCCCCATGAGATATTATACACTTGTGCCAACGGTTTTTCCAATCTTCGAAGCACTTCAAAAAATCATTTTTAAAAATCTTTTTCAGCTCCTCCTTCGATGCCGTCTTTATCTCGTCAAGCGTAGCGTAACGTCGTCCTTTCATGGGCCTCTTCAGTTTAGGGAACAAGAAAAAGTCACAGGGGGGCAGACTGAGGAATACGGTGGCTGCGGCATCATTAGTGTGTTGTTTTTGGCCAAAAAGTCGCGCACAAGCAACGATGTGTGAGCAGGGGCGTTATCGTGGTGCAAAAACCAATTTTGTTCTTCCACAAATCCGGGCGTTTCTGGCGGATTGCTTCGCGCAAATTGCGCATAACTTGCAGGTAATATTCCTTATTGACCGTTCTACCCTGTGGCAAGAACTCATGATGCACCACGCCCCTGCAATCGAAGAAAACTGTCAGCAAAACTTTCACATTCGACCGAACTTGGCGCGCTTTTTTCGGTCTTGGTTCGTGCGGCAGCTTCCATTGAGATGATTGAGCTTTGGTTTCCACGTCATAACCATAAACCCACGCTTCGTCACTAGTTATGACCCTCTGGAGCAAATTTGGGTCGTCGCGGACAGAGTCCAACATCTCATTAGCAATGTTCATGCGATGCTGTTTTTGGTCGCAATTGAGCAATTTTGGTACGAATTTCGCGGCGACCCGTCTCATGCCCAAATCATTGATAAAAATCGAATGGCACGAGCCAATCGATATGTTTAGGTCCTCAGCAACTTCTCTAACGGTGATTCGACGATTGGCCAATATCATTTTCTCCACTTCATTAATTTTTTCGTCTGTTGTTGAAGTGCTCGGGCGTCCGGCACGCTCTTCGTCGTTCACATCTTCTCGGCCTTCTGAGAACATTTTGTACCACCGATAAACGTTGCTTCGGTCCAAGGTAGCTTCTCCGTATGCCACAGTCAACATTCGGAGTGCATCCGCGCACTTAATTTCGTTTTTCACACAAAATTTGATACAGGTTCTTTGATCCATTTTTTTGAATAGGTAAAAATCGAAGACGATCCAAAACACCTGCAAGCAAAGCAGCTGTCAACAATTAAGTGAACATTCAAAATGGCCGAGCTTGTCGGCATAAGTGAGAGACATGAGTACCAACATAAAGCCACAAAAAGATCGAAATTCGAATATACGTAACCCGCGAAAATTCAAAAGTATGTTATTAGCTCGTATGTCCCAAACCTATAGAATTCAAAACATTCTCCAGTCATTCCTACCTTGAGCCGACATTCAAGGACCATTGTTTGTCGTTATCACTTGTTCAAATTAACAATGTAGTTGTTAGGTTTTGTAGACGCAGGTTTTGCAACAAGGATGTCTAACTGCAATTTTATAGAGAAAGCATCGCATTTAACGGTAATATGGCGCTCCCTCTACAGGCAGCACGATCCCGCATGACCACGTGAAGAGTTTCGCTGTTGTAGCAAGCAGACATGTCGTTCCAAGACTTACAGATGATGTTCTATGACGCCGTCCGCAGCGGGGATGTCGTTGCCCAGCGCAGGATTCTGGCTCGCCAGCCATCGAAGGACTGTTTCTGTGGCCTGCCGCGCTGCAACTGCGTGCACCCTCTGGTGCTGGCCATCGGCGCCACCGAGGGCGACCCGGCGCTACGGCACCGAGCCGTGCGAGAACTGCTCAGGGCCGGCTGTGACGTCAACCAGGCGGCCTCTCGCGTGGCGGCGATGCACCGCAGAACGCCCTTCCTGCGAGCAATCCAAACCACGGACGACAAGCTAGTAGCCTATATGATGGCCATGGGAGGGGCTGATGTCCATAGAGCCTCTGAAGAATTGGTCTACCCGCTCATCTGGGCCTGCTACTGTAGGTCTCCTCTCACCGTAGGGACGCTTTTGCGCTGTGGGGCGGACGTCAACCATCTGTCATCGCCCAACCTGGACTTCTGGGAGGCGAAACTCCGCACCTGCTTCAGCTGGCGTTCGCCTTTGCTGATGGCTCTAGACACGGGGGATGAGGAGGTGGTGAGAAGTCTTATAGAGGACTTCTCTGCGGACGTCAACCTGACATCGGGAGCGATGGTCCCATCACCGTTGGCCTACGTGCTGGTCAAAATGCCGTCGCTGCTCGAACTTTTCCTCCAGCGCGGCGCCGACCCTAACTTTTGCCCACTTCAGCTGTCCTCCTGCCGCCAGTGCAAGTGTGAACTCGAGACGTCGCTATTCCTGCGGCCTCCAATCTACTCCACCATCATCCTGGACAAGCCAGAGGACCTGAGCATGCTCGTAAAATACGGAGCGGATGTGAACTTCCAGCGAGAAGACACCCCATCGCCCCTCGCGCTGTCCCTGAGCCACCGTCCCGAGTTGGCCCAGAGACTCCTGGAGAACGGCGCAAACCCAAACATGAAGACTCGGGGCATCTCGCCTCTCAGCCTCATGTTGTGCGGAGGCGTGTGCGGGGGTGACTTCTCCGACCTTCAGCTCATGGAGGCGCTGGAGCTCCTGGTGTCGTGGGGCGCCAAGCTCGCCCTCACACGGACGTCGCGGCATCCTTTCGGCATCTTCCGCCCTCCCGGGACACGTCCTCTGGCCAGACGCCACGTGGAGTTCCTGCTGGACTGCGCGGTAGAACACAACCCCCAGGACATCGCTAGGTTCCTCCACCTCTACTCCAACATCATCCCGCCAGATAAACTCTACCAAGTGTGCCGGCAGCCGCTGAGCCTACGTCTGACCGCTGCACAGACGCTGCGGTCCCACCTTCGAGAGGACGTACTGACCAGCAGGTGTCCACACGCCCTCCTACCTCTCTTGCTGGCCACGGATTCCTGACACATTATATAATACCTCGCTCGCATACATAGATCTCATTTTCTCACCTCTAGATGCCACCTCCAAACTATGAGAGACGACTTTGGGCCAAATTTAATCTGTCACTTCGAAGCAAATACTGCTTTCTCATTGACTCAATAGATTTACTTAAGGCCGTTCAGAGGAGCCGAGATCTCTTGTAGCACAACCTTCTCTTCCAAATCTTGTAACTAATCCTTCAATATAATAACAACTCTACATGGAATAGAGGTTTAGATTGCCAGTTTGGTGCAGCATTAGGATTGCTTGTGGCACCTCATCCTCGGTGAGCAGCCCGGTTTTAGGGATTACAAAATATTTGACATTTCTTAATGCACATCAAACCTTATATAGGAATATCAATTTTTTCCAAGACTTTGAATTCTGAAACGTAGAGAGGACTTTTTATAAGCCACAATAAATTTAAACTTATGTCCTTACTACGCTGAACAGTATGATGAAAGGCTTTGGATCGTCAGTGGTGAACCCTCCCAGTGGTTTCGTCTGTTTAACTTACCAGACCTCTGTGACATTGCTTGCATGGATCTAATATGATATTTATACCTGGGCCTATAATAGAATTCTTGGTTGAGATATTTACTAAATGATGGTATATAATGCATCTATGGACATAGGCTCACAGAACAGTATGCAAACACAAGGTAATAAGACCAAATCCAAATAAATAAATAGTGTGTGACGTTTTGGTAACAGCGTTGTTACCATCTTCAGACAAAAAAGTATTGAATGAGAAATTTTACCACAGTATGTTTTAAATAGTTACTGTTATCAAGTGTGTAAACAAGATAACAGATAAGAAGATAGCTTTCTGAGAAACACAGAATATTATTCTTAGAATTAAAAATTGAAAAAAAAAAAAACACTTTTTTTTTTAGATATAATTAAAAGCATATCTATAAGTATCATTTATATTTCCTGTTTCTTCCATTCTGTTAATTGAAGCACATTTCTTTTGAATGAAAAAAAAAAAGGCTTCTTTAAATTGTCTCTTAAAATAATTTTTCTCATAATCTAGTATCTTTTCTTTAGAATCTTCTAAATTCTCTAGTATCTAGTTTCTTTTAGGTTAAAATTATTATGTCCTGTGATTTTTTTATGTTCTACAAGTGCAGAATTCTCAATCTTCTTATCTGTTATCTTGTTTACACACTTGATAACAGTAACTATTTAAAGCATGCTGTGGTAAAATTTCTCATTTCTTATGGCCAATTAGTCTCAACAACAATAAATAAATTTCTCATTCAGTACTTTTGTCTGAAAAGGGTAACAGCATTGTTACCGAAATGTCACACACTATTTATTTGGATTTGGTCTTATTACCTTGTGTTTATAATCTATAATACAAATTGTGCCTTATCAGAACAGTATGCATTATATTGTTACAAATTAATTTCATAATTATTTTAAACAGATTATTAAAGAATTGATCATCATTATCAATAGGAAATAATAAACAGCTTATAACTACTAACACTTGTCAATCTATGGAGACGCTCCAGGAGTCTCTGTCCTTTAAATATAATAAAATGATTGCTAAAAATATTGTTAATATTTAAACTTTCTTTTGTGTGTAATTAAACATATTGCTTAATTCACTAAATAAAAATTTTGTCTTAATAAATACAGCACAAATTTAAAATATGTTTTAAGGGGGTCGGTGGAAAGGTGGTCTAAACCGTTGGGTTTCGACTGCTACAACCCGGGTTTGATTCCCGCAATGGGAACTTTTTTTCTGATAAAAAAAAAATGCTCCAATGGCCCCCGATTTTTGCAAAAGTCCAACTACACTAGCAAGTGCGAATAGCCAAATGGGGCTCTGACACATTTGTAAGTGCAAAGTCGAACTGCTTTTCACATGTGTAGATATGTGGTGCACTTACAGTAAAAGCAGTCGCCAACTTCTACCTACCATGATTAACATGGCCTGTTATAAAAATTTGAAATTATTATAGATGCGTACGATTCTTTTTAAAAATAAATAATTTTTACCATGGTAGATTAAACTGGAGAAACCGCTGGGAGGGTTCACCACTGATGAACCAGGCCCTCCCATTAATTTTTCCATTTCAGTAAGGACAGTATAAATTGTTTATTTTTTAAAAATAATCATACACATCTATAATAGTTTTGAATTTTGATAACAGATGGCACGCTAATGTATCCTAATATAACATGGCCTGTACCATATGTACTGGGGATAAGCAAAAAAAAATGTTTTTATTGACTTTAGTAATTTATTTTGCTTACCAACACAAGGTAATAAGACCAAATCCAAATAAATAAATAGTGTGTGACGTTTCTGTAACAGCGTTGTTACCGAAATGTCACACACTATTTATTTATTTGGATTTGGTCTTATTACCTTGTGTTTATAACTCCGCCTTTGCTGGTCCCAAGCCCGGATGAAAAAGGAGAAGGGGGAGCAGTAACAAGCTCACTGAAAAACCTGGGTTCAGCTGGCCCGGCTGATAGTACCCTGTAAGGGCTCCTAATCCAGGGATACAGAATGAGCAGCATTTGTACTCCATGTTAGAAGCGGCTGCACATGGTGTCTGTTCCTTATGTCAGAGGCGGCCATTTCTTTTGGAGCTAAGTCGGCCTGCCACTGAGTAGTGCTCCCAGTCTTAATGACAAAGGCAGACGCATTCTACTTCGCACAGTCATGATGGTTGTCAAACAAGCTTGATACCCTAATATGATTGAGTGGAGATAAGAAAGAAGAAGAAGACCTTGTGTTTATAATCCAAATTGTGCCTTTTCATTTTGCTTACCAATAAATATTTCTACCATCCTCCATGTGAAGAATTTACAAACAGTTACCTTCCTAGGAATAAATACCAGTAGAAATATTCCCAAGTACAAACCAGACATCAGATAAACTGAATGCCTACTGCTACCATTAGAGGTGGATCTAAAGACCAACCCGGACAGTGGGCCACTATAGTACGAGGCTCCAGGAATCAGGATTACAACAAGAGAGAGAGAAGTGAAGAATTCAAGTATAAGGCCTATAGTCAGATTAGAGGGATGCAGGCAATATCGCAGTTGGTATGGAAAATGATAAGGTACAATTTGGATTATCTATATATATAAAAATCAATGTTTCTATGTCCGGTATACAAATTCGCAGTAGTTCACTAATTCAAACCAAAATTTCCATACATAGGTTAAAAAATACGGGGAAGACGATAGGCTATTTAAAAAAATATATAAATCAATTATTAAAACTATATATTCAAATTATTCTACTTAGCTCACGAACAGCGCCCTCTATCAAAGAATAGATGAAATTATGCTGATGCAAACAAATAGATAATGCTAATAACAAACAATTATAAAAAAAAATCTTATCTGAATATATATCACTCGGGTAGATATGCACACGGGTCAATCCCGGGGCGAAGCCCGGGTCACCCGTCTAGTAGATTATAAACACAAGGTAATAAGACCAAATCCAAATAAATAGTGTGTGACGCTTCAGTAACAGCGTTGTTACCATCTTCAGACAAAAGTACTGAATGAGAAATTTTACCACAGCATTTTTTAAATAGTTATTGTTATCAAGTGTGTAAACAAGATAACAGATAAGAAGAAAATAGTTATTTGAGAAACACAGAATATTATTCTTAGAATTAAAAGTGGAAAAAAAACCTTTTTTTTAGATATAATTATGAAGATGGTAACAACACTGTTACCGAAACGTCACACACTATTTATTTATTTGGATTTGGTCTTATTACCTTGTGTTTGGTGTGGAAAAATAAACTGAGGGTCCCCACTGATAGCCAAGCCCTTCCTATATTTTTCATCGCAGTAAGGACAGTATTTTTTTATTTAGTGTTAAAAGAAACATTCATATCTTAATTTCTTATAATCCTTATCAACTATAATGCCTTAATGTATATGCATTAAAACAACCCGCTAAAATGAACCTTCCCATATAAGAAATTAAAAAAAAATCCCCATTTTTATTTCATAGTATAGTACACTATTGGGATTCACTTAGTGTGGTTTTACTGTATATGGTATCTGCTTTATTCAAGTTCTGATTGGTTGATTAAGATCCCATAACAGTGAACTGATTGGCTGTTCAGTCACATGACCTTAATCAAATAATCAGTATCAAGTTAAATTAGCTAAACAGCATGCAGTGGTTTCTTTAGCTCATAGGCATTAAATTTTGAATAATCTATATTAAACATCACAATTCTTGGGAGTTGTCTGTTAGTGTTTTAGGTGCAGTAAAACCTTGCTATAGTTGGTAGAAAAACTTGCTTAAATATATGTTTAAAATAGTGTACTTAACTTGGATAATTTAAGTTTGACATTGGATTAAATTTAGGTACTTTAATTAAAATATAAGGATTAAATATGAAAAAGTTCGACGCGCGTTTAAATGTCATCGCTTCCCTTCTTAGTAAAAGTTCTTTCTGCTTCTTTTTTCCGCCGCGCATGCGCACCACCTCTGATTCTTCATCACCAACTATGTAGGCGCACCACTTCTCACCGGCAGTGGCGCCGCCAGACGAGTTTAGTTAGATTTGGTCAATCTAACCTCTCCAATAGTAGTGAACCCTAATGGAACTTAACTCTTGGTTTACTCTAGCCATGGTTCACTAATTGTGAGAATTATTACAATAGGTTTTGAAGACCATTAGTACACTGGAAGTTGGTTTGGAAAAAAATATAGCTACATCAGCCAATTATTTATTTAATTCTTGATGTTTCAGTGACTGTCACTCTCTTCATGGATGTGTTGTTTCTTATCCACTTGTGTGAAGATTACACAAATTCCATGAGTCCATGCTCCTCAAGCTGTTTAATAAGCAGCAGTCTCTCCCAAAGGTCCTGTTTAGTGCATCCAATTCCTTGAGAATGATTATTTTGAATCCTAGTTCTTTTTTTTTTGGCTTATCCCTAGTACACGTGGTACAGGCCATGATAATCATGGTGGGTAGTTAGCGACTGCTTTTACTGTAAGTGCACCACATGTCTACATATGTGAAAAGCAGTTCAACTTTGCACTTATCCTGTTTCTACTTATATACATACACCATTTTCTAAAATACATGTAAAACGATTTTTCATGAATAGTAGAAAAAATTATTTAGCAAAAAATATTTCTCCATGTGAACCACTACAAAATATTATTTTTAATGCCACTTTAAATGAACCCACCAACAAACAATACCAAAATCCAGAATACTTAAAACAATTATCTTTATAAATAATTAATAAAATTCCTAAAAAAATGCAATAACTATCTATACCGATGGTAGCAGAGACAAGTTGGGACACACTGGCAGTGGCTGTCTCATCAAAACCACAAATGGCATTGAGAAAATAAACAGAAGAAACCCAGATTTTTGCTCAGTCTTCAGATCAGAACTTATAGCCATTTATGAAACCTTAAAAATCCATTTGAAATACTAATTATCAAGATATCTGGTTTGGTTATCTCCCAAAAACTCTCAAAAAACCTCAAAAATTCATCTTCAATGGATACCTTCACATGTTGGCATTGAAGGCAATGAAGCTGCTGATGCGCTAGCACAAAAAGGTACAAGGGAACCCTTGCCATGTAAAAATAAACTTACTTTTAAAGAAATAGAGACAGTAGCCAAAACAAAAATAAACAAGAACTGGAGGATCCCATCTAAGCACAGTTGGTACAGTGGAGTGAACCTAGGAGCTCTGAACTTCAGAAATAGACAGCATCAAACAACACTAACAAGATTTAGAACAGGCCATCTCAAGCCATTGAAGATAGAAAATAACAACAAAATCTACCCCACTTTCCCAAAATGTAGCTTGGCACCTGCAGCTCCAGAACACATTTGACTTGCATTGGATGCACTAAACAGGACCTTTGGGAGAGGCCGCTGCTTATCAAACAGCTCGAGGAGCATGAACTCATGGAATACGTGTAATCTTTACACAAGGGGATAAGAAACAACAACAAGATTTAGAACAAGCCATCACAAGCCATTGAAGATAGAAAATAACAACAAAATCTACCCCACTTGCCCAAAATGTAGCTTGGCACCTGCAGCTGCAGAACACATTTTGGCTTGCATTGGATGCACTAAACAGGACCTTTGGGAGAGACCGCTGCTTATCATAAACAACTCGAGGAGCATGAACTCATGGAATTTGTATATTCTTCACACAAGGGGATAAGAAACAACACATCCTTGTTTCTCAATTAGAGCAAATAAAACATGATGGGAAACCATATTTGGCCTGGTGTTGACATCTGGGAATAGAAGGGAGAGAATGAGTGAATTAAAGTTGGCTTTATTTTTTACATATATCAGGTCGAAAAAAACCTAAAATAATTTTTATAATAAATAAAAACAGTGTAATCTAACAGTCAGAAACAAAACAAAAAAATTGGAATGTACAACAACATTAACAATTAAAAAAATTACAGAGAGCAATGGTTCTGGAAAAGTGGAAAAATAAAGGCTTTATAGGGGGAGGAGGAGGGGGGGTATGCTGAGCAAGGTAGAGAGATGTGTGGGCGGCGGTGACAGTATGGGCGGAGAGTGCGTGAGGGAGAGGCATTTACAGATGGAAGTCAGGAAGTCCGTGGTCAGGACGCAGTGGGGTAAGAGGGAAGGTCCACCCAGTCCAGCTTCTCCCCAGCCTTATAGGATGGGTAGAGTCCGGACTTCTTAGTGCGTCGGTTGATCCCCTTGGAGAAGCCGTTCCAGTGGTTGCCTGCTATTCCCATCATGTCTCCCTTCTTCAGGTCAATCTCCTCTGGAGAGGCGGCAGTGTGATCGTACAGAGCCACCTGGTTGTGGTCGTTTTGGCCCCCGAAATAGAAGATGTCATCCAGGGACTTGTAGTAGCTGGAGGCATCCGGGTGGAAGGTCTGCATGATCTCATAGGCCAGCCGGCACACCTGACAACAGACATACCACTTATAATATGATGCACTAGCGCGCCATCTGTTATCAAAATTCAAAACTATTTTAAAGGCGTAAGATTCTTTTTAAAATTAAACAATTTCTACTGCCCTTACTGTAATGGAAAAATTAAAGGGAGGGCCTGGCTCATCAGTGGTGAACCCTCCCAGCGGTTTCGCCAGTTTAATCTACCATACCGCTGTTATATTGCATTTTTGGAACTTCCTTTTATAGTGATACTGTTGGTAGACTCTTGGAATGGGTATTTTAGAAGAACTATGGACACTGCTCAGGTGTTTCTTGGTAGGATTGCTGGCCTGTGTGAGCAATAAACAATTTATGGATGTTGAGAATGGAATGGCTTTCTAGTGAACTGAAGCTGTAAAAGAGAATTAGGAAGGCATCAGTGTCACATCACATCAAAGTATTGAGAGAGAAATTTATATTACTAAGTTAAGGTAAGTGCACACAATGCAATTTAAAAAAAACTTTACAAAATTAGCGTTACTGTATGTAAACAATGGCTTTCGTATTTTTTATTAATTTTTGTTCTGGCCTTTAGTTATTTTTTATATATAATCTAATATATAAAAGTCATTGTCGTCTTTTTCGCGATAAACTCAAAAACTACTGAACCAATTGATACCAAATTTTGCATGTCGCTTTTTATAAACATGAGGAAAATTTTCGGATGCATTTTGATTAGTATTTTTGACTATTTATTTTTTTTCATATGAAGAAATTTTTTTTACGCGGAGGAAATACGAGGCGAAGTAACAACACCAGGCTAATTAAGAGACCAATGAGCGTTCTGCATTTTTTTATCAAGTTGCTTGCGTACTTTTTTTGAAATATCTTTTTATACAAGTGTTACTTTTTTTCACAAAAGTATTGAGTATTGAGAGAGAAATTTATATTACTAAGTTGACGGTAAGTGCACCTAATGCAATTTAAAAAAATAAACTTTACAAAATTAACGTTACTGTATGTAAATAATTGCTTTCGTATTTTTTATTAATTTTGTTTTGCCTTTTGTTTTTTATGCCTTTTAAAAAAATAGTTCAAAATGCAGTCACAGTCATTAGCAAACACATATGTTTGCCTAATTTTCATGTGCTCTTTTATTTTTTACAGAAAAATATTTACATGCCAGTATTTTGGATTAATATTTTTATAAACCCATTTTTTCTTATTCTTACTGAGAAGATGGGCATCTCAGTCAAGATCCATCGCAGTCACTCAATCAACTCGGGCAATTTCAAGGGTTAATGCGCAGGGGCCGGTAACTCGGGGGTTGGGTGGAAAAGCTGCTATCTATTTAAACTATATTGATTTTGAAACAACTAAATGGATTGCAAAAAAATAATTAAATCAAATATCTAAACACAAATATAATACAATTTTTGCAATCACACACGCTTTTTTCCTGTGGTTTATGTGTTACTTCTGTATTGCTATTCTATGGCACTTCTACTATTTATTATTGATGTACTTTCATTATGAGGGAAATTGCACTCAAGGGATTTCTCGGGCGAAGCCGGGTCATTCGCCTAGTAGATTATAAACACAAGGTAATAAGACCAAATCCAAATAAATAAATAGTGTGTGACATTTTGGTAACAGCATTGTTACCAAAATGTCACACACTATTTATTTATTTGGATTTGGTCTTATTACCTTGTGTTTATAATCTACTTTGGTAAGTACTTTGGTCTTACTTTTGGTAACAGCATTGTTACCAAAATGTTGCACACTATTTATTTATTTGGATTTGGTCTTATTACCTTGTGTTTAAAAGTGGGGATTATTATAGGTACGTTATAAGGCAACATGTGCTATAAATCCAGTTAGTTTTAACATGGTCTTCCTGTATATCTAGTTATCATCATCTTAGTTCTCAAATAAGATTTCTTTTTACTATTCTCTAATTTTATGAATACATTCTTCCATAGGCGTGTACAGAAACAGCTGTTAAAGATAGGAAATTGCTATTGATTGGCCTCCAATTTATGAGAAAAATGGATTTATAATTACACTCATTATAATTTTCAGATGGTGTGTGAAAGAAAAAAAAAGTTGACCATAAATGAAAAAAAAAAAAAAAAAAATTTTGAAAATTTGATTTACAAATAGGAATATTTAATTAAAAAGGTATATATTGGATCAAAAATAATTTATTTTACCAATATTTCAGTTGGCTGAATGCCAACCTTTATCAAGGTATTATAACATATTAATGTGTGTCAACAAACTCAGCGCCACATAACGTCAACAGAATTAAGTTTTAAAAATATTTTGCTTATATTCAATGGGGAGAAAAAAAAAATTGATACATATATTTTTATTATGGATAAAATAAATTTTGTAAAATATGGGTGTGAATATTTTGAAAATTAACAATAATGCCTATTTTAGGAATATACATTACAATAAAACCTCGCTAAAGTGAACCCCAATGGGACTAAACTTTTGGTTCACTATATGATATAAGTTCACAATACCTATGGTTCACTATACATGGTATTTATAATACATGTCATTATTTTAGGTGATACAGTACAATTTGGATTATAGATTACAAACACAAAGTAATAAGATCAATGATAAGGCACAATTTGAATTATAGATTGGAACTACAAGATAATAAGACTAAATAAATAGTGGTAACAACGCTATTACCATCATCAGAATTCCAGAATTCAGCGCTTTTGTCTGATGATGTTAACAACGCTGTTACCAAAACATCACACACTATTTACTTATTTGGATTTGGTTATCTTGTGTTTGTAATTATTTTAGGTCCATCATAAGAGAGAGAGAGAAAGTTCACTGTATCTCTGATTAAGTTTAATGTACACAATAAGACCAAATAAATAAATGTGTGACGTTTCGGTAACAACTCTGTTACAAATGCCACACACTATTTATTTATTTGGTCTTATTATCTAGTATTTATAATCTATAATCCATATTGAGCCTTATCATCAAGTTTACTAGGGGATCAATGGAAAGGTGGTCTAAACCGTTGGTTTGCGACTGCTACGACCAGGGATCGAATACCGCATTGGGCATTTTTTTCTAATAAAAAAAAAAAAGCTCCAATGGCCTCCGATTCTTGCAAAAGTCCAACTCCACCAGTGAGTGCAAGTAACAAAACGGGGCTCTGGCATATTTGTAAGTGCAAAAGTCGAACTGCTTTCACATGTGTAGACATGTGGTGCACTTACAGTAAAAGCAGTCGCCAACCTGTGCCCAACATAATTATCATGGCCTGTACCACGTGTACTAGGGATAATAATAATAAATAATTAAGGTTACTGTATTGTAGATACTATGAGAATTAGTGTGTTTTTTGATCTGTTACTCAGGCTGTAACAACCACATCTTAGGTGTGACCTAACTCCGCCTTTGCTGGTCCCAAGCCCGGATGAAAAAGGAGGAGGGGGAGCAGTAACAAGCTCACTAAAAAAACCTGGGTTCAGCTGGCCCGGCTGATAGTACCCTGTAAGGGCTCCTAATCCAGGGATACAGGATGAGCAGCGTTTGTACTCCATGTTAGGAGCGGCTGCACATGACGTCTGTTCCTCATGTCAGAGGCGGCTATTTCTTTCGGAGCTAAGTCGGCCTGCCACTGAGTAGTGCTCCCAGTCTTGATGACAAAGGCAGACGCATTCTACTTTACCCAGTCATGATGGTTGTCAACTTTACAAGCTTGATACCCTAATATGATTGAGTGGAGATAAGAAAGAAGAGGTGTGACCTGAAGTGTACTGACCTGTGAGGAGAAGGTACAGACGAGGTAGTCACACTTGGAGAGCATGTGGATGTCCAGGATGATGCCGCGGAGGGAGTCGCGGGAGTAGCGGTTGGCGAGGGAGGCACTGATGGCCACAGACTGGTCCCCCAGGAAGGTGTAGTGGGGGAACTTGGAGCGGGCTACGTCCAGCAGGTGGGGGTCGTCTGTGGCCAGGTAGGCCAACCGCTCCAAACGACGGCCCGACAACTCCACCTGCTTGAAGTAGTCCTCGACGTGCTCCATGTACTCCCCTATCTGGTGGAAGGCCGCCTCAGTGCCAATCTTGTCTGTCCTCCGCACATGGATGCTGTACCCCACACACTTCTTCTATACAACATTATAACCACAGTTATCAAAAGTAAAAATCTGTGAGATGAAGATTTTATTGTAAGTTTTTTTATTTAAATTTAACTGAGATTTCAAGCATTTCTGCTCTTCTACCGGGGTAAAAATGAGAATGTATAAGAGGATAAATTGTCTGTATCTGCAAATTTACATATGTATATATACAAAACAATATATCCAAATTTATCCAAACAATTTCTGAAATGTTTTTAACGTATCTTAAAAGATTTGCATTTAAAGAAATAGGATAGACAAAATACAGTGAAACCCCGCTAATATGAACCCGCGATATAGCGCACTTTCCCTTATAATGAACCTAATTCCATTCCATTGAAAATACCATCGGTATAATGAACTTTGCGATTTTTAAAATAGCGAACTACCTATATAACAAACTTAATTTTAAGCCCCAAAATAATAACTATTTAAAATACTAGGCTTATTAAAATTGTAATTAATAAATTTTAGATGGAAATTTTTGATGGCGTCTAGTTTTGACATCAATTTTGACGGGAGAGGCGACCCTTGTCTCTTTAGATTTATAAATTTTAATATAACAAAATTTTGCGATTTAAAAACAATGAATTTGGGGACATTGTTTGTTCATATTTACGTTATATTTTCGCCACATGTTTTAGAAACATTTTTATACATTATACTTTTATTGAATAGACTATCTTTGCATCGGACAGGTTTGAAAAGAAAAAAAAAAAATGCAAATGGCTTCCAAAATAAAGAAAAAAAAAAGGAAAGAAAGGCGTTCTAAAAAACTAAAGCTTTGGCTAGAAAAAAGTCATCATCAAAGCTTTTTAAAGTGAAACAATGCAGTAAAATTTTCAGAACATATTAAAAAAAGAAATTTAAACTTTTATAAGAGATAAAAATATAGAAGACTATTATAAATTGTTACAAATGCCCCGATTGTGTCCGTCAACAATGGTCAGAGGACACCCACCCCACAATGGGATGCTTGAAGCCCAGGCGGACTTCAGACTGGAGCAGGAAAGCTTTGAGGTCCTCCTGAGGCCGCAGCAGGAACTTGAGGATCTGTCCAATCCACCAGACAGAGGGGTCCCCGTGGAGGCGCTCCAGGCGGGGGCGGAGGTCTGCAGGCACTGCCAGGGGGAGGTAGGGGGGCCGGGGACGCAGGTTGTCCACGATGGGCAGGTCCACCACCTGGATGTCGTCTTTGGCTGCACCCCCCATCTATACTCAATATGCCAAAGTCACTAGGTGATGACACTGGTTCCAGTTAGATGTGAAACCTAGTTGCCGACCAACACCACATTGAGTGGGAGTTACCTGGCCAGGAAGCCCGCGATGATCCGAGGTCACTGGTGCAGGTGTCACTCACTGGCAGGAACACGGACTCCCAGCCCTTGCCACCAGGAGCATACCTCCAGTTCTGGGACCTCAAGATCAGAGTCCGCTGAGTTCCATAGGCCACGATGAAGCAATACACGGCATGATGGATCTGGCAGCCATAGCCACAGCCCTTGTTCAGGTTACACACCAGCTTCTTGGCGGTGTTGCAGTCAGGGGGGTTCTGCAGGAGTCCGGCGGTCAGCTGCTGGGAGAGGAAGAAAGTGCTGGACTCACCTGGAGGTAGTGGAACTTCTTCTGCAGCAGGTCGCTCAGCTCCTGGGCCTCGCGCCGCCTCCAGTCATCCATCAGTTCCAAGTGGCTGTAGCTCCTCAGGTCCTCCAGGATGGTCCTAGAGCCGACAGAATCACACAGGCTGTATATCTCAGCAGGTCCCTCTCACCTCTTGTGGTCAGCCAGCTGGGCCAGGGCGAGGCCAACCTGCCTGCTGTTGGAGGAGGAGTTGAGTTTGAGCAGCTCGCTCTGGGTGCGGTACCACATCTCGCGTACTCCGTTCTCCACCCTGCGCCGCACTATCTCCCCGTCCAGCAAGGAGGTCACTGCACACCCCAGCTACTTGGGGAAACCCAACTCTACAACCTGAGAATAACACACTACATACCCATCCAAATAGAGAGTAAATGTCACACATTGTGTTGCTTTGGGTTCTAGTAACCTTCTTTTTTTTCATATTCCTGACAACATTGAAAGTTTATTAAATGTGAATATAAAATTAAAACAAAACTCTTAAAATTACATACATTGCGCCAAATACTTTTGAAAATGGTAAAAATGATTTTCAAATATCATCTGCTTTAGAGTTTTGAGTAGTTATATAAACCTATAATTTCCTTTTAACAAAATTTCAAATTAATTTTTATATTCCTTTAAAAACACAGGGTTTACCACTCTAAATTGTTCACAAAACATAAAAGAAGTGCCACCATCAAGGAGGTTTTCTAGCAGCCTTGTTATGGAGGAGGAGTGTGGAACAGATATCAAGTTGAGCTGGTTTGAAACAATCTGGTGATTTTTTTCTTCAGAACATCTGGTCGATGGCCTTCTCTCCAAAGTACTAACTGCATCTATGGTTGATCGCCTTATTTTATTTAAAGTACTAATGATAAAGCACAATTTGGATTATAGATTATATTATAAGACCTAATCCAATTTTTTTTTTTTTATTCTTTTGTCTGATGATGGTAACAATGCTGCTACCATTGTTACCATCATCAGACAAAAGAATAAAAAAAAAATGATAATAATAAAGAAATTTGGATTAGGTCTTATTACACTGTTACTACAATGCTGTTACCATCATGGAATTCGTGTAATCTTTACACAAGGGAATAAGAAACAACAACAACAATGCTGTTACCAAAACATCACAGACTATTAATTTATTTGGATTAGGTCCTATTTCCTTGTAGCTTTAAAGTACTAAACTGCACCCGGTTGATGAGAGATGGCCTTGTCTTATCCAAAGTACTAACTGTATCAGTGCGGATGAAGGCCTCAAGTTATATAAAGTATTAACTGCACATGGTTGATGAGAAGACCAGGAAGCACAGTCTTGACTTTCCTACATGAAAATAAACCAAACAAAGAGTACCTTTGCTGGGGTTGGTTAGATCCAAGCTCTGTTCTTGTGGCCCATGGTTGCTGCTGCTTGCTTTGGTCAGGGGGAGGTCCTCTGCTCGGTCTGACTTGAGGAGGGGCAACCTGCACCATACAGCGTGTGAGGAGGGAAGAGGGAATACCTTCCATTCCACATGGTACAGTAGTACCACAACTGGTCAACAAACAAACCCCTCTCTATATGAGAACCAGTATACCACTTGTGGAGGTCAAATGCTACCCAGACAATGAACACTAGCATAATGTTACCTACCATCATGGGCTGTTACCAAACATCACACACTTTACCTACTGGAGTCTGAAATAGGCACAATTTGGATTATAGATTATAAATACAAGGTAACATGACCAAATCCAAATAAATAAATAGGGTGTGACGTTTCGGTAACAGCGTTGTTACCATCTTCAGACCAGTCAGTACTTTTGTCTGAAGATGGTAACCACGCTGTTACCAAAACGTCACACACTATTTATTTATTTAGATTTGGTCATGTTACCTTGTGTCTAGTGGAGTTTTGTTAGATTATCATTATTTTATTTGACATTCAAATTGTGAAGTTTATCAAAGCCATCATTTTCAAATAAGAAAAAATGGATCAAAAAGGTTACTTCAATTGATAAATGTGACAAACTAGTGTATTTTGTACATGAGGGAATAGGTTTTATCCAAAAATTTACACAATAGCTATAACAAAGTGATGGTCTTTATGGAAAGGAATGTTTCTTGATTTCTTCTAGTAAATGATAAGGTACAATTTGGATTATAGATTATAGCTACAACAAAATAAAGACCTAATCCATATAAATTAAGTGTGTGACGTTTTGGCAACAACACTGTTACCGAAACGTCACACACTATTAATTTATTTATATTCGAACTTATTTTCTAGTTGTTATTCTAAAAAATTCCCTTCTCCTCTATATATACAACATATTACCAATTTTGATCATTATAGCTACTCTGTAAACACTCCTCATTGCCTCTCTTGTATTTTATAAATTTTAATTTGTATTCAATAAATTGCTGTGTCATTCTCAGGTTGTCTTTCTTAATTTTCTAAATGACAATAAATATACAAGGAAAGCATAATTCAATATGTCTTAGTAGTAGAAGTAATAAGAAGGAATGATAAAGCACAATTTGGATTATAGATTATAATAAAGGAAATAAGACCTAATCCAAATAATTTATTAGTGTGTGACGTTTCGGCAACAACATTGTCACCATCATCAGACAAAAGAATTAAAAAAAGATTTCTTTTATATTCATTAAAAAAATCATTAAAAAATATATATATATTTTTTAATTCTTTTGTCTGATAATGGTGACAATGTTGTTGCCGAAACGTCACACACTAATAAATTATTTGGATTAGGTCTTATTTCCTTTAAAATTAGAAGGAAGAAAACATATCATAAATTTATATTTTAAATAAAGGAAGAAAATTCAATTGTATTTTCATACAAAACATCATCAATTGTGTTTAGTTCCATAGATGAGGACTCTCTCGCTGAGCAAGCAATCAGAGGTCCCAATTAACTCTTGTTTGGAGCACTAAATATTCTCAAGGAAAGGTTGAGAAATGAGAGATTGCTAAGGATGCGCAGAGGTGATAAGGAAAATAACCCCAAGGTTAGCTTTACTTGATACCTAGAGATTAACCAAGGAGGAACAAATGCACATATACCATCAAGTGTTTGCACAGAACTTAGCTTGGAATGAATAACTTCCATCTATAAATGGGCATTTTTTCTGAATCCACATCTACTTACATCTAGGATTCAAAAAGTGTCTCTATAAATGGGCATTAGCTCTAAAAACCACATCTACTTGCATCTAGGATTCAATGGTGCACCATCTCTCTATAAATGGGCATTAGCTCTAAAAAACCACATCTACTTACATCCAGGATTCACACAGTGTCTTTTCTCTATAAATGGGCATTTCCTCTAAAAACCACATCTACTTACATCTAGGATTCAACCCCACCAGCGAGTGCAAGTAACCAAACGGAGCTCTGGCACATATGTAAGTGCAAAGTCAAACTGCTTTTCACATGTGTAGACATGTGGTGCGCTTACAGTAAAAGCAGTCGCTAACTACCCACCATGATTATCATGGCCTGTACCACGTGTACTAGGGATAATTAAAAAAAAAAAAAAAGGATTCAATGGTGCACCATCTCTCTATAAATGGGCATCATATCTAAAAACCACATCTACTTACATCTAGGATTCACACAGTGTCTTGTCTCTATAAATGGGCATTTCCTCTAAAAACCACATCAACTTACATCTAGGATTCACACAGTGTCTTTTCTCTATAAATGGGCATTTCCTCTAAAAACCACATCTACTTACATCTAGGATTCACACAGTGTCTTGTCTCTATAAATGGGCATCATATCTAAAAACCACATCTACTTACATCTAGGATTCACACAGTGTCTTGTCTCTATAAATGAGCATCATATCTAAAAACCACATCTACTTACATCTAGGATTCACACAGTGTCTTGTCTCTATAAATGAGCATCATATCTAAAAACCACATCTACTTACATCTAGGATTCACACAGTGCCTTGTCTCTATAGATGGGCATTAGCTCTAAAAAACACATCTACTTATATCCAGGATTCAAAGTGTCTTCTCTCTATAAATGGGCATTAGCTCTAAAAACCACATCTACTAACATCTAGGATTCACACAGTGTCTTTTCTCTATAAATGGGCATTTCCTCTAAAAACCACATCTACTTACATCTAGGATTCAAACAGTGTCTTGTTTCTATAAATGGGCATTAGCTCTAAAAACCACATCTACGATTCAATGGTGCACCATCTCTTTATAAATGGGCATCATATCTAAAAACCACATCTACTTACATCTAGGTTTCAATGGTGCACTATTTCTCTATAAATGGGCATTAGCTCTAAAAACCAATCTACTTACATCTAGGATTCAAACAGTGTCTTGTCTCTATAAATGGGCATCATATCTAAAAACCACAATGTTCAAAGATTTTTAAGCTCCAGAATAAGAAAAACAAATTTTCTATGAGTGAGGTAAAAGCTCTACCATCAGAATAACTAATCCAAGTGTGATGCAATAAGTTTGAAACAAGACCTGGCTACCTCTACTAATGGGCATGCCTAATCTTGATTGGCTGAAGTTATACTCTTAAGTTCACTTCCAAGTTATATTGGAAATGAATCACAGTTTAAATGTCATAAAACCTGATCCAAATAAATTATTAGCGTGGGACGTTTCGGTAACAGCATTGTCACACACCATCATTAGACAAAAGAATAAAATTTTATTCTTTATTTATTTTATTCTTTCTAACAATGCTGTTACCGAAACATCACACATTATTAATTTATTTGGATTAGGTCTTATTTTCTTGTAGCTATAATCTACAATCCAAATTGTGCCTTATCATGTAGGAAATATAATATTCAGCTGACCTCTTAGACAAACATAGATGTAGGTAACTTCTGTCTAGGCAGGCATCCAACGTAGTCCTGCCATGAGACACAATATTGTTGAAGGTGACTGTGAAGAAGGAGAAATATTTCCCACATAAAAACTTGTAAAACTGGCTCCTTTTAAATCTTCTTTCTATGTGCTGATTATGTAAAGATTATGGAAATTCAAACTTCAGCTTTTAACAATTTTGGAAGAAACCTTCCCTTGTTTACTACACTCATGGACAAAACTTAAGGAAGTTGTACCTTGTACCTTGTCATTTTTTTTTGTCATACTGCTTTTTACATGTGTAGATATGTAGTTCACTTAGAGTAAAAGCAGTCGCCTACTTCTATCCACCATTATTATCATGGCCTGTACCACGTGTACTAGGGATAGGCAAAAAAAAAAAAACATGTATATTAGGATTCAGACAATAACTCTGAAATATATTTGATAAACAGTAACCTTTATTGGAGACACACGAGATAACCAAGTGTGAACAAAATTGCCTCTGTCTCCTTCAAAAAAATAGATGACACATTGAAATATGAAACTTCCTCAAGTTTTGTCCATGAATCTAGTTTGTCTCTCATCACATATTGGTGCTTCCTCAATCAGATTCTGTGTGTTTTACTAAAATGTCAAAAATATGTTTCAAATTTTTAATTGGAGAGGAGCCATTTTTGGCATATAGGCTGGAGAAAGCATTAAACTTCAGTAAATTTGTTGTTGGTAACAATTCTAGTTACCAAAGCGTCCAATTCAATAATATGGATTTGGTCTTGTTACCTTTTGATTCTATTTCAGATGTAGTTAAATCAGCAATGTACCTTTTACAGCAGTACTCTGTAACTGATGTGCTATAAGGGCACACTACAGAATTTAGAACCCTGTGTGTGTGAAAAACAGATATTTAAACTATTCCAGATACAGTAGAACCTCTATGAGAGGACACTCACACTAGAGGATACCTCTCTACAAAGGACAGGTTTCATTTGCAAAATCACCATTTTTACTATTTTGCAACTCTATGATAAGAGGACACCTCTCCCTAAAGGACACTTTGGCTCTGCAATTAGAGAGGTTCTACTAGTATTAATTATATAATCCAATATAGAAGGAAATTTTGCTGGGAGGAAATTGATCTATAAAAGCAAAGATTGCCTCTCCACCCTGAGCTAACACGAGCCATTAGCCCAAAACCATGATCTGCAGGTGGACGCTTCTCAGTTTTCCAAGGCTGGTGTTGTGGCTTTGTCACCGACCTAAGGCTGCTAGTTTGCAGTGATGGTCAATAGATGGTGTCTAGTTTTGATATTTATTTTGATGGGAGAAGTGACCTTTACTTTTATAATCCTATATCTAACTTTATTACATATTGTTGCACCACTGCTGTGTCAAGGATGGTCAAATGAGCATGCAGGAGTGACAGGAATCCAACTTGTGCATTATAGAGAACAAAGAAAGTCACATACAGAGAGGATCATCCAACAACAGCTGGGCTTCTTCCTGATTGGTCTGTCTGCTCCCCCTGTCCACAGGTGGTGGATGGCTTAAGCCACCATCGTAGGTCGTTGTAACATATTATGGACCAATATAAAATTAACAACTGAACCTTTTACTTCCTATACTTCAATCAGTGTAGTTTTGAGCTAAGTGTTGTATAATGATGGCTGTTCTACAGGGATCAAAGATTTTATTCTAAGTTGGAATCAAAAAGACATTCAAATTACAAATTTGATCTTGCAATAAGTAGTGCCAATTGAAATGTCAGAAATTTAAAAAATAATTATAATTTACAGCCAAAATATGCCTCCTAATATTCTATATATATTTCATTTTGAATATTTGATATTATATAATATTGCATTTTCTCACCAATTATTAAAAAAAGAAGGACCAACAAATTTGTTTGTTTGCATAAATCCAGTAAAATTAGTAAACCAGACCCTTTGATTGATAGGCTTGATTCCTCATGGACAGAACTTAAAAAAGTTATACCTTTCAGCATGTATATCAGGATTCAGATAATAATTCTGAAAGTAATTTGATACACAGTGACGATTGGATACAATTTGGATAATAGATTATTAAAAACAAAAGGTAAATAAGACCAAATCCAAATAAATAAATAAATAATTTCGGTAACAGCGTTGTTAGCATCATTAGACATAAGACTGAACAATTGTGTTGAAATGAACATTTAGTCTTTTGTCTTTATTATTGAAAGGTTACACACTATTTATTTGGATTTGGTCCTATTATCCTTTGATATACAGTGACCTTTATTGAAGAGCCACAAGATAACCAAGTGTGAACAAAATTGCCTTTGTCTCCTTTGAATAATAGACAATCATTCAAAGATGTAAGTAGATATAGAGATGTCTCTGTCTCCTTAAAAAAAAAAAAAGACCACCGGTGACTTTCCACTCTCATAAGTTTAGTGTGTCCATGAGTGTAGGGGGCTAGGTGACGACCTTTATTGAAGAGACACGAGATAACCAAGTGTGAACAAAATTGCCTTTGTCTCCTTTAAATAATAGACATTCATTCAAAGATGTAAGTATATGTAGAGATGTCTCTCTGTCTCCTTAAAAAAATAGACCACAGGCGACTTTCCACTTCCATAAGTTTAGAGAGAGAGAGAGAGAGAGTGTTATGATGCACTAATAATGCCCTCCTTATGATGCATTAATAATGCCCTCCCATTAATTTTTCCACTGCAGTAAGGACAGTAGAAATTGTTTAATTTCAAAAAGAATCTTAAGTGTCTAAAATAGTTTCAAATTTCTATAAGTTTAGTGTGTCCATGAATGTAGGAGCTAGGTGAGGACTTACTTGAGGGAGTTGAGAACCAGCTGGAGTTTCTCATTCTTCTGTTTGAGGGCCTCCAGCTCTTTAATGGCGTGGGAGAGGCGGGCCACCACCTGGTCCTCCGGCTCACTGCCCAGGATGTACGGCCCGCTGATCAGCAGGATCACCCCCACCCACAGCAGCACAAACACATAGATGATCCGCCGGAGGGCAAACGCCATCTGCACCCAACATGGCTGGCTCACTGCCACGTTTTAAAATTATCTCTCTCAAGCATTTTGCTGAGGCAAAAATGGAACCAGAATAAAGTCGGCTTTTCTTCTTGGTGGGCACAGCTTATTTATCCTTTAGAGTCTGGGAATGGGTGATACAGTGGGACGTCCATGAGAGGACACTTGCACTAAAGGACACCTCTCCACAAAGGACAGTTTTCATTTGCAAACTTACCATTTTTACAATTTAGCAACTCTCTGGTAAGAGATGACACCTCTCCCTAAAGGATACTTTGGCTCTGCAATTAGGTGTCCTTTACAGGGAGGTTCTGCTGTAATGGGTATAAGGTTGGCAGGAAAAGTACAAAATAGTATTTCAGCTGAGGAAGCTACAAGTTATAATTCCTTTTAATGAAAATATCACATTTAACTCCTTTGTTACTGACATGCCTATATTGAGACCAAATCTAAATTAATAAATTGGGCATGTCATGGTTACCAAAATGCAACACATAATTTATTAATTTGGCTTTGGTCTAGTTACTTTGTTTCCAATCTATAATCCAAAAATTGTACCTTATAATTATTGAAATAAGATGAAAGAATTGAGAGAATAAAGAAAGAATGACCGACCAATCAACAGTCACGCTGCTAGCAACATGTTTTTACATATTTCCTTCTTATAGTTAGTCTCTCACCCTTCTCTCTACCAGACAACCATCAGTGGGATTCCTCTGATGAAAATAATATTTAATTTTCCTTTTTTATTTCAATTAACCCTATAAAATCTTATATGTACGATTAATAAAAGTATATTCAATCTCAATCTCTCTCTCTCTGATGAATGATAACTCTCCTTGATTAAATCTTCAACAATATTATTTAAGAAATAAATATAATTCTAGCAAATGATAAGGCACATTTCTTTTAGAGCTAAGTCGGCCTGCCACTGAGTAGTGCTCCCAGTCTTAATGACATAGGCAGACGCATTCTACTTCACTCAGTCATGATGGTTGTCAAAAAGACACCATCAACAAGCTCTACAAGCTTGATACCCTAATATGATTGAGTGGAGATAAGAAAGAAGAAGAAGACAATAAGGAACAATTTGGATTATAGATTAAGAACACAAGGTAATAAGACTAAATCCAAATAAATAAATAGTGTGTGACGTTTAGGTAACAGCGTTGTTACCATCTTCAGACAAAAATGCTTAATCTTGATGGTAACAACGTTGTTACCGAAACGTCACACACTATTTATTTGGATTTGGTCTTATTACCTTGTGTTTAATTCTAGCAAATAAAAACCTCTGGAAAGTAATTTTCATTTGAGTGTGGAAGGAGAAAAAAAAAAAAAGCATCTAAAGAGCATGAAATGTATTAAGGGTAAGACAAGTGATAAAGTTATAAAGAAGAGAATAAAAGACACTACAAAGATCAGTTCAGTTCATTATCCAGGAATAAATTAATTTCTTTCAATAGATTCTACACAGATGGAAAATATGACAAAGTTATGAATACAAGCAATTACCCCATAATTATGATTATAAGAACTCCGCCTTTGCTGGTCCCAAGCCCGGATGAAAAAAGGAGGAGGGGGAGTAGTAACAAGCTCACTAAAAAACCTGGGTTCAGCTGGCCCAGCTGATAGTACCCTGTAAGGGCTCCTAATCCAGGGATACAGGATGAGCAATGTCTGTACTCCATGTTAGGAGAGACTGCACATGGCGTCTGTTCCTCATGTCAGAGGCGGCCATTTCTTTTGGAGCTAAGTAGGTCTTCCACTGAGTAGTGCTCCCAGTCTTAATGACAAAGTCAGACACATTTTACTTCACCCAATCATGATGGTTGTCAAGTTTCAAGCTTTACAAGCTTGATACCTTAATATGATTGAGTGGAGATAAGAAAGAAGAAGATGATTTTAAGTATTTGTTGAATGGATAATTTGCCAAGTTATATTCAATATTCTTCCCTGCTTTTAACTAAATCAATAAGCACAAGGTAATAAGACCAAATCCAAATAAATAAATAGTGTGTGACGTTTCGGTAACAACGCTGTTACCGAAACGTCACACACTATTTATTTATTTGGATTTGGTCTTATTACCTTGTGTTTATAATCTACTAGACGAATGGCCCGGGCAACGCCCGTGTTTTACCCGATTGAATGTTTTTATTCAAATACTATTTGTTACAATTATAAATTGGAGCCGTGGATGTCACTCTTGTGAAACGTCCCGCTCCAAACTTTACATGTACATTAGGTCAGCTGGTATTACCCCTCATTTTCACCGCTAGAGGCGCGAGCGAATTGACTTTTTGTAAATATACATAATTATAAAGATAGAAGCTTCTATAGAAGATAATGATCATAATGATGATGCGCGCGCATCCGTGACAGCGGCCGATGAGGAATTGAGGAAAGACGGTCGTGACTATATATATTAATAATAATAATAATATACTAATAATAATAATTATTATTATCATTAGATAATGATCATAATGATGATGCGCGCATCCGTGACAGCGATGAGGAATTGAGGAAAGACGGTCGTGACTATATATGTTGATAATCCAAATTGTGCCTTATCAATTCTAAATCAATAAGGAAACCCAGGGTTTGGTTTCTTTTCAACCAAGCTCTAGATTTATAATACAATATAATGCTGCTTGTGATTGTAGAAATGACATTTTTACAATTATCCCGCAAATGTTTCTTTTGAACGAAAAATCGAAATTTATTTTAAGGAGAAATAACGATTATTTCTAACCTTAGGGATGAAGTATGAAAGGGTGAATTGTGAAGAGTAATGATAAACGAAAAAATAAAGTGTCCAGGGATGGGAATCGAAACCACAGTGTTCCGCATAAGCCGTATTATATTGTATTATAAATTACTTTATATAATATTTACAAACGGAAAAATATGTCCAGGGTAGCCTATTGGACATGGCATCTGCCCGGTAAGCGGAACACTGTGGGTTCGTTTCCCATCCCTGTACACTTTATTTTTCCGTTTATCATTACTCTTCAAAATTCATCCTTTCATACTTCATTCCTAAGGTTAGAAATAATCGTTATTTTTCCTTAAAATAAATTTCGATTTTTCATTCAGAAGAAACATTTGCGGGAAATTGTCAAATGTCATTCTCTAAATTCCTTTTTGATTTAATTAAAACAAGTTATATATATCGTTCTTATCTATATATATATATGAAAAACAATAGAAAAAAAAAAAAAAGATAAAGTGGGTCAGGTGTTGATATTAAAAATAAAGAAGGCATCTCTTGACCACGAGCACATGTGCTTTTTAGATGGCGCTCTGATGAATCAAGAAATTGGGTTGGCCAAATATCACGGAGCAAGCTAAATAAACGTTTAGTTTATTTTTGCTCCACTAGATGGCGTTCTGCCATCTAAAAAGCACATGTGCTCGTGGTCAGGAGATGCCTTCTTTATTTTTCTATATATATATATTTCTTATCTATATTATATATGTAAATATGATCTATGGTAATTTCATATTTTACTTGGGAAGAAGATGCATACAATATAGTACAAATACTCCTGCTTTTGCAAGCAAGATATATCTTAGCATTCAGTCCTTAGTAGCAGCAAGCACCCCATAAAGAAAACAATACCAGGAATAAAGGAAAGAAATAAGTCCTTAAGATTCCAAAAATTTGATTTAAAAAACTATATTGCAGGTATTGATGATAAGCCACAATTTGGATTATATATTATAAACACAAGGTAATATGACCAAATCCAAATAAATAAATAGTGTGTGAAGTTTCGGTAACAACGCTGTTACCGAAACGTCACACACTATTTATTTATTTGGATTTGGTCTTATTGCCTTATGCAGGTAATGATAAACATGGTGGGTTGAAGATGCCTTTAATTGTGCAAGTCTATCTTTTTTTTTAATATATGAAAGTCTTCCATGTTGTGGTTATTTATTTTGAATGCCTCAACTTGACCTCTGAATCATGTCCCATTCTGTGGCAATCATCTTATTGAACCCTCAGCACAGCTCAGAGAGGACAAACAACACAAGAATCTGACCTGACTTGTCTCCATACGGAGGTCCACCCAACCACGTCTATCTTATCAGCCAGCTGGCAGAGAGATACCGTCACATCTACATACCCACCTCATTAAACCTTCGAAACTTCGCCTTTGCTGGTCCCAAGCCCGGATGAAAAAGGAGGAGGGGGAGAAGTAACAAGCTCGCTAAAAAACCTGGGTTCAGCTGACCCTGCTGATAGTACCCTGTAAGGACTCCAGGGATACAGGATGAGCAGCGTTTGTACTCCATGTTAGGAGCGGCTGCACATGGCGTCTGTTCCTCATGTCAGAGGCAGCCATTTCTTTTGGAACTAAGTCGGCCTACCACTGAGTAGTGCTCCCAGTCTTGATGACAAAGGCAGACGCATTCTACTTCACCCAGTCATGATGGTTGTCAAACAGACACCATCAAGGGTCACAACTTGATACCCTAATATGATTGAGTGGAGATAAGAAAGAAGAAGATTAAACCTTCAATAGAAGGTTCGACTTCATTTTAACAACAACTTAGTGAGAGCTTCACTATGTAAACAACACTGTTACAAAAATGAAGCTCAAATATGTATTCTCACAAGTCAAACATCATTATAACAGCCAATATGTTGTAATAACCACAGTTAATAGGACTTAAAACCAAAGGATATTCTAACCACCACGTTCTGAAGTGATTATAGCTATAAGAAAATATGATCTAATCCAAATAAATTAATAGTGTGTGATGTTTCGGTAACAGTACTATTAATTTAGTTGGATTAAGTCTTATTTTCTTGTAGCTATATAATCCAAAAATTGAGCTTTATCATTCTAAAGAGATTGTGTTGTTGTTTCTTATCCCCTTGTGTAAAGATTACACAAATTCCGTGAGTTCATGCTCCTCGAGCTTAAAGAGATTGTTCTAATGAAATGTTCCACTAGATATATATATAACTACGGTAAGCTTTCAAGAGTTAGCTCATCATCAGGCCAATTAGGGGATAACACTTGAAAGCTTGCCATTTTTATTGAATAAAGAAACTTCTTGCAATTATTTCGATTGATATATATCATTTCAAATCCATTGTAATTATTTCACAATCTATTAAAAGAAAATAAGACCTAATCCAAATAATTTATTAGTGTGTGACGGCAACAACATTGTCACCATCATCAGATAAAAGCTTTTGTTACTCCTTTTGTCTGATGATGGTGACAATGTTGTTGCCGTCACACACTAATAAATTATTTGGATTAGGTCTTCTTTTATTATAATCTATAATCCAAATTGTGCTTTATCATTCACAATCTAATGCATAACTACATCAACCAAATCATTTATTTAATTACCGACTGATAAGGTACAATTTGGATTATAGATTATAAACACAAGGTAATAAGACCAAATCCAAATAAATAAATACTGTGTGACGTTTCTGTAACAACGCTGTTACCATCTTCAGACAAAAGTACTGAATGGCTGTTTTCGGCTGTTACCGAAACGTCACACACTATTTATTTATTTGGATTTGGTCTTATTACCTTGTTTTAATTACCGATGTTTCAATGACTCATTCCCCTGAGGATAGTGACAGAAAGTCACTGAAACAAGAAAATTAAATAAATGATTGGTTGATGTAGTTTTTTCAAACCTACTTCCAACTAACAAATGATAATCAAAAATATAAGGTGCTGTGTGATCAACCTGTCAACTCAATGTAGATACTATATACATGTTATATAAAAATGAATAGAGATTTTCTGCTTGATTTTTGATCATGTTAAGGATTATGATGATGCAGTCGTAGTTAAAAATCTTGAAAGAATAATAATAAAAATAGTTTTGATCAGAGATTTCTTTATTTAAGCTCAGGAATATATATGAATAACATAATTTGGTAAAAGTGCTGCCTGGCTTAAGGCAAATAGAACAAGGAAAAACAAAAATTATTTACATAATGTACAAAAGATTTGAGCCGGCCAACGGGGAACAACAACAATGAGTATTTATAGGAAAAGCGTGACCTCTGGCGGTCAATTTAACAGAGTATTTGAATTGATGAAATATAATTTTAAATAAAATAATACTTTAATATAACATACATATAATGTTCTGAAAATAGAGCAATCCATACCTAAATCATTAGATAGTAAAAAGGCATATATAGTTTGTGTATACAAAAATGTAATGTAAAAAAAAAAAAGGAATATAAAACACACTATTTAGATTCTGAAGAAGTAAGACCAAATTGTTAGAAGTAAAACTGGATAGGTAGTCTTGTAACCGACCCAAGAGTACCTGACAGGAAAACTTCCAAGCAGTCAGAATCTTTGGGTTAGGTGGTCTTGTTAGGATAAGAAAAAATATATATATGTGGTAACCGAGGGTCAAACCTGTAGTAACCGAGAGGGACAGTCAGGGCGTGGAGAGTTTTCCAGTACCTCTCTGCACCTTGTAGGACCTTTAACAGTTCTCACAGAGTACAGGCAGTCGTGGTCGAGGCAGAGTGGAACGCTTGGGAATGTCCACACACAAAAAACGAAGAGACACAGTTGTAGTAGGAAAGTTCCGTGAACAGATAGGAGTCGAGCTAAGAGCAAGATGGAGTTAGAATATTTCTTATTGTTTTACATGGTCGATGAGGTGGACCTGGCTACAACCGACAAGGGCTCGCGCCGATGGTGAAGTGACTGTCTAAGTCCGGCTAAAACCGAGGTTTTTTTATATACCTCTGCCGAGGAGGGGGGGGGAGGAGGAAGACATGTGAGAATTTGGACTTTGAACGTCTGTGGCATTCTGCACCCTTTGACCTTGATGGCAACGGGCTGCCAAATTCCTTTTTAAGGTTGTTGGATTTCTCTCTCGATTTTAGACGTTTTTGAACTTCTCAATCTTGCTTTAACTCAGCTCTTAATCCATCACATAGTTTCATTTATTTATCCTCAGTTTGTACAAAGTACATTACATATGGTGATGCAATGACACATGTCAATCATGCGTATAATTATTTATAGATGTGTTTCTATATACAACATGACAATCTTGTTATAAGTAGTATACAATATAGGGTTGCTGGTTTAAATTACCATATATATTTTTAATATATATATATATACAGTTAAACCTGTCTATAGCGCCCCCTCTAAATAGCACCTTCCTCTCTATAGCGCCCGATTTTAAATACGTAGTACGATGCGATTTACATTAAAAGTGACCTGTCTATAACACCCCCTTTCTATAGCACCCTATTTTGGAGAGTCCCAAGAGGGTGACGCTATAGACAGGTTTAACTGTATTTTGAGAAATGTATAAAACCCTTTGAGCTAGAATTACAGTAAAACCCTCCATGAGAAAGACACTCCTGCTAGAGGTTACCTCTCTACAAAGGATAGTTTTCATAGTGAAAATTACCATTTTTGCTAATCAGTAGTTCTCTGATAAGAGGACACCTAAAGGACACTTAGGCCCTGTAACTAAGTGTTGTCCTTTACAGAGAGGTTCTACTGTACCTTTAATTGGAAAAACCTTTCTCAAGTTACTCGGGTGTTTAAACGGGAAGTAACAAACACAAGGTAATAATGCCAAATCCAAATAAATAAATAAACTGTGATGTTTCTGTAATAGCGTTGTTACCATCATCAGACAAAAAGTACTGAATTAGAAAAAAATAACACAGTATATTTTTAAATAGTGAGTACTATAAAGTATTCTGATACTGTGATATTTTTTCCTCATTCAGTACTTTTGTCTTGATGATGACAACAATGCTGTTACAGAGAAATGTCCACACACTATTTATTTATTTGGTTTTATTACCTGATCTATAATCCAAACTGTACCTTATCAAGGAAGTATTACAGAGGCCCACCCACCAGCTGTAGAATACCAGAAATAACTTTTGCAAACACACAAGTTGTAATTCAGCTGTGTGGATTTTAAACAGCTCTACCACCTCTTTTCAAAGGAAGAACAATATCGTGAAAAATTTTCTTGTAAGGTAAACACAAGGTAATAAGACCAAATCCAAATAAATAAATAGTGTGTAATGTTTCGGTAACAGCGTTGTTACCATCTGCAGTACTTTTGTCTGAAGATGGTAACAACGCTGTTACCGAAACGTCACACACTATTTATTTATTTGGATTTGGTCTTATTACCTTGTGTTTATAATCTATAATCCAAATTTTGCCTTATTGAGCATTTCTGTCCTTCAACAGGAAAAAAAAAAAAATCTACTCTTCCCCGGCAGACACCATCAAAAATCTCAAGCTTTACAAGCTTGATACCTTAGTGTGATTGAGTGGAGATAAGAAAGAAGAAGAAGAAGAGGAAAAAAAATAAGAGTAGAAATGTTCGAAAGCTCGTATAAATAAAATCCTTACAAGAAACTCTTAGCCTTACGATTTTGTTCTTCTTTTGATAATACATAATGCTTCAGAGGTGGTTATTCAACTATGATAGCTCTCTTGTAAAATTGTGGACTCCAGTAAAACCTTGCTGAAATGAACCAGGGACATAGGAAACCTTCCATTAAAACAAGCCTGAAATAATTCCCAATGTTAGTAAACCAAAAGTTCAGTCTCATTGAGGTTCACAAGAATTTACTGTAACAAGGTAATAAGATCAAAGAAATAGTATGTGATAGTAACAACACTGTTACTGAAATGTCACACAATATTGATTTATTGGGTCTTATTACTTTGTTTTTCTAATTCTAATTGTATACCTAATCAATTTACTAGAACACTTCTCTAGGGACTTGTTTCACCAAAGTGGTAACAACATCAAACCTAAATGTGTAAACTTTTGACTATTTTCTTCTATATTTTTTGCTTCATCTGGAATACAAAATTGTGTTGCATCTTTTGTTGATTCCAAACAACCTGCGTGGGTGTTCAAGCCTTGTTTAAAACACCACCCTGGGTAGTGTACCCTCTCAGTGATGGACCCACATTCTCTATGTAGTGCTATCTCTCCCAATCAAGTCTCCTCAGCTGTGTTATGTATTCGTTGATATAAATATTCTTAATTTAATTGTGTAAATAAGCAGAGTAACATTATCGCTGAGTATTCATTCTATCATCATAGATATGTAAATAGGAGAGCTTAAGAAAATAAGACCTAATCCAAATAATTTAATAGTGTGTGACGTTTCGGTAACAGCATTGTTACCATCATCAGACAAAAGAATAAATGAGAAAAAATATCACAGCAAGTTCTTAAAAATAGTACTGTTATTTATTTACTTTTGTCTTATTAACTTGCTGTGATATTTTTTTTCTCATTTATTCTTTTGTCTGATGATGGTGACAATGCTGTTGCCGAAATGTTACACACTATTAAATTATTTGGATTATGTGTCTTATTTTCTTGTATTATAATCTATAATCCAAATTGTGCTTTATCAGTAGAGCTTAAGAAAAGACTATTCAGATGGATATGGACAATAAAATAAAATCTTCAATTTAGAATCAACTAGCAAACAATTCCTTCTCTTCACATAAAAGACTTAACAGTGGCGAAGCACACGAGCTACGTATTCTTCATAGACCGCGAAATACGTGGTGTCGCTGGAGACCCGCTGGCGATTCTCCACCAAACTCTGCAGTGGTGGCAGAGGCGCCATATTCATTGTACATAGTAACATGCCTATATACAGTCGAACCTCTTTAATTCAACACCCCAAGGGATCAGAGCTTTCGGTTGAATTAAAGGAAGTGTTGAATTAAGGTGAGATGATTAGGTAATCATCTAACTCGCTAAAATAATATTTTTTAAAAATAGCCTTGTAATATAAATTAATGATATTAATTGAAACCATTGTGTGTTTTATTTTATTTTCATGATTAACTTTTAGTATCAGGGTTAAAATGGCATTAACCCGGCATTGTGCGCGCCGGGTGAAAATTACCCATGGCAACATTTGAATGGAGAATTAACCAATAAAAGATGTGGTTTCGTTTAGCTTCCTGACTCATCAATTATTATAAAGTTTTGGTTTCACATTTTGACAGCTCCCACTGAAATTCCATCTATTGTCACTGTCGGGTAAAAAATACCCGGCGCGCGCACTCACGTAATTTTTTTGTTGCATTTTTTTTATAACATTTTTTAAAGTGAGATAAATAATTCGAATTAATAATTTTAAAAAATAACTATAATAGGTTGATATATTTATCAGCCTATAATTATATATAAAATGGAGGGAAGAAGGTCATATTTATTAGATCAAGAAGAGATTATTGTAGAAGGTGATATTGAAGAAGATCATCTAAATGAACATTTTTATGGAAGTGACACTGGAATATATTCAGATATAGGAATTTTGTGGAATAAGGGAATTATCCCACAAACACATTTTTATATAGGGAGAGCCTCGAAAATCAAATGGTTCAAAAATTGACTTCACAAACAGTAAAGCTGAGAACGCCTAATGTCATTACACATTTACTAGGCTTGAAAGGTGAAGAAGCAAATAATTAAAATACACCTTTAGAAGCTCTTTTGAAGAAAATTCTTGAAGTGTTTGGCCCTTGAATTCATCAAAGAGCAACTAAATCAAAGAAAAATCATTTCTTCACTGCCTAAAATACTATTTAAAAAATTCTTTTTTTTACAGATAAGTTAATTTAAATCATAAATGTATACTCTAAATATTTATTTCAATTATTTTTTAGAAGGCACTTCAAGCCATAAAGAAGGTCAGGAACCGCAAGATAAAGCTTCCTACCAGATGTAGTGTGTCCCTCCAGTAAGGACAGGAAGACCTCGACTTTGTGCCATAAATGTGCAAAACCAATTTATAAAGGACATACAATTACAGTTTGCAATGATTGTCTAAAATATCCTCATGGAATTTTATATATTTAATATTGAAAAGGAGCAATAGTTTCATATTTTATATGCCATTACCAATTTTGAGGACAATTCAAGAATAGTTTTTAAAATGTTTAATCTGTGTAAAAAATATAAATAATTTATTAATAATTGCCTTTTTTGAAAATTAAAATGTTATTACTTTGAAATAGAAAAGGCTTTGTTTTTCCTCAGTTAATATTTATATTCAAAATATGTAAATTTAATATCGGGTAAATTTCACCCAGCGCGCGCAAGTATGTTACATTTTTAGCGCGCGCGCTCGAGGGTTAATACATATTTTAGAAACATAAATAATTGTAACAAATAAATTTACTGGCAATGTGTTTCTTTTCGATAAAGTGAACATTTTTTCCCCGGTCCCTTTAAAAATACTCGATAAGTTGAATAAAATCAATATTAATTGGCTCCCTCGGTAATTGGAAGTTAAAGAAATAGTATCTTGCCTTGGAATTGTATCATTATTCTTGTCTCAAATAAATTGCCGTGTCATCCTGAATTTTGTCTTTCCTAATTTTCTACATTACAAAATCATCGTATCATCATGATAATATTTAGAGCAGATTGTTGAATTATAACAGATAAATTAGAATATTTATTTTTATTATTTTTAGGCGAAAAGTTATTGATTTATATATTTTTTAAAATAGCCTATCGTCTTCCCCGTATTTTTTTTACCTATGTATGGAAATTTTGGTTTGAATTAGTGAACTACTGCGAATTTGTATAGCGGACATACAAACCAACAAACAGGCAAACATTCATTTTTATATATATAGAAGATAATATATTAAATAATATTTTATTCTAATTGAAAAATATAGCAGTTGAAAGGAAATAAATATGGTAAATATAAAAAGAAAATTTTAAAATATTATTTAAAAATTATCATGAAGAGATCTTTTAAAAAATTCCTTTATAGATGTCTGTTTTTGCACTGAAATCCTATTCAGTATTTATTCCAGATGGTCATTTTGAAAAAACATGCATGTCTTTCATCTTCTGAAATGTCTTTTAATAAATAAATTTTAATGTATTAAAGTCATCCACTGCTGCTGCAGGTGTTATTGATTTTGTGTTTAAATCTTTTATAATAACACAGAAATGGAGTATTGAAATAAAATGTTATCATAATCATTGTGGCTACATTTTATAAAGATTTATTTATTTAAAAAGAAATTATTTATAAATTTAAAAATAGCTAAAATATTTCAATGTTAAAAATAAAAAAATAAAAATTATTATTAATTAGCGCATGATGCCGAAATTCCCGCGTAAAAAAAAACAACAATAACATCCGCGAAATTGCGCAACGGCACTGCAAAGTGAAACTTAAACTAACCAGAAACCAAAAGTGCGCAGGCGCGATCGTATCGGCGCCCGCCGATGCCGATCGTCGCCGCCGTAATACCATTTAGCGGTAAAGTTGCATGTAAAATAACATTCAACTGTCGAAATTCGAATTTTAAAATGGTCGAACTATCGGAACTGTCGTATTATCGATACTGTCGAATTACGGTTTGTTATTTGATAGGCCAGAGGTCGGGACATCGGAACATGGTCGAATTATCGCCGAGTGTCGAATTGGGGTGTGTCGAATTAACGAGGTTATACTGTATAATTATATTTTTAAAATAGTGCAGACTGTGCACTTTTGCATGTATTGACAAGATGTCAATAAAATTATTTTAATTGTCAAAATTGAAAATATTGGTTGTTCTCTGTGGTAACTGGTGGTAAATTCATCCTTCCAATTAACAAAAATACCTTTGTTTTGCTCAGAATGATAAGGTAACAGGACCACACCCAAATAAATAAATTATGTCTCTCACCCATAAAATATTTGCAGTAAATATGAGACAGAACTTTTGGTTCTCTATAGCCATGTCTCATAATGGCCAAAGTTTAGCTATTTTTTCAGTCTTTTAATTATATTTTATAATTATATAATTAAAGGACAGTTGTACACATAGAAAAAGGCTATCTTTTAATAATGGTCATTTATTTTAGTCCCCCTATAAAACGGCTCAAATTTCCATACATGAATACTGTACTACTATGATCAAAAAGTTTCGACACTTTGCTCATAAGTTAAAAAAAACTTTATTATTCTACCAAATTCAAATTGTCCCCTTCAAAGTGGTCCCCGTTGGCAGCGATGCACTTCAGCCACCTTTTTTTCCAGTCGGCAAAACACCTCTGGTAGTCTGTTTTTGGGATCGCCTTCATGGCCTTCTTCAATTCCACTTGATCTCTTCTATGCTCTAAATTTCCGACCCTTTAACTTTTTTTTGAGCTTTCCAAAAAGGAAGAAGTTGCAGGGGCCAAATCGGGACTGTGGGGGTTGGGGGAAACACAGAGGTTGAGTGGTCCTGCAGAAACTTCGAGATTTTGAGGGCTGTGTGCGGCGGCACGTTATCGTAGTGGAGGATCCACGACTTGCTCCTCCACAGCTCCGGCCGTTTCTGCCTGATCGCTTCCCTCAATCGCCTCAAAACTCCCAAGTAGGAGACAGCAGTTATTGTAGAGCCTTGTTGTTTAAATTCAAGATGAACGATGCCCTGGTAGTCGAAGAACACCGTCAACATGACCTTGACTTTGCTGGGAACCTTCCTCGCTTTCTTTGGTCTCGGCTCATTTTTGAAGCGCCACTCCGATGCCTGTTGGGTAGTTTCCGAATCAAAGCCGTAAATCCATGTTTTGTCTCCAGTAATGACCCTCTTCAGCAATTCAGGGTCATCGGTTGTCGCTTTGAGATTGAGACTGGCTGTTTCTTTCTGGGCGTTCTTTTGATCAAAAGTCAAATCTTTGGGAACGAGAACGGCGTTGAGTCTTCTCACTCCCAAAATGTCCTTCATTATCGATTGAGTCGACCCGAATGATATCCCTGCTTCTTCGGCGACCTCCCTGACAGTTATTTGTCGGTCTACACGCACCAGTACCAACACCTTGTCCACTTTTTCAGGCGTGGTTGATGTGGACGGTCTTCCGGAACGCTCGTTGTCGGCGGTCTCTTCCCGACCCTCCTTGAAGCGTTTGTACCACTCGAAAACTTGTCATCGGCTCATGACGGCATCCCCGTATGCTGTTTGCAACATCCAAAAAATTTCGGCACCCTTGAATCTGTTTTTCACACAGAACTTGATGCAAATTCGTTGATCCTCCATTTCGGTGACTAACGAAATCAAAACACGGGCAAAATGGCTTCACTTCGAACAGCTGCTGCTCGCGCTGTTGTGGCGCGTGAATTTTGAAAATTGGCAGGTCTCCAAGCCAAGGGCGACGCTTGCGTTTGCCACAAACCGGGAGAAAATATATTGAGTTTTCAGGATTTTATGAGCAAAGTGTCAAAGCTTTTTGATCAGAGTAATATATTGTAATAGACACAAAATATTGTTGTGTGTCAACAAATAGCTGACTGGATGGTGCATGTGACCGTTAAAACTATTTATTTTGTTCACAAGGTAATAAGACCAAATAAATAAATAGTGTGTGACGTTTCGGTAACAGTGTTATTACCATCTTCAGACAAAAGTACTGAATGAGAAATTTTACCACAGCATGGTTTTAAATAGTTACTGTTATTAAGTGTGTAAACAAGATAACAGATAAGAAGAAGATAGTTATCTGAGAAACACATAATATTATTCTTAGAATTAAAAGGTGTAAACAAGATAACAGATAAGAAGATCTTCTTATTCTTGTTCACACACTTGATAACAGTAACTATTTAAAACATGCTGTGGTAAAATTTCTCATTCAGTACTTTTGTCTGAAGATGGTAACAATGCTGTTACCGAAACGTCACACACTATTTATTTATTTGGTCTTATCACCTTGTGTTTATAATCTAAATTGTGTGTTATCTATTTAATTTGTTGTTAATTAATTTATTTTCCTTTATTTTAGATGCGGCACCACAGAGATGACAAGTATAAATTGTATTTGATCATTGACCATTGTTTCCAGGGCAATGTGCGAGTTTTCTTTAGCCCCTCGATCAGAATACACAGTGATGAAATTGGTTTAACATGTCCTGTCTCAGCTAAAACCCCTCCTACAACCAGCCCGACGAGACCCAGAACTCAATGACCTTCCTGGACTGGACCAAAAGCCCAGTATTGGACCAGGCCTTAGTGACCATGATCCACTCAGATGATAGAGCACTGCCCCAAATAAAACCACTGGAACTTACATTCCCGCCTCTGTCTTATCAAGATCTTCTTCTTTCTTATCTCCTCAAATATATATTAGGGTATCAAGTTGTAACCCTTGATGGTGTATGTTTGACAACCATCATGACTGGGTGAAGTAGAATCTGTCTGCCTTTGTCATTAAGACTGGGAGCACTACTCAGTGGCAGGCCGACTTAGCTCCAAAAGAAATGGCCGCCTCTGACATGAGGAACAGACGCCATGTACAGCTGCTCCTAACATGAAGTACAAACGCTGCTCATCCTGTATTCCTGGATCAGGAGCCCTTACAGGGTACTATCAGCCGGGCCAGCTGAGCCCAGGTTTTTTAGTGAGCTTGTTACTGCTCCCCCCTCCTCCTTTTTTATCCAGGCTTGGGTCCGGCAAAGACGGATTCAATATCTTGTGAAGACCTTTGATGATAGGCTCTTCCTAAGGCTATCATATATGTGTAAATACGAAATATAAATTATTTTCAAAGCTTTTATGATTCTTTTTTAATTAAAACAATTTTCTACACTGCGCTTACTGCAATGAATAAAGGGGAAAATTGCAGTAAGGGCATTAGGAAATTATTTTAATTCAAAAAGAATCCTACGCGTGGAAAATAGTTTATATTTCTTATAAAAGAGATGGCACGTTAATGTATCATATTACTATATAGGTGTATGTCTAGTACATCAATCAAGATCTCAAAGCAAACCTTTATTAATGATATATATATATATAGGTATTAAAATATTATTCTATTTAAAATTATATTTTATAGATCCAAATACTCTGTTAAATCGACCGCCAGAGGTCATGCTTCCCCTATAAAAACTCGTTGTTGTTCTTTCCCGATGGCTGGCTCAAAACTTTTGTACATTATGTAAATAATCTTTTGATGAGGCACAATTTGGATTGTAGATTATAAACACGAGGTAATAATTATTTGGATTTGGTCTTATTACCTTGTGTAAATAATCTTTTGTTTTTCCTTGTTCTATTCGCCTTAAGCCAGGCAGCACTTTTACCAAATTATGTTATTCATATATATTCCTGAGCTCAAATAAAGAAATCTCTGATCAAAACCATATTTATTATTATTCTTTCAAGATTTTAACCACAACTGCAACACCATTACCGTAATCCTCAACATGATCAAAAAACAACAGAAATCTCAATATTTTTCTTTATAACATTCAAAGGAAAAACAAGGTAACGTGGTAAGATTCTTTAATTGAACACGACGAGCTTTCAGGCAGCAACTGCCCTTCTTCAGGTCTCATACAAGTGTAGACAAAGAAGTGCCATATTTATAAGCGAAAATATTTACATATATACGCGCAAGGAATAAGAATTTTACATACTGGAGATTGGAAAGGGGGAATTTGCATATTTACAAATAAAAATAAAACAAACTCTGTGTAAGAAATAGAGGCAAAAACGGAGATAAAAATTAAATCTGAAGGCAAAACACGGAGATAAAAATTGAACCGTAAATAACAATAAAACCCAGAAACATATCAGCGAGTGAGGCCGTAAAATATTGTATATTGTGGTGGGAGATCAATCTTCCGGTTAAAACTGGGAGTACAGTTGGACACCAGTGCTTCCAGAACCAAGCGTTGGTACTTGTTTCCAATATCCCTGTATACAGAAATCGTATCGTCTAAATTAAAGGAACCAGAGGAAGCTGGAATTCTGGCACGTGAAATATGGTTTTCCCTTGCGCACCCGCTCCCCCTCTGAAGATACCATTGTTAACCTAACCGACATCGTATTTTCAGACAAGCAGATATCCCTACTAGAGAAAGGCCTTAGTTTTCGGTTGCCCAATGAACCTGATCTTTTATACACGATTAGCTGTATTGAATCTTCCCTCCAGCACCAGTCCCACACAGACAAACATCGCATCCGTTCTACCATAGCCAACAAACTTCTTGCTGCTTACAAGAGTTCTTCATCTCGCTCCAATTCCGTCAAGAGCGATCTTGCCTCCTTGAAAGCCCTCAAGAGCCATCATGATGTCCTCATCACTAAATCAGATAAGGGCTCACAAGTAGTTGTGTTAAAAGTTGATGATTACAAGAAGAAAATGTCTGATATCCTTTCAGACTCCGATACCTTCCAAGAGATTTCACCTGAACGTGTTTGTGCTATTTCTGATGCCTACAAATCATCACTCAGATTGCTCAGAAGAAACGAATGCATTACTCCCGATCAGTTCCAGCAGTTTACCTCTAATCTTTCTAGGGTTCCATATATATATGGCCTACCAAAAACCCATAAGCCCAGTGTCCCACTTAGACCCATAGTTGCTTACCATCTGTCACCCGCCTTACCACTAGCCAAATACCTTTCTAGCCTTCTAAAGCCCCTGGTCAAAACTCATAATCTTTACTCGGTACAAGATCCATCTGAATTTTTTACAAGATTAAAGAATGTCCCCCAACCTCGTGGTCTCACAATGTCGACTTTTGACGTGACATCACTCTTTCTGTGCCTCCCGCATTCTCTGATCATAGATGGCCTAGAGCAACTTCTTTCTTCTTCCACCTTTCCTAGTAATGATCAAAAAACCATCTTGGATCTATTCACCATCTGCCTTGACATGAATGCTTTAGAATTCAATGGCTGTTTCTTTGTACAGATGAGAGGCTCCCCTATGGGCAGCCCTCTTTCCACAATAGCAGCTGAGATTGTTATGTCTAATCTGGACCGGTGGTTGGTTTCCCATAATCATTTGGGGATCGAGATGTGGTCGAGGTACGTTGACGATATTTTTTGCCTCCATCGTGATACCGACCATCTCCCCATACTCACGGTTTTAAACTCATACCATCATGATCTCCGTTTTACTCACAACCCATCCTGTTTTAATTGCATCCCGTTTTTAGACGTTTTAGTCATCAACACTAATGGCACTTTTCAGACCACCGTATATCGCAAGCCTAACTTCACTCCCTCCTATTTACACTTTTTATCACATGCCCCGGTTTCTCACAAAATCACCACGGTAAAAACTCTCTCCAAACGGGTATATACTCATTGTTCCCTTGCCTTATTTAGAACGATCGAGAAGCGTACCGTTTACACCCATCTTTTATCCGCCGGTTACCCTCATAATTTTATTGACCGCCATTTTTACGTTCCGAACCACAAAAAAGTTACACCTCCGCTGTATAAAAACGTCTGTGTCCTTCCTTTTTCGACCACGAACTCTGATATTGCGTTATTTTTACGAAAATTCGGTATTCGCACGTTTTTCAAAAATTCGCCTTCCCTAGAAGCATCCTTACGGCACCCCATAACAAAAAGCTCCATCAAACTTAACCCTCTATCCCTCAATAACGGCATCTACAAAATATCATGCAACGATTGTGAGCAATGCTACATTGGTGAAACTGGTCGAACTATCGCCACTAGAATCCGCGAACACAACCGTAATATACGTTCCAAAGATCGAAAATCTCTCATCTTTCAACACATGGCAGATTTCGACCATTCCTTTAATTTAGACGATACGATTTCTGTATACAGGGATATTGGAAACAAGTACCAACGCTTGGTTCTGGAAGCACTGGTGTCCAACTGTACTCCCAGTTTTAACCGGAAGATTGATCTCCCACCACAATATACAATATTTTACGGCCTCACTCGCTGATATGTTTCTGGGTTTTATTGTTATTTACGGTTCAATTTTTATCTCCGTGTTTTGCCTTCAGATTTAATTTTTATCTCCGTTTTTGCCTCTATTTCTTACACAGAGTTTGTTTTATTTTATTTGTAAATATGCAAATTCCCCCTTTCCAATCTCCAGTATGTAAAATTCTTATTCCTTGCGCGTATATATGTAAATATTTTCGCTTATAAATATGGCACTTCTTTGTCTACACTTGTATGAGACCTGAAGAAGGGCAGTTGCTGCCTGAAAGCTCGTCGTGTTCAATTAAAGAATCTTACCACGTTACCTTGTTTTTCCTTTGAATATTACAGCGTGGCGATATGATGTCTTTATAACATATAGATATTAAAATACTCCTGTAGAAGGGTTTAAAATACCTGAAAACTTGAGAGAATATGTAAATTAGGCAAGAAACTTATCCTTGAAAGCTGTTTTTTATTATTGATTACAAAGTTTACATGAAAAAGTCTCTAATACTCTGTAGCCTGAAAGCACTCTTCAAGTAACTCCACCTTTGCCGGTCCCAAGCCCGGATAAAAAAGGAGGAGGGGGAGCAGTAACAAGCTCACTAAAAAACCTAGGTTCAGCTGGCCCGGCTGATAGTACCCTGTAAGGGCTCCTAATCCAGGGATAGAGGACGAGCAGCATTTGTACTCCATGTTAGGAGCGGCTGCACATGGCGTCTGTTCTTCATGTCAGAGGCGGCCATTTCTTTTGGAGCTAAGTCAGTGGCCTGCCACTCAGTAGTGCTCCCAGTCTTAATGACAAAGGCAGATGCATTCTACTTCACCCAGTCATGATGGTTGTCAAGCTTTACAAGCTTGATACCTTAATATGATTAAGTGGAGATAAGAAAGAAGAAGACTCTTCAAGCAATGGCTTTCAAATGAAGTTAAAGATCATCAATGCCAATACATTCAATGATGTAGTTTAGGGTTTCAGGTTAAGAATTGCACATAGTACATATTGGGAAACCTTGCAAACATTCTGGAAAATCATTGTCCATAGGTGACCAAACTTCTGAAATGACTGAACTTCTGACCAAAGTCTGAAAAATCAAAGACTGCTGTTCCCTTGGGAGGACAATATTGGTGCTTGTCTCTCCTGCTCTGTACCAATCATGTGCAACAGTAAATTTCCATTTTTACTGGCATTGGGCCAAGTAAATTAATTATTGTGAGAAATAAAATGTATTCTTCTACCATTTGTTTATGGATTTGATAATAAGCTTTCAAATATTTTTTTTTTACCAAAAAAATAAATAAAAATGGAAGTTTTTAATTAGAATAATTTGGAAGACTGGAAAAGCTTGACATCAATATCTTTACTAAACAAGCCATATTGCATAGGAATAATTAACACAAAACAATAACATATATATAAACTGCTGGCCACCCTGAATGCAACACCCTGAAAGAAGCATGCAAAAAACATGAAATTTACAACATGCATTAGCGGAGGTGAGATATGTAAATGATTAGAATTTCAGTGCAGACGCACATCACACGCGCCTGTGGCCCCATTTCAAAGTACTATTTAAGGCTTGGAGATTTCGACGATATCAGGTTCAGCAATTGTGTTTTTCTTGTGTTTAAAAAAAAAAAAAGATCAATTATACCTCATAGAAAACAGAGATCATCTTTTGATCAAGTATCCAAATTTGACAGAGGAAGGATAGTGGCCTACCGAGATTGTGGATTATCTTTCAGAGGGAAATCGATAGTCGTGTTGGACGGAACCAAACAACTGTAATGCGGATATGTGATCGTTGGATGCAGGAAGGTATCCAGTTGTCCTTCCTTACCTTCAGGGCTTGCCCACAGCCATATTTCAACAGGATAATGCGCGACCACACGTGGCCCACAGGTTCTTTGTCAATCGCCAGATTGAATTGCTTCCCTGGCCGGCTCGCTCACTGGATCTTTCGCCGATAGAAAACATGTGGTCCATGGTTGCTTAAGGATTGGCCCAGATTACATCCCCAGCTGCCACACCAGATCAACTTTGGCCACGTGTGGAAGCTGATTGGTCTGCTGTACCCCAAGAACACATCCAAAGTCTCTTTGAATCAATGCCGAGGCGTGTGGCCGCGGTGATTTCCAACAATGGCGGCTACTCTGGCTACCGATTCTGGCAGGAACCACATTTCACAGAAGTCTATAAATTGAATCATTTGATACTAGGTCAATATGTTATCTACAAAATAAATTTTGTTGTGATATCTCTTGTCTTTCTTGGTGTTGCAATTTGGGTGGCCAGCAGTGTATTTAAAATGAAAGGTTTTAAGCACGAATGTTTCTTTTATATAAAAAACAAACTTCTTTCCTTACTCAAGGTAATAAGACAAAATCCAAATAAATAAATAGTGTGTGACGTTTCGGTAACAGCGTTGTTACCATCTTACCGAAACGTCACACACTATTTATTTATTTGGATTTGGTCTTATTACCTTGTGTTTATAATCTATAATCCAAATTGTACCTTATCAATTTTTTCCTTACTGCAATGAAAAAATATATTGGGAGGACTTGGCTCATCAATGGTGAACCCTCCCAGCGGTTTCGCCAATTTTATGTGTATTTATATGTAATTCTACTGTCCTATAAGCTTATGTCCATAGTTTTCTTGAAAACCATTTCTGAGATTCCACCATTCAGTGCTTTGTATATAAGCAGAATTGTCCAATACAGTATTAGAGCTCTAAAGATGCGGTTTGGTGGATTAAGTTGGCAAAACCACTGGGAGGGTTTACCACTGATGAGCCAAGCCCTCCCAATATATTTTTTCATCGCAGTAAGGACAGTAGAAGTTTGTATTATGCACAAAAACATTCGTGGTTAAATCCTTTCATTTTATATAGGAATAATTGATAAGGCACAATTTGGATTCCACTTTTAATTTTAAGAATAATATTCTGTGTTTCTCAGATAACTATCTTCTTATCTGTTATCTTGTTTACACACATGATAACAGTAACTCTTTAATAACATGCTGTGGTATAATTTCTCATTCAGTACTTTTTTCTGAAGATGGTAACAACGCTGTTACCGAAACGTCACACACTATTTATTTATTTGGATTTGGTCTTATTACCTTGTGTTTATAGGAATAATTGTTATTTATTACAAATATTTGCCATTAATTTAAATTTTCATTAATTATTCTTTTTCCATTTTAAGAAAATCAAAATAATAAAAGCACAATATAATAATAAAACTTTCCTAACTATAAAAGTTTTCAAGAGAATGAAAGGGGGGAATGTGTACTTTTATTTTAAACTGTATTGATGAAGCACAGAAGTAGGTTTATAAATATAATTTTGTGCGGACTTTAATAAATTCCAAACCAATATTTAAAAATGTTTATAATGTGCTAAACAACAACGGCAATGTTAAATCTGAATACATCCACAAAAACATAACAAAAAGTATTTAAATCTATAACTATGGAAGAACTTCAGAAAAAATTGTTCAAATACTACTAATAATAAACATTGCATGGCACAACATTATTTATTTTTGTACAAAATTGCACAGAAAATTGCAATAGTTGCAGACTTCTCTCTACTCTAAATTCTATATTCCAAGATAATAACAATACATAAATAGCATATTTTGGCCTTTATTGTCTTCCTTTTTAAAACAATTTGAAATATATAGTTATATTATTTCTTTAATGAAAATTATGTGTCAACTGTCATTTAAATAAAACAATTATGCGGTATACGTGATTTGACGGTACCTGCATGATATGCTGTTGAAGCGGTGTAGTTTTTATGGAACTTGAGCACTAAATTAAAATTAGACCTATCTTTCTTTGGAATCATTAAGAAATAAATAAGTTATAAAAACATTTTAGGATTGCATAAAAATATGTTTTAGTATATCAACAGAAGAGTAGCCAATAGCAGGCATTTACGCCATTTAACTTACAGTGTTGCCCTAAATAGTTTTTCTAATTGCTCACTTTTAAGGATTTCAAAACGGAAAAGAGGGATTCCATTCTTTCGTACGCGAGAATCGTCAGTATGATTCGCGAGAATAAAATTATTATTAAAATATTTAAATAATCGGAACATTCAACTTATAAGAATTTATATTTTATATACTTTATTTCTGATACAGATTTCACAAGGGCAACAGCAAACATTAGAGCAATATAAAATAAAACTATATTCAACTCCTGCTCTAAATTAACAAATAAAGGAAGAAAAAAAATGCGCATAAACTAATTTTTCAATTTAATAAAATGTAAATAATAAAATATATTACAAAATTCAACTTCATGAACATTATGCTTGTTATCTTCACAATTTATTTTTTTCATAAAGATTTTAGAAATTTTTAGACATTTTACACTTTAATGACAACATTTTTAATTTTAATAACAACATTTATTGCTTTAATAACAATATTTTTATTTTTTGAAGGTATTTTCAATTTTTTTTTTTTTTTAATATTGTTACTTAGGAAATTATGAGAGACAAACTTCAGGATAACACGGCAATTTATTTAAGGCAAGCACCAATTAAAATTGATAAAATGCAAGAGAATCAATGAGGGAAGTTCACGCAAAGTAATAAATCTAATCATCAAAATAAAAAATAATCTGTTGATAAAATAATAAATATTTTTTTACATAGCCTTCCCTATTGACCCACAGTTGCAAATGTTGTAGAAACTGACATGGATCTGACCGCTTCTGCCAAAGATTCCCTAGGCGTCTTGGGACTATGTCTCTAGTACCTTTGCGCCCTTTCTCTTATGGCGTGAAGAATGGCTTTGTTGTCATATTGACTATAGGGGGTTATCGTCATCTTAAAAGGAAGTCTTGGCATTGGTAGACTGGGAATCCTGTAGCCAGTCTCTGAAAATGTAGTTCCCAGCACCCATGGCCTCAAGGTCTTCATAACGGCGATTTCTCTGTCCCAATCCTTGAGGACTCTTTTGTACTCAGGGAGTTCACAATATATATATAACCTGCTATAAAAAAACACAACTTGCAAATATTCTGCACGCAATAATTGGGTTAATTGAATCATTGACTCTCAAGCACTCAGAGTCAAAGTTGAGATTCAAAACATTTTTATATTTATTATTCTATTTGGAATGGTAAAAAAAAAAGAAGAAAAAGGCAATGAAAATAAAATGGGCGAGAATAATCCTAAGATCAAATTTACATTCTATCAGTGCTTCAGTTGGAAAAAAAAAGGGGGGGGGGGGGGAGTTTTCTTCCACACACTTTATTTTTAAAAACTACATTTTTGGATGGTTTTCTTAAAATTGTCCCTAAGCTAAGAAAAAAATCTTTCAGAACCTCTTCTCGGCCTATCTGTCTCTCTGCTGTCTTCTATCTATCCCCCTTTATCTCTTTCCTCAAATCTTTCCTCCAAATTTTCTATTTAACAGAGTAATTTTTATTATTTAGAAATAATTTAAATTTCAAAAAATATTCCAAATGTTAAAATAAATAAAAAATAAATAATTATAGTTTAAGAAAATTAATATTATTATTTAAAAATATTATTTCTTTTTTTTTGTAAAAAAAAAAAGCTTAAAATCCAAATTTATTAATATTGAAACAAAAAATATTTTTGATTACTTATTCATAAAAATTGGAAATTTATTATATTGGAAATAAATTATATATAATTAAATAAATAATAAAATAAAGGAGAAGTGATGTGTTGGTTTTATAAGGATGAATGCTCGACTCGTTTTTGTCTAGGCAACTGCATCATGGTCCTTCATGGGGTGCTGTGGATGAGCCTTATGGAGGTAGCAGAAGTGCGCTCAACATTAGCAATCTTCAGTTTAACTTCCTTAAACTACCCAGCATCTCTACGAGAATGTAAGTAGGAAATAAAGAAAGACAAGTTTCAGACTGACATGGCAATTTATTTAAGGCAAGCACCGACTAAAATTGATGAAATGCAAGAGAAACAATGAGGGAAATTTACTCAGAGTAATAAAATATATGAAATCTATATTCAGAACTATTATAGACTGGTATGATTCTTTTAAAAATAAAACAATTTCTACTGCCCTTACTGCAAAGGAAAATTTAATGGGAGGGTTCATCACTGATGAGCCAGGCCCTCCAATTAATTTTTCCATTGCAGTAAAGGCAGTAGAATTTTTTTAATTTTTAAAAGAATCATATGGGTCTATAATAATTTTGAACTTTCATAACAGATGGCGCGCTAATGCATCATAATAAAATATATAAACATTAATATTGAAAAAAATATGTTAAAAATAATAAATACTTTACTACTGTAAAATCGGGATGGATTTTTATACGTTTCTGTTGCTGTTAACTTAAAAAAAACTATTGCCAAATCTCTACAAGTCCAAATATTTGGGCGCCAGTGGCTGCAGAAAGACAGACCACAAATTTATTCATCTATGGCACATGTAGAGACCTAAAGTTGTACCTGTTAGCAATGTATATATGTTGAAGGAGAATCAAATATTTCCTTTCTACTGAACATTCTTTATTTAGAGATTAATAAAGCAGTTTTTAATGTACACAACGATTTAAAGAAATCTTTACATTTAAAACACTATATATACATAAAAGGTTAAAAGGGCGGCCAAGGCCGCAGCTAGGAAAGCGGCCTGAACTTTCAGCAACCCCCTGTCCTCAGCTTCCAGGAAAAAAAAAAATCTCAAACTCTTCTAAATATCCCCCTTCCTTGCTCCAGTGTTTCCAGATTCACCCTTCCCCCAAGGCTATCATCACCCTTATCTCTGTGAAAAAAAATAAAAAAAAACATTTAAAGAATATTAATAATAACAAAATAAAAAAATTGAGAAATATTGAAAAAAATCCCTAAAAAAAAAAGAGTTATAAAGTATTAGGTAATAAAAAAAAATTAAAAATACAATGACATGGCGGGAACTTGTGTCTGAGAAGGGAAGGGGTGTTTGAGTCCATCTCAGACTCAGCTTGGCGGGGTCAGGTCATCCACCATGGGACATGTGCCTAGAGACAGGGAAGGGGCATCTGAGTCCATCTTGGTTTCTGGCTTGCTGTTGGTGGGGTCAGGCCAACCTACATGGGTCAGATGGCTTGACCACGGGAATCTCAGTCTCTGGCTCGGTGCTGCCATGGCTAAAAGCTTCTTCAGGCTCCATCTCTACATCTCACAATTAGAGGTTTGCAGCTTAGATGGGGAATGGTGGGACATGGTTAGGTTAGGTGGGATTCTGGGTGATTGTAACATATGTGGTCACGAGGTGTCCTAACAATATAATATTTCACAAATTTAACATAGTTATTTTAGTTTTATCTAAATACTTTTATTTAAATTAAAATTGGTATATGTTAGACATTTTATGTTTTAATCCAGTATTATAAATATAGCATTTGAGATTTTCTCAAAAAGTTGAACACTGTTTAATATGGTGTTAATTTTTTTTTTATTTTCTCTACAAGATACTTCCCAACTTATATTTCAGATGTTTTAATAACTCTTATTTCAAATAGGTTTTTATGTTGATGAAAGCATATCACAAGTTAGCATTTTGGTTTAAATAATTCTCCATCGCATATGTGATGATAAATAATGTTCTAGTTAATATGATATTATTTTTTCAAAATTAAATATAATTATTAGTTTTCACACAATGGTGAAATCAGTTCCTATTCCTCTGAATGTGCTAGAACACCTCGGGACCTTTGTATTATAGTATGCTACGATTCACCCAGAACCCCTCCTAACCTAATCATGTACCACACTACTCCCTCTAAGCTGCAACACACAGAAAGAAGGTTCGACCTCAGATTAGGTACATGTAAAACATCCCTAATCTGTACATCCGAAAATTTTTGGCCTGTACTAGTAATCACTCTGATATTACCTTTAGCGGTAGAGTGAGTAATTTTTACTTTTCTGCCAAGTCTATTTCACTTTCATATGGCGCTACATCTTCCGTCCAATCGAGGTGTGGTGATAAGTGTGTTGTGCATCCAGAATCAATACACCATGATCGTTTCTCGCCATTACTATCTGTGGATACATCGATTCCTTCATCTATATAGTTATTGAATGCTAGTTCCTTAGGTCTGCTTGATATTTGGTTTGTACGATTTCTAAAATTGCTTTTATGATAATTCGTACTTAACTTTGCATTTCTATTATTTGTTGTTCTTGAGATCGCTTATTTCTAAACCAACAATCATTGGCCACATGTCTCTTTTGCCACAAATAAAGCATTCTTTCTGTCTGTTTGAATGATAACCTCTTCTATCTCTACTTCTGTAGGCATGTTCTTGTTCCGCGTGTGAATTTCATTCGTTTTATAATTCAGTCTGTTTTCTTCCTCCTTGAGAGACTGTTGTATTTCTTCGAGGTTTATATTTCGTCGCGATCTAAGTACAATTGATATTTTCTCTAATTTTGGATGGATGCCTCGAACAATATGGTAGGCTAGCTCTCTTTGGGATATTTGGTGTCCAAGCGAAGAGGTCTTTGCTCCAATATTTTTGGCTCTAGTTAAATATTGATCTACCAATTCACTACGATTCATTTAAATATTCTGAGTTCGAGTCCTACATGTATAATTTTATCTTCGAGATTTCCGTATAGATCCTTTTAGGTCATACCATACCTTTTTTGCCTTATTTAAATCTAAAAACATTCCAGCTTGTTCGTCTGAGAGTGGTCTGAGAGTGTCGTTATAATTATATTAAAGGCTTCATCATTCCTTTCGTTATATGTACCCATGAATCTTTATCTTTAATATCAGGCTCGGGATCAGAAATCACACATTTGCACGTAGAAGTTGCCCGATCTTTAATGCCCATATTGGGTAATTTGTCCCATTTAATGGTTCTATTCTAGACATCGGCAATGAGGAAGTATCTGCCATTTTTTCTATAATCTGGTAAAATTTTAATTTTGCAAAGCTAGTAGTCTTAAGTATCAATTAGAATTATATTTTCATATTTACGATTTGAAGACTTGATTTTCTTTTATTTATTTTTTTTACAATAACCACGCTCTGCTACCATTTGTTGGATCGTTTTTGAAGACAACTCTCAGATTTATAAAATTCATTTATTAAACTTTAAACATTTTTAGATAGAGAGAGAAACGAGTTAATTACCTTGTATTTAAGGCAGCAAAAGAATTATTAATTTACATACATCGTTCTAACCAGATTCAACTTATGCAAAAAGAAAACAAAGAAAAATAAATAAATTATTGGTAGAGGGGAAGTTCTTATTTTTTACAAGCTTTCACACTCAAAGAATAATCATTTTCTTGCTTCAAATGCAATAATAAATAAAAATTAAAAGAAATCGTAACTCATGGGAATAAAGATTCATTATTAGGAAGGGAATGTTTGAATAAATTAGATTTCCTTAAAGGACATATTCAATAGAATCCTGAGAACATCTGAATTCTGGACAACGTGGCTAAAATCAGTCATCGAACCAATTTTTAAGAATGGTGATCAAGACGGTCCCTCTAACTATCGAGGCATCGCACTCTTAAGTAATATAGCAAAACTATTCACATCAATCCTCAAATCTCGTCTAGGTAGCTGGATAGAAAGGAGAGAGATTGTTCCTGAGAATCAGGCGGGATTCAGAGGCGTAAACTCTTGCCAAGATCACATATTCACTCTTTTATTCTTGATTAAAATGACCCTAAGCCGAAAGAGAAGAAAATGATATATGTTTTTCGTGGATTCGAAAAAGGTTTTCGATACAGTGCCTCACTCATTACTATGAAGAAAACTAGTAGATGCAGGCCTTAACCATCGTTTCGTTAACTTAATTAAAAGTTATTATACAAATTTGACGGCGGTGGTGCGATGGAACGACTTATTCACCGAGTCAATAAAAGTGCGCTTGGGAGTTTTACAAGGGGAACTGATGTCACCTTACTAATTTATATTTTATGAATGACTTAATTAATGTCTTCAATAATTAAGATTTACCTGGAATATATACATCCCAAATTATGGAAATTTTCATCTTTTGCTACATGAAGACGACATTGTCCTGATTGATGAATTTAAAAATAACCTTCATCACCCCACAATCAATGTCCCATATACTAGATGACTGCCCGCAGTACAAATTCAATGGAGGAATCTCCAATCTCCATTCTGTCACCCCGGAAGCCCTGAACTGGCTGAAGGCCTTGCCTCTCAGACTTTAATGACCGATATGGCCTCACTTCTTTTTTCTAGATTTAATTAATTTTGTCTCCTCTCTAATTGTAAATACGCTGCTGTATCACCTCATAAGCATAAATAAATATAAAAATCAATATGCTAGAAATATATTTTAAAATAATTTTTTATTAACCTTCAAGAAAAAATTATGGTTTTCAGAAACGGAGGTTGATTATCACAAAATGATAAATGATTTTGGGGTGAGTGGCAGATGTCTGCTACTACGAAATATCAATACTAAGTATACCCGCTTACAACTGCGAACTCACTACACAAAGTATCTTCATATTACATGGGCAAAGACCTGGCAGCAATTGGTGCCTAAGAGAGGCCTTGACAAAATCCAAGATTAACTCTTTAAATGCAGTAATGAAATTACTGGACTCGAGAATCTTGGCTCACATGCTATACGCCATACTCTTTTTGAGACTTGATAAAATAGAAGTAGTTGACCAAATTCAGAACCTCTTTCTAAGACGCTACTTGATTTTCCGAAATATACTCTGCCTCATGCTGAGAATGAAGCGTGGACGAGTATCACTGGAAGTTGTCATCAATAAAAAAGTTTTGAGATTTTGGATGAGGATCATGAAAATGGAAGAGAGCACATTGCCTTGCGTTTGTTTGGCACACATCTCTACATTGAAAAACCAACAAAGAGCAGGCTGTATATTTGTTGAAAACCTTTTATCTATTTTAGACTCAAAAGGCCTCTCGTTCTTTAAGGGTTATACGCATTATACTGTTATACACACCGAAATTTCCACTATAATTCGAATAGAAACTATACAAAGCTTTCAAAACGACAAAGTGCAGTTCTTGAAAACTTCTCAATAAAGTCATTTCAAACACTCAAAAATTTCAATAACATCAGAACTCTAAATCTGCTCATAAAACTTCTTTGGTAATTAAAATACTTTTTGCGCAATTGAGACTCCTATGGGTGTTACTCCCAGAAAATCGTCCAAAGCGCTGGAAGACTGATTGTCCTTTATATATAACTTGTCATCTATATAATAGCAGAACACAAAATGAAAACATGCATGTGATGAGGTTCTGTTGACTCTTGTTGAATCCTGTCGACTAAAAATGTGATGAAGTATCCAGTCGACTTATTATATGGTGTGAGTCCCTGTCAACTCTCGCTATACTGTGTTGACCGAGAGGAACAGTTAGGATGGGGAGTTTTCCAGTACCTCTCTGCACCTTGGGAGACTTTTAGCAGTTCTCACAGAGTACAGGCAGTCGTGGTCGAGGCAGAGTGGAAAGCTTGGGAATGTCCATACAAAAAACGAAGACACAGTTTCACTAAGAAAGTTCCGTGAACAGATAAAAGTTGAGCTAGGAGCGAAAGATGGAGATGGAAGAGTTCTTACTGGTCTACATGGTGGATGAGGTGGACCTGGGGTACAACCGACGAGGGCTCACGCAGATGGTGAAGTGACTGTATTTATAGGTTAAGATGGGGGCCTTATATATCTTTCCCGAGAAAGGGAGTATGGCATTTCAACAGATGCGAAGAGTGTGGATCGTCTGGCGAAATTCTAAACTGGCGCCGTGGCAGTTTCCATTTTTAGACCTTGTTGTTTTGGGACTGCTATATGCTCGATTTCAGACCTTTTTGACCTTTTGCTTTAGCTCAACTCTTAATCTATTACAAGTTATATTTGGTCCAGCCAATGTTTCTATTAAGGCCCTAACATACAAATGTAACATAGATAATTATGTGAACTTACGTGATGTGAACTGGCTTAACTGATTGGTTGGATTGACTGAAATCAACCTAACTCTAGTTTAACTTCTTTAAGCCTTAATATTCTTTAAGAAATATTTTCTTCATATTTCAGCAATAAATTTATTTAACCATGACATAACATATCGAGATAGAAATTATCACCAAAATAGTAGAAGTTATTATTCAATTCTATTATGTTTAAAGAAGGAAATGCCTCACATCTCAGTCAAGTGGGTTAACAAGCAAATTTTAACATGTAAATCGAAAGGAACTCAACAAATAATTTATTTTTTGGGGAATTTTACCAAGTAAATTATATAAAAAACCGAATATATCATATATATTTATAATAGGATAATTCTCTCTCTCTCTCTCCTCTCTCTCTCTGATATATGCAAATAAATAAAGAATCAAACAAATCATTTATGTTATATTGGTACTATGTTGTAAGTACAAATAATATTTTTTATTTTGGGAGAATATTTCAACATGTGAATCAGTAAAGAGCCCACTAAACCCTCAATTTTTTTTGAGCGATTAAACATGTCACTTTATTAACTCTCTTTTGACACAGCAGGCTATCAAAGATATATGGCAACAAGAATAATCACATAGAAATTAACTAGCTTTTGATGCAAATTTAAATTCTCTTTAAGAGTATTTATATAAAAGATAAAGCTATGCTACGAGTATGCTCATATGAAGCGGGCGCCCACACATGTTCGCCCCCGTGGTTCCACGCGCTGCTCAGCGGGGCGCCCGTATTTTTCTCTTCAATTTTTGTAAGAAATTTCGGTCCTTTCATCTCTCTGAATGCCCGCTAATTGCAGAGGACGTTGTAGGGGTGGACTATGGGTATAAAGAGAGAGTCGGCTCAGTGTAGGAGGTACTTCCACAGCCAAGGTGAGTCCATCCATAGACTTCTGGTGAGTCCTAAAATGTCTGAACAGCACTTTCAGGTTGGGGTCATTTTCAAAATATTTGTTTTAAGCGAAAAGCATTTAATAATATTTTCGGGGTTCTCTAATTATTTTTAAAATTACACTCCTTTTTCCGAGATATCTTTTAATCGACGATTTTCTACAAAGATGGAAGATCTATCAGTAAGGAATCCTCCCAGCTAAGGTGCTATCAGTTCTATCTATCAGTCCACTCTTTACAGTAGCGTACAGTCCATTCTGTTTGTATTATCCGCATTTGAAAGTTCACTTTGGTGAGGATGCTCAATAAAACTATAGAGGATGGCCCTGCAATTGTAGATGTTTTACAAATTCGTTTACCTCGAGCGTTTCCCTTTAATTTAAGGAACAAGGCAACAGCACAAAGTAGTGACTGAAAATATTGTTTAGTATATATTGAAGATTATTTATTTTCTTACTATTATTATTCATATAAAGCGCGTATATGTGAATATTGTCTAACCAGTCATTTGTGTCTGTAGTTCACTTCAAACAGTACCTTTGTATTCTACAAAATAAGAACTATCTCCCCCACAATCTTTTAAATATTATTATACAGAATGAAGCTCTCTTTTTATTTTATTTTAGAAATTTACTTCATGCATTAATATAACATAAAATTTAGCTTATTATATTTAACTTATATGGAAACAATAAAGTTAAAAGAGGGCTTGCGACCCAAAAAAAAAAAGATGTGACAGCCTGGCCCCATGTCACATTGCATGGCGACAACATTCACTGCTCCTAACTCTTGTAAGGAAACCTCGGCTATGTAAAGAGCTTAGTGACTTGCAAAAGACATTCATGGTTGAAGGACATTCTCATTTCGTTGGCCGTAAGATCGGCAGCAAAGTCCTTTGACCAATGATACTACTTCGAGTAGATCTCTTCATTCACATGCAGTGCATCAAAGCACTGGAGGAGTCGCTATGGTAGAATCAGTATTTCTACTGTCGATGCTGATTTGCCTGGGCAGTATAGAGAAGACAGAGCTATTGTCTTAGGAAGGCCTAGCCATCAGGAACAATGTTCTGAAAGATTTTCCATATAAGAAAAGGGCAGAAAACACAATAATTAGGAATATCCCAATGGCTTTCAGTGACGAAGATCTCGTCAAGGCACATGAGTGCTACTACAAGATTGTTCTTTCTGATACATGAAGTCGTGCCAAGCGGTGGCTGTAAATGAATCGACAGTAAAATGGAGACCATAACCCTTCAAATGAAGGAATAAATCTCGACCGGCGCTTTGATAAGTTAGTAATTATATAGAAGGGAGAGAGAGAGAGAGAGAGAGAGAGAGAGAGATTCAACGGCCTTTTACATCAATGACATTATATAGGTGTAGCAGATGTCACTAACATAGATATCAGCGAGCCCTCTGCCTCATCAGATTCAGGAGGTATGTAGCTCATTATCAGAACAATCGGGAGGGTATACTATCGACGTCCTCCAAGCCTACGTGCTCCAACTCCTCCCTGTCTACATCGGCCACTGGGTGCTCCATCGTTCCCCTATGACGTCCTCCTCATGCTCTGCTGCGTCTTCGTCGGCCGCGAATATTTGAATCTCTCCCCTAATATCTCCAACCACTGTGGTGTCTACTCCAGTGTCGAGCATCACCTCACCATCAGCACCCTCCTCAACCATATCCCCACTAAAATCACTGGTAGACAATGAAACCCCTATCAAAGAGGGCCACCTAAGGTTACAACGTTCCTGCTAACTATTCGGTCTTCTATATCCGAGGCCCGCAAGCACAGCCATCTCAATGCACACTACGAATAAATCATATAAAGAAACGCCAAGGAAAAGATCAATTGCCCACCAAAATCTCAAGTAATTACTCAGTAAACTCGATGAAGACATCTGTGTAGTCCCGATGAAGTTAGCATTTGGAGGTGCGATATAGAGAAGGTTGCTCACCATTACATGAGTAGCATCTTCTCACCTGAGCAAAATTCTTTTCAGAGTTCAATTTAAAGGATTATTATCTCCTAAGTCGAAAACAATTCCTCTAAATTTAAACGCCTCTCAGGTTTTAGAGCTGCAGATAACATGAACTGCCTTTTATATCTGATGCTTGTTAGATGAACTCTTCATATTAGAGAAGTCATCCACGTATCAATATTATTATTTGATCATTTGTTCTAACATGTACTCGATTAGACGACAAAATAATAATTTGAAATTCCAATTGTATCTCCCGTTAGCTCTATCAGCAGAATATATAGTACAAAGGCAGTAAAAGGGCAAATAGGTAAACTTGAATTAGTAAAAGGTTTAACCAATTATAAAGGTCTAAACTTCCTAATCCTTATCGTTTTGCATTCAATATTTACATTTTATTCCTTTCAAAAATATAAAACTCGAAAATAACTTTACCTCTGTGCTAAATCCAGATATCCACCCAGTAGGTGTGCTATATCCAGATAACTGGTCAGATAATCCACTTGTGTGTGTTATATACATATAGCTGGTTATAATCCATTTGTATGTGCAATATCTAGATAACTCGTCAAATAATTCACTTTTTGTGTTATATCGATATATCTGCTCAGATAGTCCACTTGTGTGTGTTATATCTAGATAGCTGTTCAGATAACCCACTTGTGTGTGTTATATACAGATAGCTGGTCGGATAAACCATTTGTTTTTGCTATATCTAGATGGTTATTTATTATCAGTTGCAAATAAGAGACGCTATATCGATCTGGATAATTGTGCGCTAAACTATTTACAATAATTCACATTGTAGTAGAGTAGGTAACAGAATTATCAAAAAGAAAATAAACAATAAAGAAAAAGAGCATAAAATAAACATATACATTAACCAAATAAGAAACAACCTAAGCAGATAGACAAAACCGCAAGGTAGTTATCTACAATATGTTGAGCAATGATGGAAGTTGAATTAATAAAGTTATCTGTAGTAATTAGTATCCTGGAGAGAAGAAGTTGATAAGGTTGAGCTATTTACAATGAGTTATACTCTAAGGTAACCTTTTGATTATTAAAATCATTTAAATCATTACGCATAATGGTGTAATTCTTCAAGCTGCATGAAGCTGTCTGTTTTTGATAAAAAGTCTGCAAAAAACCTATTAAATATCATATATCTTCACCTATTTTAAACTATTTGACCCAGATATGTTCTTTCCATCTGCTCTGATGTCTTAGGTTTGACACAAGTCGGCATGAATTCAGAATGTGTTCAGAAGTTTCTTCTTCCGCTTCACAACAATGTCTGGGCGAATCTATTTTTCTAATTCTGAAGAGATATGATTCGAAGTTACCATGACCCGTAAAGAATTGAACATTGTAAAAATTTGGGGTTTGACTAAGTTTTGTATTTCAGAGGATATGAAAAAACGTTTAAAATTATTGTTGGTTTCTTTATAGTATTCCTTTATTTTTCTATCATTATAGTTAGCAATTTCTTTTCTGTTTGATTAATTAAATATATTGTAGCCTCTTTCATTTTACGATATGTTAGATTTATGTAATCTTCGAGTTTTGGTATTTGCGTTAGTATATGTGTTCAGTTTGACGAGTTTGTGGAATAAGCCTGTATGCAGTGTTTTATAATATTATATTGTAGGGAATTTAGTTCGTTTTTGCCCTTTTGCTTATGAATGGAAACCATATTTTGTTAACCATAAGTTATTATTCTTCGGAATATTGTCTTGTATAAAATTAATTTTCGTCTGCATTTTATATCCCATGCCTTCTTTATTAAACTGAGTCCAGATGTTTGATGACCAGATAACTTATTTGTATGTGTTCTATCCAGATGACTGATTGGATGATTCGCGGCGCCGTCCTTGCCGTACTCCTGTCCTTCGTGGCGGGGTCGACTCCTCTTCTTGAACGTAGGTTCAACGCCATTGGTTGTAAAGGAGAATATGACTCGGCCAAGTACGCCCGGTTAGAACGCCTGTGCAATGAATGCTACACAGTATTGTTCCGGGACAACCGGGAGGTGCCAGCTCTCTGCAAGTAAGAGACCCTCTGACTTTTTGCAATCTTATACAATGAGATTGATGCTTTTCCTGCTAACGTAAAGTGACAGGTTGGACTAAATGTTGTTCGTGTGCAGAAATAACTGCTTCAAGAACGAAATCTTCGTCGGTTGCGCCGAAGCACTCCTGGTGACGCGAACTGAACCGCATGTGTTGAGCTACGTGGACGACTTGTTTGGTGCTTAAACCACCTACCTCTACATTATTCAATAAAACCTCTCTGCAGCCATCCCTTTCCTCTTGTTTTCCCCCACAATGACTGATTTGCATTTGGCTTCAATTTAATCCTTTGGAAACCAGTTTTACACAACACTAATTCCAAAACTTCCACAGGCCTAGCATATAACCTATCTTGTCTAACTCACTTCCAATTTATATTTAAGACGAAATATTTTCCCCAATCAACTTTTACACAAAAGTGTTTGAAACTTGGTTCTGGTGAACACTTCTGGTGGCTTCACCAGCTTATTCTACTAGGCAAATTTATTTATTCATTTGGTAATTATGCTTTATACATTTATTTATTTATTAACTTAAAACGCCATATCCACGTTAGTTATATTTTCTGACTAAATGTATTTACAATTCTGACAAATTGAACGTGTATCTCCAAGAGATCTATATTCCCAAAATAAAAAAGGTAAATTCATTTACACAACTTCAAATTTTGGCTATATAAAATTCAATATGATTTGAATATATTTCATCCTAATTACACACAAAAAAAAAAAAAAAATTGCCGAACAATCACATTCCAGATATTTTTTTTGAGAGAGTATACAGGTAAGTCAGATGTAATATATTTTGAGTGAGAAGTGAAAAATTATGTGTGATTAATAACTCGATGGTCAGTTTCAGGGCGTTCATTCATATCAAGTAGATTTTTAAATATTGGAAAGCTATATTTTAACATATACTTTATCATATACATTCTAACCGGCTGTAATTTTATATCTTTTCATTAAATATTCTGGGGTATATAATAAGAAATATTTAATCATCACACACATTTGTCGAATATTGTATATTTTGGGTTATATTTTCGGATTATTTGAAAGTACTCTTTTGGTAGCGAATATGTCATTTTATATATATAAATAAGCAGAATGATTTTCTATTGATGATTCACAATTGCACAAAGGCTTAGATCCAATTGGGACTTGAGAAGTGAAATTTTTAGGAAAGATAGTTTAGGATATCAATAGAGGAGTAAATAGTAAATTCAAAGTTTCTCTCTTCAATCCAATCAGGAATTTGGTCAAAATTCAATCAAAACTGATATAAAATATATTACAAATATGAAAATATCTATAGTGCAAAATTATAATTTTGCTTTTAAAAATAAGCTTTGAACTTCACATTTAATTATACATAATTTAATTAAGTGGGTTGTAATTCTAAAATATTTAAAATATGTATATTTCAAATTGTCCCAAATAATTGGATTTTCATCGCAGATAAGCAAGTTGAAAATTGTAGGATTTTAAATAATTACAACTCTCTTTAAAGCAACAAAATAATTATTTATTGCATTTAGCAAGACAAGAAAACAAAAGACAAACTCGGAATGCCAAACAAAACTTTTTAGGTTAGTTCCTATTCCAAATCTAGCTTTCACACAGAGTATTGAAAAATAAAATACGACAATCCCTCCCCTGTGTGGAAGCTTCTATCAAACAAGTCCGAGAGAGTTTATATAGTTTTTAAGTTTCTCCTTGGGAAGACTCTTTGTTAATAGGTCCGCTTCCATTTCGTCACTCCTAACAAATTCAAGGTCGATTGTTCCTTCTTCCACAGCATCTTTTATAAAATACAATTTTCGGTTTATATGTTTCGTCCGGGAAGTTATTTTTTCCGATTTAATCCACTTGATAGCAGATTGACTATCTGTTTTAAGCGTTGTAGGAAAGTTCGCATCCTTACATAGTTCTTCTAAAAGTCATTTAATCCATTTTACTTCGCAGATCCCTTCGCATATCGAAATCAGTTCGGCTTCGCATGTAGACAGAGCCACCAAACTTTGTTTCTTGCTTCTCCAACTGATCAGGTTGTTTCCCAGTTTAACTCTGTATCCGGAATAGGACTTTGCGTCACTTGTTGAACACCAGCTTGCATCTGTGCTGACAAGAATGCTATTTTCTGATGGCTTGTATCTTAACATTTTATCTCTGGTACCCTTCAGGTATCTATATATTCTCTTAACTCCTGTTAAATGTACTTCTCTTGCATCATTGTAAATCGGGATAAATTGCTCACATCAAAAGAAATATCTGGACGAGTTCCGGTTGCCAAATACATCAGGGATCCGATCATCTCTTGATACAATGTCCTGTCTACTGGTTTGGAGTCTTGACATTCATCAAAACTTTGGTCTCGATCTCCCGGAGTTTGTACAATGTTACATTCTTCGAGTGCAAATTTATTCAAGATTTTATCGATATAATGAGCTTGTGATAGATCAAAACCGTATTCTGTTTTCTTTATCTCTATACCAATGAAAGGTTCATTCTCCCCTTTTTCTTTTAAAGCAACAGATCTTCCTATCTCTGATGCTAGTTTTTCATTAAAGGTTTTATCCGTTCCGGCTATTATTAGATCATCCACGTATAAACCCAATATTCCATATTCCTTTCCTTTTCTAAAAGTGTACACACAAGGATCATATTGCGATCTTTCCATTCCCAGTTGTATCAGTATCTCGTTGTGTGATCTTTTTATTCCAACAATGTCCCGATTGTGGAAGTCCATATATACTTTTTAACAATTTGCAAACTTTGTCTTCTTCACCTTTTTCAACAAATCCTTCCAGCTGTTTAATAAAAATAGTTTCCTTCAATTCTCCGTAAAGGTAGGCGGTCTTCACATCATATGATGTTATAACCAAATTCAACTGAGCTGCTAGGGCTACAATTGCACGAAGACTTTCTTTTCTGATCACTGGTGAAAATGATTCCTCATATTCTACGCCATATTTTTGATTACAACCAATAGCAACTAATTTAGCTTTTCTACTATAAACACCTTCACTAGGCGTACTCTTTATGCTAAAGATCCATTTGCAGTTTATGATCTTCATATTCTTTTCTCTTTGAACGAGAGTCCATACTTTATGCTCGTTAATAGAGTAAAGTTCTTCTTTCATTGCTTCGAGCCATTCATATTTATTCTCGCAGTTAATCGCCTCCTCATAATTTTCGGGAATACGTTCTTCTGGTTCTAATATAAAATTCACCTTATTTCTTTCTTTTATTCTTTGCGAACGTCGAACGCCTTGTTCAAGCAATTTCATTTCTTCTTCTCTCAGTTTTGCTCTGTGTTTTTCCTCTAAAACTTCTTGTGTATCTCCCTTTTTGCGACCTGACCTTACAATTCTTTCCTTGTTAGGTTCGTCTAGCGTGGGAATCGTTTCTTCATTTAGTTCTGAGGTTTCTGGACCCCTCCGATGGTCGATTTCAATATCATCTTCCTCTTCCTTTTTATATGAAAAATGGTCGTAATTTGTTTCTTCTTGAAGATTTTTTGCATAATCAATTCCTTTCTCATTTTCGACAAATTTTACTGATCTTACTTCTTCTATTTTCTTAGTGATTATGTCATACACTCGATAAGCCTTTCTTTTCAGAAAATAGCCTACAAAAATACCTTTTCGACTTTTAGGCATAAATTTACTTCTATGTTGCTGTGTAATGGGCCAAAAGGCCAAACAACCGAATATTCTGAAATGTCGAATGGAGGGTTTTCTTCCTTTCCATTTCTCCATTGGTGTATCAAGCTTGATTGACCTATGTGGAGTACAGTTTTTGACATATGATGCAGTAGCGACTGCCTCCGCCCAGAAAGCCATGGGTAATCCTGAATCAAACATTAATGTCCTTGCTGTTTCAATTAGGGTTCGGTTTACTCTCTCCGCAACTCCGTTACTTTGTGGCTAGTAGATGGTGGAGAGTTGGTGGTGTATTCCATTTTTAATTATGAAATTCTTGAATCTGTGATTAGTGAACTCTGTGCCATTATCAGTTCGCACATCCTTTATTTTCAGGTTTAGCTCATTTTCCACTCTTGCCTTAAATTCTTCAAACTTCCCCAAAGTTTCATCTTTGTTTTTCAGAAAGTAGATAAAGGTTCCTCGGCTGAAGTCATCAACCAGAACAAAAAAGTATTTTGATCCACCTAGAGATTGGTATGGCATTGGACCACATAAATCCATATGCACCAATTCAAGGGGTTTGGTTGTACAGTTGGTGGTAACGGGATGGTAAGGTTGTCGAGTCAATTTCCCCATTATACAAGCTTCACATTCTGGCAAGTTCTTAAATTTAACATTAAACCCCAATACCACATTCCATTGAATTATCTCTTTCATGTACGCTTCGTTCAATTGATTCAGTCTTCTATGCCACAAGCTGATATTGTCATTTGAGAAATCATCTTTTGTGGTCATGACATTCTCCGTCTTTTCCGAGTATTCTTCTCTGGACCTTGTTTCCATTACATACATCCTATCCTGGATTTGAGCCTCTGCAATTAAATCATCCTGTTCATTGTAAATCTTTGCTCCATCTCTATTGAAAATTACAGTATTTCCTTTGTTAGTTAATTCGTATATTGATAAAAGATTAGACCTTAAGTTAGGTACATGCAGAACTCCTTTAATTTGAACATTCTCAATTCCGTTTTCGGTACAAGTAGAAACCTTGATATCACCTTTAGCTGTAGCATGTGTAACTTTACCTTCTTCTGCCAAATTTATCTCACTTTCATAAGGCATTACATTTTCCATCCAGTCCAAGTGTGGAGATAAGTGCGTAGTACACCCTGATTCAAGACACCAGGTTTGTATCTGACTATAATTATTTGAGGAGTTTTCAAAAACTCGATCTGTGCTGGTATTGAAAGTTTGTTCCGCAGGCTTGCTTGAGACGGTATTCGCATTATTTCTGAAATTTTGTTTGCTATTTGTTCGTATTTGAATTTGCATTTCTTCTCCCATGATGTTCTTGAGTTCGCTTATTTTTGAACCAGCAATCTTTAGCTAAATGTCCTTTTTTATGGCAAACAAAACACTCCTTTTGTCGATTCTGTGGATAGTGATTTCTTCTGTCTTTACTTCTGTAAGCCTGTTCATTTTCATCAGAATGACTCCCATTCATCTTAGAATTCATTCGATTCTGTTCCTCTCTAAGTGACTGCCGAATTTCATCAAGAGTTAATTCTCTTCTAGTTCTCAGTACAACAGCGATCTTTTCCAAACTTGGATGGATACCTCGCACAATATGAAACGCTAGTTCTCTTTGGGATATTTGGTGTCCGAGTGAAGAACTTTGAGAGGCAATATTTTTGGCTCTAGCCATATATTCGTTTATGGATTCATTATTTTTCATCTTGATATTCTTAAGTTCAAGTCCAATATCAATGATCTTATCTTCTAGGTTGCCCTTGTAGATTTTCTTTAATTCATCCCATACTTTCTTTGCTTTAGTTTCATCTAGAAACATTCCTGCTTGTTCATCTGATAGAGTTGTAACTATAATTCCAAAGGCTTCGTCATTCTTTTCACTCCATATTTGCCAAGCGACTTCATCTTTTATATCAGGCTCGGGATCCGAAATTACGCATTTAAATAATTTCTTTCCACGTAAAAGTGCTCCGACTTTTAAAGCCCAAATCGGATAATTTGTTCCTGTTAAAAGTTCAATTTTTGTCGTTGGCGAAAAATTGCAATCCATTTTAGCCTTGTTTTTCAACTTTTTAAAATTAAACAATATAGTTTAAAGGTAGTTTATAATTCAAAAATGTTTTTTTTTCAATCCTTCTATTTAAAACTTTCTTTTATCAATATAATTCAAATTCTATTGAAATAATTTCAAAATTTACATACGTTGATGCAGAAGAGATCTTTGTTTACCGATTAGAATAAACAAACATATCAAACTTCTGATAAAATATTTTCGCTTTTTCTCAAGTTTTAAATTGAACCGCGCTCTGCTACCATAAATTGTAGGATTTTAAATAATTACAACTCTCTTTAAAGCAACAAAAGAGTTATTTATTGCATTTAGCAAGACAAGAAAACAAAAGACAAACTCGGAATGCCAAACAAAACTTTTTAGGTTAGTTCCTATTCCAAATCTAGCTTTCACACAGAGTATTGAAAAATAAAATACGACAAAAATACTAAAATTCGCAAATTGATATAAACCGTTTTATATGACTTAAAATTGAGTGGGTAGGATGGCAGATGTCCTCATATTCTTTAGAAGAATAGATAAGGTTAGAATCTATTTGTCCTTTTAATACAATACATGTAAAAAACATGAATATACATATTTGATGGTAGAATAAACATGCTACTTCACTTATGATATTAAACAATAATACAAACCAATTTCGCGATTGGATAATATTTTTTAATTATTGAATATCATTATGAAATGAATGATAATTGGTAATTGAAGGTGAAGTTTATAATAGTAGTGCTAGATCTCCAACTCTGATTTAAAAAATAAATTTTCAAATACCTTTTTGGAAATATACCTAATAATTTCCATAATTCAACGACTATTGGATATATGGTTTTTGAATCGATCGAGTACAGACAGACAAATATTCATTTTTATTTATATAGACAAGCGAATGTACTTGGCTCCGTCTGGTTTTTACCTGAGTAAAAATTTGTCTAACGAACATTTGTTAAAACGATTCTAGCAAATTTTCACAAAGATACATGTGGGTTAAAGGGATACAGCTAAAGTTAGTGCTTCATTATATGTCTCACTTAACAGAAAGAGTAAAATGAGTGAGACTTGCCCTCAATCCCCTTTCAGAAGAATCCTTGGCCTCGTGGATGTCACTCTTGGAAAACGTTCCCCTCCACACAATGCACGTTCAGCCAGGACTACACCGTCGCCAAGTTGCCACATCTTCTCTTTGCCGCAGATGTCACCAGACTCTGTCCTCCTTCAAACAGGAATGCTGTTTTTGGCGCGTGCCCCCCGACAACACATGGCCATCCCGCACTCATCTTCTTCCAAATTTACTTTGATATCTTGGCCTTTTCATCCATTTTACAATATATACAGAACATAGTTATACATAGTTGATGGTAGGATAAACCTGCTACTTCACTTGTGATATTAAACAATAATGCAAACGAATTTCAATTACACAATAATTTTGTAATTATTAAATATTATTTAAAACACTTGTGAGAGTTATATCCAGATAATCCACTTGGGAGCGCTATAGCCAGATGCTTTCTGGCTCTATATTCCACTTCTGTGTGTTATATTCTGATGGTTATTCATCATTAGTTTCAAATAAGATACGCTATATCCGAACTGGATAATTGCGAGTGAAATTATTTACAACTATTCATTTTTTCACGTAGAATATAAAAAGAATAAAAGATCGCATTCCAGAATAGTATGTTTTAGGACATTCAAGAATAAAGTAGTAAATTGGAGAACAACTGATTCGCCAATCTGAAGCAATAGCCCAAGGCTTAGTGCTTGTAGCTTTCTGATTGGCTGACCAGCCATGACCGTTCTGGAAAATTCTACTCCATGATATATAGGGATGAAGAACTCATGCTGGGAGAAGAAGAACGAAGTTACGTGCTAGACTCCAAGCAAACGCTCCTGTCTCAAGAGGTCGGACTGCTGCTTACCGTTGACGCCGGTATACTTCCTGGAAGATTCTAGAAAGTTTTACCAACTTTTGTCTCCCGTTCTGCGCCTGCCTCACTTCACTGTGCTGCAGTTGGTGAGTTTGTAACTGCTGTTTTCTTCATTGTTGTTTTATTTTTGCACTCTTCTGTAATTATTTTATCGATGGCAATGGCTTCTTCAAAACAGAGACTTGCTGCTCTGGAAACAGGCCATCCAAGAACTCGGTTTTCCAGCGAAAACATAACAATTCTGGTAGGCTTGTTGTCACAGTTTCTACCTTAGAGGGACAATCATCATGGACCTCTTTCCAAACCCAGTTCAATCTGGTTGCCCAAGCGAACGGATGGAACGTTCGGGATAAAGCAAGCTTTTTGGCTGCAGCACTTCATGCGCCTGCAGTAGAAGTTCTCCAAATGATGCGGAAAAACTTTGCCTTGACTTTGGCTCCCTGGTTAACGGTTTGGAGACTTGATATGTATAAGAACACTACCAACAGCTTCATCTAGTAAATTTCAAGAATAGGTTACAAGAAAGTTTGCAGGATTTGGCCAACGACATCCGACGACTGGCAAGATTAGCCTTTCCAACGTGTCCATCTGAAACACAAGACCTTTTGACCCAATAACATTTTATTTATGCCATCGGAAACCCTGAGACCCAAAAGTGTGCCAGATTTCAAGTGCGACTACTCTACGAGAAACCTTTGTCCAAGCCATGAAGCATGAAGCTGCCCAACAAGCCTCAAGAGGAAGTTATCGCGTGGCTATACAAGTTAAATTAGATGATCCAGAAAGAGAAAGGGGTCGCTTGATGATTTGTTTCCAACTTGCCCCCAAAAAGTAAAACAGCGCAGTGAAACAGCTTGCTTGAAATGTGGAAAAGATGGCCATTTAAAGTAAAACTGTCAAGTTAATTCTAAAACCCCTTTTAGCCCCAGGGAAAAACCAGGAAAACTACTAATAGTTAGCTTTAAGGGGTGAAAGCTAGCTGCGTCATCCGAGAATGTCCCTGATGGTACCATCCAAGTCTTCAATCTTCGAAATACAGATAATGGAGTATTGCTATGGGGCTTCATGAATAGAAGAAGCTGCGACATGGAAATTGACACTGGAACTAATGTCACCCTCGTGCGAACTTATGTTTTCCAGAAACTGTATCCTAAGCCTGCTTATGTCCGAATGAAGTCAATTTCACTGCAAACTGCCATGGAGGAGCGGACTAAAGTACATCATTGTATCTTGCTAAGCATACAAATCGTAAGTAATATTTTCAGCATAGAGGCTACGTTACTGAAATCATGGACGAGTGCATCATTGGTCTGGATGTCCTGAGGCAATTTGAATTTTCTATTAGATATCGGGCGGAACTTGCTGCTGACAAGTGATGGAGATTCCCTCTCCTGACCTCTCAGCAACATCACAATTTTCAAGCCTGCCGAGTGTTAGCTTTAGAAGATACACAAGTGCCACGACGCAGTAAATGTGTCATCAAAGGACAGTTGGAGACTACAATGGTCATTCAAAAATTTGCCATCCAGGAAGGAGTCTCTCAGGCACATTCAAGAGGAATTCTCACAGTAAAGGTACTTATTGACACTGGACGGGACATAATACCAGTACTGTGGAGAATCTCTATGACTCTTCACGTTCTATCAAGAAGGGCTCATGCCTTGGAAATACAGAACCTGCTGTTTTGATTAAGAGAAACCATCCAGTGATGCAGAAGTCTCGAAGGGCAGACATCTTCAACAAGTCTGGGAGGAAACAAAGAACTTCAACTGGGCAGCAGAGAGAACTGGAAACAATCCTTGCTACCTACAGCAAAACTTATGTCAAGTCATCAGAAGACTATGGAAGAACATTTTACAAAGCATAGAATTAACATTGGTGAACTTTCTCGACGTCAAGAAGCGGAAACCTTGGTAAAAGAGATGCTTGATCAAAACATTATTGAACCCTCTTCAAGTCCCTGGGTTTCCCAAGTTGTCTTGGTGAAAATAAAGATGGATCTACAATATTTTTTGTCGTCAATAGGATTTGAATGATATCCAAAAGAAGGACTCTTATCCTTTTCCTCGCATTGATGCAACTCTAGATACATTAGCTGGACCCCAATAGTTCAGCGAGTAAGGGACTGACAATAAGACCCAAAGAAAAGTTGATCTACAATGTAGATGCCCCGTTTGAACAGATTGTCATTGATATTATGGAGCCCTTTCCAAAAGGCGACCTAGGAAATAAGTACATTCTGATAATAATGGATTACTCCACCAAATGGCCTGTCGCAGTCTTTATTCCAGACCAAGAGGCTTCAACTGTATCCGAAGCCCTATTTCAAGATTGGGTCTGCATTTTTGGTGTGCCAAGAATTCTGCATTCCGAACAAGGAAGGAATTTTGAAACAAAAATTTCCCAAGAACTGTGTAGACGACTGAGGATTGAGAAAACAAGAATTACACCTTTGTATCCACAATCTGATGAAATGTTTCAACGTTTTAACAGGACTCTTGCTCAAAACCTGACCATGTTTGTTGACAGGAATCGAGGAGACTGGGATCAACATCTTCCCATGCTCCTGATGGCCTATCGATCAGCTGAACATGAATCAACAGGATATAGTCCTGCTAGAATGATATTTGCCATGAATTCTGAATGCCTTGTGATGTGCTCCTTGTCGTCCAGGAGAAACCTTTGAAAACATTAATGAGTACATCTCTCACCTGGAAGAAAAAATGCTGACCATTCACCAGTGGGCAAGAGAAAGGCTTCACTTTTCTATTGAAAAAAATGAAAGATAGGTACAACGTCAAGACTTTCAAAGAGCGTGAAATGGTTTGGCTTCATAATCCTCAACAGAAGAAATGATTTTCTCCTAAACTTCAGTATCAGTGGATAGGACCCTCCAAGATCATCAAGTGCCTCAATGATTTCATATAATCAATTCAGAAGACCCAGACCTCTAAAGCCAAAGTGGTGCACTACAACTGATTAGCACTTTATGGGGTACTGTTCCAGAACAACGGACTGTATGGGACGATCAGTCCTAAAGAGGGGGCATTGTTACGTAGAATTGAAAAAAGGAAAACGGGCGCATTCCAGAATAGAATGTTTTAGAACATTCAAGAATATTGTAGAAAAATCGCAGAACAACTGATTGGCCAATCTAAAGCGATTGCGCAAGGCTTAGCGCTGGCGGTTTTCTGATTAGCTGACCAACCATGACCGTTCAGGAAAGATCTACTCTGGGATATATAGGGATTAGGAACTCATGTTTGGAGAAGAAGAACGAAGCTACGCGGTGGACTCCAAGCAAACACTGCTGTCTCAAGAGGTCGGACAGCTGCTTATCGTTGACACTGGTGTACAGCTGTCTGTTTATGATGAAAAGTCTAAAGAACCTATTAAATATTGTTTATCTATCTCTATTATAAACTATTTGACCCAGATAGGTTCTTTCCATCTTCCATGATTTGAGGTTTCCACGACCCGTAAACAATCGAACATTGTAGAAATTTAGTTTGAGACAGTTTGATATTTTAGCGGAGATGAAAAAGGGTTTGAAATTATTGTTGGATTCTTCATTGCATTCCTTGTAATTTTTTGCATTATAGTTAGCAATTCTTTTTTTCTGTTTGATAAATCAAATCTTTCCAATATGTTGGATTCTATGTAATCTGTGAGTTTTGGTATTTGTGTTAGTATGTGAGTACAGTTTGACGATGTTGTGGTATAAGCCTGTATGCACTGTTTTAAAATATTAAACTGCAGGGAATTTAGTTTGTCTTTGGTTTCTTGCCTATAAAGGGAAACCATATTGTTTGACCATATGTTATTGTACTTCAGAATATTGTATGGTATAAATTTAATTTTGGTCTGAATTCTAGATTCAATGCTTTCTTTATTGAACTCAGTCCAGATGTTTCCCAGATGGTATACAGATTGTTGCTTGTCAAATAACCTATATGTATGTGTTCTATCCAGATGACTGATAGGATGATTCGCTGCACCGTCCTTGCCGTACTCCTGTTCTTCGTGGCGGGGTCGGATCCTCTTCTCGAACGTAGGTTCATCGCCATTGGTTGCATAGGAGAATATGACTCGGCCAAGTACGCCCGGTTGGAACGCCTGTGCAATGAATGCTACACAGTATTGTTCCGGGACAACCGGGAGGTGCCAGCCCTCTTCAAGTAAGAGACCCTCAGACTTTTTGCAATCTTATACAATGAGATTGATTCTTTTCCTGCTAACGTAAAGTGACAGGTTGGACTAAATGTTGTTCATGTGCAGATCTAACTGCTTCAAGAATGAAATCTTCGTCGGTTGCGCCGAAGCACTCCTTGTGACGCGATCTGAACCGCATGTGATGAGCTACGTGGACGACTTGTTTGGTGCTTAAACCACCTGCCTCTACATTATTCAATAAAGCCTCTCTGCAGCCATCCCTTTTCTCTTGTTTTCCCACCAGCGACTGATTTGCACTTGGCGTCAATTCAAACCTTGGAAACCAGTTTCACACAAATCTCATTCCAAATACTTCCACAGGCCTAGCATATAACCTATCTTATCTAACTCAACTCTAATTTATATATAAGACGAGATATTTCCCACAATCACCTTTTACACAAACACTGTTTGAAGTATAGGTCAGGTGAACACTTCTAGTGGCTTCAACAGCTCATTCTACTAGGCAAATTTATTTATTCATTTGGTAAATATGCTTTATACATTTATTTATTTTTTTATTAACTTAAAACACCATATTCATATTAGTTATATTTTGACTAATTATATTTACAATTCTGACAAATTGAATGTGTATCTCCAAGAGATCTAATTTCCCAAAAATAAAAAAATGGTAAATTCATTTACACAACTTCAAATTTTGGCTATAAAAAAAAATCAATATGATTTGAATATGTCATCCTAATTACACACGCAAAAGATTGCCGAACAATCTCGTTCCAGATATTCTTTCTGAGAGAGTATAAGTCAGCTGTTTTATATTTTGAGTAATAAGTGAGTTATAAGTGTGATTAATAATTTGATGGTCAGTTTTTGGGCGTTCATCCATATCAAGTAGATTTTTAAATATTGGAAAGCTATATTTTCACATAAACTTTATCATATACATTTTAATTGGCAGTAATGTTACATATTTACAATGAATACTCTGGGGTATATAATAAGACATCTTTAATTATCACACACATTTGTCGAATATTGTATATTTTGGGTTATACTTTCGGATTTTTTAAAAGTAGTCTTTAGGTAGCGAATATGTCCTTTGATGTATATAAATAAACAGAATGATTGCCTATTGATGATTCACAATTGCACATAAGCTTGGATACAAATCGGACTTGAGAATTGAAATTTTTAGGAATGATAGTTTAGGACATCAATATAGGAGTAAATGGTAAAATCCAAGTTCCAATCTTGAATTCCTTCAAAAATTTGGTCAAAAACAATCAGAACTGAGATAATATATTGACACGTGGAAAATTAGGGAAGACAAAAACTTCAGGAGGAGACAGCAACTTATTTCAGGGACGGGCAAACAATGAATTGTAAACAAAAGATAAGCCACGAGCGAAATTTACAGAGTCGCAAGATATAAACATAAAAACGACCACTCTGTCAATAAAAATTATAAAATTAATAAATACTATGTTACGTAAATAAAATTAATAAATACCATGTTACATAGCTTCTTTCCTATGGGAGCTGTAACCCACAGTTAGCAATTATTGTAGATACTGACGTGGATTTGACGTGCTTCTGCCAAGGATTCCATCGAAGTCTTGGAACTTTGTCCCTAGTACCTTTGCGTCCATTTTCTTGCGGCGTGAAGAGCGGCTTTGTCGTCATATCGTCGTCTTTAGGGACATCGTCATCTTGGAAGGAAGTCTTGGCTTTGACACGGCGGTGGAATCCTGGAGCCAGTCTCTAAAAATGTAAAATGTAGATCACAGCACCCATGGCTTCAAGGTCTTCTCGGCGATCTTCAGTTTGTCTTCCCTAACTTATCCAGCATCTCCACCAAAATGCCACGTGCGAAATTAGGGAAGACAAAAACTTCAGGAGGGGACAGCAATTTATTTCAGGGAAGGACAAACTATGAATTGTAAACAAAAGATAAGCCACGAGGGAAATTTACAGAGAGTCGCAAGATATAAACATAAAAATGGCCACTCTGTTAATAAAAAATAATAAAATTAATAAATAACATGTTACATAATAAAATTAATAAATACCATGTTACAATATATTTAAAATATCAAAATCTATTTAGTTTGATATTATAATTTTTCTTTTTAAATTAGCTTTGAACTTCACATCTAATTATACATAATTTAATTATGTGTGTGTGTGGGTCGTAATTCTAATTTTTAAAATATGAATAATTTCAAATTGTCCCAAATAATTGAATTTTCATCGCAGATAAGCAAGTTGAAATATATTAAAATTTCCAAATTGATATAAACCGCTTTTATATGACTTAAAAATGAGAGGGTGGGATGGCAGATGTCCTACTTTACGAGGGGTGTCCCATTAGTCCGTGGACCGACCATGAGAACGAAATATTATAAACTAATAAATTTTACCATATATATACCTTAAAGCCTTGTATAAAGATATGTAAATTTTTAAGTTTATACAACTAACCGTTTTTTTTTTGTTATAGGTTCTGAAAGAGGACAAGAAACAGGAATCATCTAAAATGTAGACAAACGAGATTTGTGATGTTATAAAATATCTTTGTAAGAAAGGAATGTCGCCAAAGGAAATCTATCGAAATATGGTGGATACATTAAGGGAAGATACTCCTTCCTATAGCACAGTAAAAAATTATGTAGCTGCTTTTAAATTAGGGAGGATCAGCACCGAAGTCGAACATCGACCAGGAAGACCTGTTGAGTCAGTTACTCAAGAAAACATAGACAAGATTCATGATTTGGTTATGTTGGACAGAAGAATGACAGTTTTTCAGATAGAAGAGTCCTTGGGTATTCCAAAAATAACAGTGGATCGGATCATAAGAGAACACTTGGGCCTCAGGAAGCTTTCTGCCCATTTGGTTCCCAAACCTTTGACCCCCGATCAAAAGGCTGTTAGGAGAAAGTGATCTTCGCACAATCTTGCGTTTTTTGAAGCCAATCCAGAGGAATTTGTTAATAGATTTTTTACCATGGATGAGACTTTGGCCCATCACTTTACACCAGAGTCCAAGCAACAATCCATGCAATGGAGACACTCCGGTTCCCCCCCCCCCCTAGAAAGCTTAGACAGTTCCTTCAGCAGGGAAGGTTATGGTGTTTGTCTTTTGGGATTCCGAGGGTGTACTTCTTCTAGACTTTCTGAATAAGGGTCAAACCATCACTGGCAATTATTATGCGAATCTTGTGAAGCAACTACGAGAAGCCATTAAAGAAAAAAGAAGAGGAAAGTTGTCCAGGAAGATTGTTTACCATCAAGACAATGCTCCGAGTCATCGGTCGCTGCAAGCCATGGCTGCTATTTATGCATATATATAACTGCTGTTTTCTTCATTGTTGTTTTATTTTAGCACTCTTCTGTAATTATTTCATCGATTAGGCTTAAATAAAGTTCTAAAGATCCTTTGTACCCACAGAAGTTATTCTTTGTCAACCAACAACGCAATAATTTGGTATCAGAAGTCAGATCTTTAGGTGAAGCCTGAACAATTGATGGTACTTACCAGAAAAATGGAAGAAATATTGAAAGCTGTCCAAGCTATTCAAGCTCAAAACCAGGCTATGCAAGCTCAAAACCAGGCAACATCATTGTATCTTGCTAAGCATAAAAATTGTGAGCAATATTTTCAGCATAGAGGCTACGTTGCAGATATCATGGACGAGTGCATCATTAGTCTGGATGTCCTTAGGCAATTTGGATTTTCTATAGATATCGGGCGAACTTGCTGCGGACCAGCGATGGAGATATCCCTCTCCTGACATCTCAGCAACATCACAATTTTCAAGCCTCCCGAGTGTTAGCTTCAGAAGATACACAAGTGCCACCACTCAGTAAATGTGTCATCAAAGGACAGTTGGAGACTACAAAGGTGATTCCAAAATTTGCCATCCTGGAAGGAGCCTCTCAGGCAAATTCAAGAGGTATTTTCACAGTGAAGGAACTTATTGACACTGGACGGGACATAATACCAGTACGGTGGTGAATCTCTATGACTCATCACGTTCTATCAAGAAGGGTCCATGCCTTGGAAATACAGAACCTGCTGTTTTGATTAAGAGAAACCATCCAGTGATGAAGAAGTCTCGAAGGGCAGATATCTTCAACAAGTCTGGGAGGAAACAAAGAACTTCAACTGAACAGCAGAGAGAACTGGAAACAATCATTGCTACCTACAGCAAAACTTTTGTCAAGTCTTCAGAAGACTATGGAAAAACATATTAAAAAGCATAGAATTAACATTGGTGAACTTGCTCGACGTCAAGAAGCGGAAACCTTGGTAAAAGAGATGCTTGGTCAAAACATTATTGAACCCTCTTCAAGTCCCTGGATTTCCCCAGTTGTCTTGGTGAAAATAAAGATGGATCTACAAGATTTTTTGTCTTATATAGGAAGTTGAATGATATCAACAAGAAGGTCTCTTATCCTTTTCCTCGCATTGATGCCACTCTAGATACATTAGCTGGACCCCAATAGTTCAGCGAATAAGGGACCGACAATAAGACCCAAAGAAAAGTTGATCTACAATGTAGATGCCCCGTTTGAACAGATTGTCATTGATATTATGGGGCTCTTTCCAAAAAGCGACCTAGGAAATAAGTACATTCTGGTAATAATGGATTACTTCATCGAATGGCCTGTCGCAGTTCTTATTCAAGACCAAGAGGCTTCAACTGTATCCCAAGCCCTATTTCAAGATTGGGTCTGCATTTTTGGCCTGCCAAGAATTCTGCATTCCGACCAAGGAAGGAATTTTGAATAAAAGATTTTCCAAGAACTGTGTAGACGACTGAGGATTAAGAAAACAAGAATTACATCTTTGTATCCACAATCTGATGAAATGTTTCAACGTTTTAACAGGACTCTTGCTCAACACCTGACCATGTTTGTTGACAGGAATCGAGGAGACTGGGATCAACATCTTCTCATGCTCCTGATGGCCTATCGATCAGCTGAACATGAATCAACTGGATATAGTCCTGCTAGAATGATATTTGCCATGAATTCTGAATGCCTTGTGATGTGCTTCTTGGTCGTCCAGAAGAAACCTTTGAAAACATTAATGAGTAAATCTCTCACATGGAAGAAAAAATGCTAACTATTCACCAATGGGCAAGATAAAGGCTTCACTTCTCCATTGAAAAACTTCAAGACGGTACAACGTCAAGACTTTCAAAGAGGGTGAAATGGTTTGGCTTCATAATCCTCAACAGAAGAAATGATTTTCTACTAAACGTTCAGTATCAGTGGATAGGACCCTACAAGATCATCAAGTGCCTCAATGATTTCATATAATCAATTCAGAAGACCCGGACATCTAAAGCCAAAATGGTGCACTACAACTGATTAGCACTTTCAGGAGTACTGTTCCAGAACAATGGACTGTATGGGACGATCAGTCCTAAAGAGGGGGCATTCTTACGTAGAATTGAAAAAAAGAAAAAGGGCGCATTCCAGATTAAAATGTTTTAGAACATTCAAGAATATTGTAGAAAAATTGCAGAACAACTGATTGGCCAATCTAAAGCGATTGCGCAAGGCTTAGCGCTGGCGGTTTTCTGATTGGCTGACCAACCATGACCGTTCTGGAAAGATCTACTCTGGGATGTATAGGGATTAGGAACTCATGTTTGGAGAAAAAGAGCGAAGCTACGCGGTGGACTCCAAGCAAACACTGCTTTCTCAAGAGGTCGGACAGCTGCTTATCGTTGACACTGGTGTACTTCCTGGATGATTCTAGAAAGTTTTTTTAACATCAGTCTCCTCTTCTGCGCATACTTTCCTTCACTCTACTGCAGTTGGTTAGTTTGTTATTGATGTTTTATTCTTTGTTGTTTTATTTTTGCACTCCTCTGGATTATTTTAACGATTAGGTTTAAATAAATTTATAAAGATCCTTTTTGTATACACGGACATTATTCTTTGTCAACAAACAACAGAAAAATTTGTGGTAGAGTATGTAACAGAATTATCAGAAAGAAAAGAAACAATTAAGAAAATAAACATCAAATGAACATATACATTAAACAAATAAGTAAAAACATAAGCAGATAGACAAAACCGCAAGGTAGTTATTTACCAATATGATACGTTGTGCAATGATGGAAATTGATTTAATGAAGTTATATTTAATAATTAGTATCATGTAGAAAGAAAGTTGATAAAAATGAGCAATTTACAATGAGTTATACTCTAAAGTAACTTATTATATATTTACATTGATGTAAATCAAGTCGCATAGTATTGTAGTTCCTCAAGCTGCATGAAGCTGTCTGTTTATGATGAAAAGTCTAAAGAACCTATTAAATTTTGTTTATCTATCTCTATTATAAACTGTTTGACCCAGATAGGTTCTTTCCATCTTCCATGATTTGAGGTTTCCACGACCCGTAAACAATCGAACATTGTAGAAATTTGGTTTGACAAAGTTGGATATTTTAGCGGAGATGAAAAAGCGCTTGAAATTATTGTTGGATTATTCATTGTATATTCCTTGTAATATTTTTCATTAGAGTTAGCAATTCTTTTTTTCTGTTTGATGAATTAAATATTTTCAATATGTTGGATTCTATGTAATCTGTGAGTTTTGGTATTTGTGTTACTACATTAGTACAGTTTGACAATGTTGTGGTATAAGCCTATAGGCACCTCTTTAAAATATTAAACTGCAGGGAATTTAGTTTGTCTTTGGTTTCTTGCCTATAAATGGAAACCATATTGTTTGACCATATTTTATTGTACTTCAGAATATAGTGTTGTATAAATTTAATTTTCGACTCCATTCTAGATTCAATGCTTTCTTTATTACACTCAGTCCAGATGTTTCCCAGATGGTATCCAGATGGTTGCTTTCTATATAACTTATTTGTATATGTTCTATCCAGATGAATGATAGGATGATTCGTAGTGCCGTCCTGGCCATACTTCTGTCCTTCATGGCAGAGTCGACTCCTTTTCTTGAACGTAGTTTCAATTCCATTGGTTGCAAAGGTGAATATGACGAGGCCAAGTACGTCCGGTTGGTAAGCGTGTGCTCCGATTGCTACACAGTATTGTTCAGGAACAACCGGGAGGTGCAAGATCGCTGCAAGTAAGTGACCCTCTAACTTATTGCAATCTTGTAAAATGAGAATGATGCTTTTCCTGCTAACGTAAAGTGAAAGGTTGGACTAAATGTTGTTCGCGTGCAGAAATAACTGCTTCATGAACGATTACTTCGTCGAATGCGCCGAAGCACTCCTGGTGACGCGAACTGAACCGCATGTGATGAGCTACGTGGACGATTTGTTTTGTGCTTAAAACACCTACCTTTACATTATTCAATAAAGCCTCTCTGCAGCCATCCCTTTCCTTTTTTCCCACCAGCGACTGATTTACAATTGGCCTCAAATAAATCCCTTGGAAACCAGTTTCACACAAATCTCATTCCAAATACTTCCACAGGCCTAGCATATAACCTATCTTATCTAACTCAATTCTAATTTATATATAAGACGAGATATTTCCCACAATCACCTTTTACACAAACACTGTTTGAAGTATAGGTCAGGTGAACACTTCTAGTGGCTTCAACAGCTCATTCTACTAGGCAAATTTATTTATTCATTTGATAATTATCCTTTATACATTTATTTATTTATCAAATTAAAACGCCATATTCCCGTTATTTATATTTTTGACTCAATGTATTTACAATTCTGACAAATTAAACAAATTGCCTAAAATTAAAAAAATGGTAAATTCATTTACAAAACTTCAAATTTTAGGTATATAAAAATTCAATATTATTTGAATATGTCATCCTAATTACACACACAAATGATTGCCGAACAATCGCGTTCCAAATTTATCTTCTGAGAGAGTATAAGTCAGCTGTCATATATTTTGAGTGATAAGTGAAATATTAAGTGGGATTAATAACTTGATCCTCAGTGTCTGGATGTTTACCCATATCTAATCGATTTTTAAATGATGGAAAGCTATATTTTCACATAAACTTTAACATATACATTTTAATTTTCTGTAATTTTATATCTTTACAATAAATACTTTGGAGTATATAATAAGAAATCTTTAATCATCACACACGTTTGTCGAATATTGTATATTTTGGGTTATACTTTCGGATTATTTGAAAGTACTCTTCAGGTAGTGAATATGTTCTTTGATGTATTTAAATAAGCAGAATGATTGTCTATTGATGATTGACAATTGCACATAAGCTTGGATACAAATGGGACTTGAGAATTGTATTTTTTAGGAATGATAGCTTAGGACATCAATAGAGGAGTAAATGGTAAATTCAAAGTTTTTGTCTTTTTTCAATCAGGAATTTAGTCAAAAATCAATCAAAACTGATATAAAATTTATTTAAAATATCAAAATATCTATAGTTTGAAATTATAATTTTGCTTTTCAAAATAAGCTTTGAACTTCACATCTAATTATACATAATTTAATTAAGAGGGTCGTAATTCTAATATTTAAAATATGAATAATTTTATATTGTCTTAAATAATTGAATTATCATCGCAGATAAGCAAGTAGAAATATATTGAAATATCTAAGTTGATATAAACCGTTTTATATGACTTGAAAATGAGAGGGTAGGATGGCAGATGTCCTCATATTTATTAGAAGAATAGACAAAGTTAAAATCTATTAGTGGAAAGCAAAGAGTCTCTCACACTTTAAGTTTATCTTTAATAAAGTTTAGAACTAACTGTTATTCTGGACATGTTCATAAACGGGCTAATGTTCTAGTATTCATATACCATTTATATGAATATGATATCTATCTGATACATATGAATTCAACTTAGAAACTACTTGGAGCTGAAGCTTGATTTTTTAAACGCTGTTTCATGCTCTGAAATGAAGAGTATATCCAAAAATGTACTTATAGGTTCTCATCTGAAACCTCTTTTGAATTACAAGCAAAACACTGGAAAATTTAAGTAAACTACTTATTTATTAGTAATATTGCAGTAATTTGTGTGTTTAAAAATCATCATGAACATTATTTATTCATGATATCATCTTTAATAATCATTTTTATGGAAATATGATTCCTGTGGGAGTAAGTATGTGTCGTCACGATTTGAAATAAAAATACTGCTTGGAATTAAGATCATCCACGCCCGGATAACTTTCCTAAATGAGAACAAGGAGGGAACCTACGAATCGAAGCCAGGACCTGCTGCGCTGCCATACCCCCCATTCAGAAACCCCTTTCCTTTAGTTTGAACCTAGAAAAGGTAACAACGCCTCTAAGTTTTACAGATGGATCAAAAAGTGATCCAGTCGTTTGTTGGTGCTGCAATTATATTCCTTTCGCAAGAACTTCAGCCAATTCTTCTACTGCTTCACCAAGACTACACTTCCTTTCAAGCTGAACTCATAGAATTTCTCTGGGCAATTCAACTCACGGAGATTTCAGCAAATTATGAAGGCACAAAGAGTGCGAATTATTTTGATACAGAAGACCAAATGAGTGCAGAATTTGCGGTAACAATTACTAGCGAACTACATAAATTACTAGCGAATGCACCCGGCGTTGCCTGGTTTTTACTCGAGTAAAAGTTTGCCTAACAAACATTTGTTGAAACGATTCTAGCAAACATCCAATCCCTACTGAATCTATACATGTCGAGATAACTTTATTTTGAATACTCTGCTCCACCTAGCTGTAGCCGTTCACACGTTGCTGTGTTTGAACAAAAAGACAGTTTTGATACCTTAAATATAATTTATTAATGATCAAAAGTATACATAACATCAAAATGAAAGTTAACAATAAAATTATTAATATATACAGTTATCAGCGTCATGCATTCTTTCTTAATTCTGTCACCGTTTGCTTTTGGTTCAGTGATAGAATGCTCGCCTGCCACGCGGGCGCCCCGGGTTCGATTCCCGGCCGATGCATTTTTTTTTTTACAATTTTTAAAACTCATTTATATTATTAAAATATATGTGCTTTTCCCGTCTATGTACAGATTTATGGTCTATGTACACAAGTATACAAGTATGTATACAAGTTATTTGCAAATTGCGTGGCAAATTTGCTCTTTCGCTCGCAAGCAGCGCTTCTAGCGGTGAAGATGGGAGGTAATATCAGCTGACCTAATGGACATGTAAAACGTGTTTTAACAGGACATAGAGAAAAATCTGGAAAATATATTTTTCGGATTTTTAGTCAAGAAAAATAAATTGACAGGTTCTGGGAAAAAGTAGTTGTTTTTTATTCAGAAAATGATGATGACAATATTGCTGTATCATTAATATATACAGTTATCAGCGTCATGTACAATTCTTTCTTAATTCTGTCACCGTTTGCTCTTGGTTCAATGGTAGAATGCTCGCCTGCCACGCGGGCGCCCCGGGTTCGATTCCCGGGCGATGCATTTTTTTTTTTTACAATTTTTAAAACTCATTTATAATATTAAAATATATGTGCTTTTCCTGTCTATGTACAGATTTACACAAGTATACAAGTTATTTGCAAATTGCGTGGCAAATTTGCTCTTTCGCTCGCAAGCAGCGCCTCTAGCGGTGAAGATGGGAGGTAATATCAGCTGACCTAATGGACATGTAAAACGTGTTTTAACAGGACATAGAGACAAATCTGGAAATATATTTTTTGGATTTTTAGTCAAGAAAAATAAATTGACAGGTTCTGGGAAAAAAGTAGTTGTTTTTTATTCAGAAAATGATGATGAAAATATTGTTGTATCATATTTGATTATCAGATACAAAATTATATCCATAAAATTCCAAAAAGCAGAGACCACGGGTGAAGCCAGTTCATTTTTAGTATGCAGGAACAAAATTCTAACAGAAAAACATTCATTCGAGCAGAAGACACAAAGCCAGATCATCTCTTTATAAAAATATCGCTTCTCAGACACAAAGTTTGAGCGGGACGTTTCACAAGAATGACATCCACGGCGCCAATTTAAAATTGTAACGAATAGTATTTGAATAAAAGCATTTAATCTGGTAAAACCCGGGCATTGCCCTTTCTTAATCAATTCTTTCACCGTTTGCTTTTGTGAATGGAATAAATACCCAAATATGGCCATTTCTCATAACCATCGGTGGTTCAGTGGTAGAATGCTCGCCTGCCACGCGGGCGGCCCGGGTTCGATTCCCGGCCGATGCATTTTTTTTTACAATTTTTAAAACTCATTTATATATTATACAAGAATGACATTTATAATTGTAACAAATAGTATTTGAATAAAAGCATTTAATCGGGTAAACCCCGGGCGTTGCCCGGGTCATTCGGCTAGTCCTTATATATATGCCATCTGAATATAACACATGTTAAAAACATAGATATGCATAGTGCATGGTAGATAAACATGCTACTTCACGTGTGATATTAAACAATATTACAAACAAATTTCAATTGAACAATAATTTTTTAGTAATTAAATATCAGCATTAAAAAAATTATATTTGATGTTGAACTATTCCTTAATAGTGCTAGAACTTAACTCTGATTTTAAAAAATCAAAAACCTTACTGGGGATATACCTAATAATTTCCCAAATTTTCAGGGTGATTGGATGAATGGTTTTGAATCTATCAAGTTCAGACAGACACACATTCATGTCGCGAGGGCAAAAGAAAGGCCAAGTTTGTGAATAATTAATTTTTATAAGGGGTATTTATAGGGAGAGAGAGAGAGTACAACTTACCCCAAGTTAAAGATAATCCTAATGACCGGGTCAGCCACCGTCCCGTTTACCTTATTTACAGATCAGCTTCCGAGAACCCCTCACACCTTTGGACCCCCCCGGGGTCCAGGGGTGGATTGACAGGTGTCCCATCTGGATGGAGCTTCTTGACATTACTCACTCTTTAGAGAAAACAGCGACCCGCTGATTAGCTTGTCTCAGCCCTCGTTCTGGAAGGAAATCTATCACGGCTGGTGTTCCCTAGCAGAATGGAATGTTGTTCTTCAGGGTCCAGGTAGGGCTTCATCCGAATGACATGGACGATATCCTTGGCTTTACGTGATCGGGGAGACGGGTCCACGGGCTCTACTCTATACGTAACTTCTGAAAGCTTCTTGGTCACCTTGTAGAGACCGAAGTATCTCTTCAGTAGCCTTTCTGAGAGACCTACTTTTCGGATGGGAGTAAAAACTCACACAAGATCATCCTTCTGGTAATAGACTGGAGTATGTTTCTGGTCATAAAGACTACGATCTTTCGCCTGTGATTGTAGAAGGCGTGATCGGGAGAGTTGACGCGCTTCCTCAGCTCTGGTCACAAGTTCTCCAACGTAGTCGTCAGAGATCTCATCTGGTAGGTAAGGTAGTACGGCATCGATGTAGGTCTCGGCCTCGCGGGCGTGGACAAGAAATAACGGAGTGTAGCCGGTCGCCTCCTGTTTAGCAGTGTTGTAAGCAAAATTTACCTAGGGTAAAACTTGGTTCCAGTCCTTCTGCTCAACACCTGTGTATATGGACAACATATCTCACAGAGTTTTGTTGAACCTTTCAGTCAGGCCGTTGGTCTGGGGATGGTAGGCCGTTGTAAATCTGTGCACAATTCCGCAAAGAGCATTGATCTCTTTTATTACTTGATAAATGAAATTTCTTCCGCGATCTGTTTTCATTTCTCTAGGAGCTCCAAGCTTAAAGATAACATCTTCAACCAGGAACTTAGCTGTTTCGATTGCTCCTCCGTCTGGGATTGCTTTCGTTATGGCATACCTTGTCATATAATCGGTGCACACAATAATCCAACGGTTTCCATCTTTAGAAACTGGAAATCTTCCAAGAAGATCAACCCTGACATATAGAATGGCTTTTCTACAGGTGATATGGATACAAGTTGTCCAGCCGGACTTCGAGGTAATTTCTTCCTTCGTTGACACTCCAGACAATGGCTTACATATTGGCGAACAGTTCTATAAAGGCCAGGCCAATAGAATCGATTCTTCACTTTGTCATACGTTCGGGCGAAACCCAAATGCCCAGCTGTAGGAGCGTCATGTAAATCTTCCATAACTTCTGATCTTAAGTGTTCAGGAATCATCATAAGCCAGGGTCTTCCAGTTGTCCTATAGTTTTTCTTGTATAAGATGCCGTCGATAATGCTAAATTCCTTTCTGGTGTAGCCCGAGTTTAAATTATCGATTATTTTATCTAAATCCGGGTCTTTAGTCTGCTCTATATCGACGTTGGTTAGTGACATCACAGCACTTGGTTGATCGTTCTCAAGCGGGCTCCTTGACAGACAATCGTCATCCTTATGTTTGCGTCCGCTCTTGTAGATAACGGTCACGTCAAATTCTTGCAACTTCAGCGCCCATCTTGCCAAACGGCCAGAAGGATCTTTCTGTCCTACCAACCAACATAGAGAATGATGGTCAGTGACAACCGTGAATGGTCGACCAAACAAATATGGACGGAATTTGCAAATGACCAGACTACAGAAAGGCATTCTTTTTCTGTTGTAGAATACTTATGTTCAGCCTTTGTCAAGCTTCTAGATGCATAAGCTATAGGCCGCTCCTTTCCACCTTGTATTTGTAGAAGAACAGCTCCAATACCATGTCAGCTTGCATCCGTGTGTAGATGGGTATCAGCGGATTCATCATAGTGTCCCAAGACAGGCTCTAAAATTAGAGCTGTTTTAAGGACTTCAAACGCTTTCTCTTGAGCTGCATCCCAATTGAATTGTTTTTTAGCCTTCAGTAGGTCATGCAAAATCTAGCTTTGTAAGCAAAGTTATCAATAAATCTTCGGTAATAGGAACATAATTCAAGAAAGCTCCTCAGTTCAGAGATATTCTTTGGCCTCGGAAATTAAGAAACGGCTTCAACTTTATCTGGATCTGGATGAATTTCATTGGCGTCAACAAGGTGTCCTAAAATCTTCATCCTCCTTGATCCAAAAAGACACTTTTTGTGGTTCAAGATTAGTCCAGCTTTCTGGATGCACCTTAATACAAGTTGTAGACGACGTAGTGTTCCTCAAAGGTAGGTGCGTAAACTACGATATCGTCCAGGTAGCAAAGGCACATATTCCATTTAAGACTGCACAGAACACTATCTATCATCCTTTCAAACGTTGCTGGAGCGTTGCATAGACCGAAAGGCATTACTCGGAATTCATACAGCCCATCTGGAGTGATGAAGGCAGTTTTCTCCCTGTCTTTTTCGTCCACTTCAATCTGCCAATACCCGGACCGAAGATCCATCGTGGAGAAGTAACTAGAGCCAGCTAAACTGTCCAAGGCATCGTCAATGCGTAGCAGCGGGTAAACATCTTTTTTTGTTATCATATTTGATCGACGATAATCTACGCAGAATATCCAGGTCCCATCCTTCTTTCGAACTAGAATAACTGGAGATGACCAAGGACTTTCAGAGGGCTTCACGATGTGATTTTCAATCATCTTGTTCACTTCATCTTGAATTAGTCGTCGTTCACTTGGTGCTACTCTATAGGGCCGTTGTTTGATAGGAGAGTGGTCTCCTGTGTTTATCTTGTGCTTCACAGTACTGGTGGGCTTAATAGGAGTTCCCCAAAGTCAAATATGTCAATAAACTCGTCAAGGCATGAAACAAGCTGTAACCTTTGAATTTCAGACAGTCCTGGATCTAGAGTAAGGTTTATCTTCTGTGACCATTCACGTGACTTTAGCTGCGTTTCTTGTAATTTATCGCTGGATTCGATAAGACTGCAGATATTTCCATTCTCATAACTTTCCATGGTGCACATATTCATTCCTGATGGAATCAGTTGCGGCCAAGACGCTCCATTCGCAACCCAAATGCTACCTCGGCCGTGTCGAAATGTAACCAATGAGTTTGGTATAAGAACTTCTTTTCTTAATAATAAGTCTTTAGAAGTTGAGACTAAAACATCTCTAACACCGCATATTTCTTCGTTTATCACACTGATATTCTTTATTGATTTAGGCGGGATGACAAAGTCGTCGGAAGAAAACAATCTCTGGTTTTCCTCCTCTCGAGATTCCAGGACGGAGGTTTCCTCGAGATGGAGTTCATTTCTGCCATAAAATCAAGGACGGCTTTGTTGGCCTTGAAGAAGTCCCATCCGAATATGATGTCATGGCTGCATTCCACCATAACAACGAATTCAAAGGATATCTTCAGACCATTAACTTCTATGTTCAGGACAAATTTTCCTAGGGTCTCTATTAAATTTTTGTTTGCGTCTTTAAGAATGGGACCTGGTTCTTTGAAGAGAAGTATCTTTAGTTCGAGTGAAATTTGTCTGAAATAACAGAAAAGTCTGCTCCTGAATCCACCAATGCTTTAATTTTGCGTCCATTTATTTCGACCATAACAAAATTTTCTTTTAATTTAGCGGCGATATACCCTGGAGGATTTTCCCCAATGGCGACCTCACCCCTGTTAGAAGCCGCTCCACTTAGTGTTTCACATTCTGAGGATTGGGAGAACGGCTGAAACGACGGGCTGGAGACTGGGATTGTCTTCAGGCTGGCGATCTTGCACGGCTTGGATGTTGGGAAGAGCTCCGGTAGAAGTACGTCGAGGTTTGGGGCGTTACATAGTCGTCGTCAGCGTCATATCTCGGGGGTCGACTTGAAAATCCAACATTTCTTCCTTCTCCGCCATTCCTTGGCCTGGCTTCAGCGAAGACCTGCTGTCGTTCTCTACAATAACGGACGACATGTCCGGGTCGTCCGCAGTGGAAGCAGATTGGTTTGTCATCTTCAGTACGCCACTGAGTCCTTTGATTATTTGGTGGTCCTTCAGTTCTTCGTCGGTAACCTTGATCGTTCTGGAGGAGGTATTGTCGCCGAGTGCGGAAGCTCTCGGGCTGACGAGGGGCAGAGATAGGAGCCAATGTCTGCTGGATTTCAATACGGATGACATCCCGTAGGTCGGGAGGTGGAGTGTCGATATCCTGGGCGGCAAATGAAAAAGGAGGAGCCATAAACTTCTGAACCTCCTCTCTTACTATTCTTCTAATCAGGGCTTCTAGGTTCTCAGATTCAGCGGTCGAGATGGTAGTCACATTGGGCAGTCGGTTGAACCTGGGCGGTGCAACACGCATCCTCTTGAATGCCTCGAATCGGCGGCAGAACGCAACAAATTGGTCCACCGTGCTGATGTCCTTCTCAACAAGTGCCTGATACACTTCCTCCGCTACGCCTTTAATCAGGTGGCTCACCTTTTCTCCTTCCGACATTCTGGGGTTGCTCTGTTTACAAAGAAGGAGGACTTCTTGTATGTAGCTCTCGACGTTTGCCCCACTCGTCTGCGCTCTAGTTCGAAGAATGTTCTCGGCTTTTCTAGCCGTGTCTTCCTTGTTCCCAAATATTTAAGAAAACTGTAAGAGAATCAGAGGCTGGATCTCAGAAAGTTTTGTTTAATTAACAATAATAATATATTAAGATGACAAGGAACAAAAAGAGTCAAAAAGGGCAAGCGCAGTAGCAGGAAGAAAACCAAAACTTAAACTACAGTATAGACAGTGTGGTGCCAAGTCACGTGATGTCTGGTAGGAAGGTATCGTTGTTAGGCAACAGCTGATGTGCGAAGCTACTCTCCATACACTCCCACCTAACAAGCACTTTGTTGTTTTCAAACAGTCCAAGTTGGCTTCTTAGTTTTCTATACCTTTATGGAGGTAGAGCTTTCGTAAATATGTCTGCAGCTTGATCATTGGAGCAGACATAAAGAAGGTCAATTGCATGTTTTTGAAATTGATCTCTGATAAAGTGATACGAAATATCAATATGTTTAGTTCTTTTGTGGTATTCTGGGTTGTGAACAAGTCTTATGCAGCTTTGATTGTCGCAAAAAATTGTTGTAGGCTTTACTTGTTCTTGATGTTGCTCGCGTAGAAGTTGTCTCAGCCAAATAGCTTCTTTCGTTGCTTTGGAAGCCGCAATATATTCAGATTCTGTTGTTGACAGAGACACACAATTCTGTTTTTGACTGCACCAAGAAATAGGTCCATTATTCAACATGAAAACATATCTGGTGGTTGATTTTCTTGTGTCTAGGTCTCCAGCAAAATCAGCATCGGAAAAACCTATCAGAGATGTAGTGCAGGAACTCCCACCAAAACAAATACCGATGTTTTTCGTAGCTTTTAAGTATCCAAATATTTTCTTTACTGCGGTCCAATGTGAAGGTCCTGGGTTGTTAACAAATTGGCTAACCCTGCTGACTGCGTAGGCAATATCAGGTCTAGTGCCAGTCATGAGATACATTAAACTACCAATTGTTTGTCTGTATGGAATCTTGTTCATTTCTTCAATTTCCTGATTATCTTTTGGGCACATCTCTTTTGTTAGTTTTGAGTAAGGATCAGAAGGTACAGATTGTAACTTAATTTCAAGAAGGTTGTAATGTTCAAGTGTTCTTTCAATGGATGAGGCTTGATGTAGAAATAACATTTTAGTTGTTCTATCTCGATATATTTGTAGGCCAAGGAAATAATCGGCAGTAAAAGTTTTTATTTCAAAATTGGAATTTAAGTACTGTACTATATAATCTAAATGTTGTTTATTTACACTGCAGATTAAGCAATCATCTACATATATTGCAAGTAATATGTAAGCCTGTTTACATTTCATTGTATAGACACATGAATCTGATGTGCTAGGTTTGAGATCAAACTTAATTAAAAACTCATGAAATTTCTTGTTCCACATTCTGGGGGATTGCTTAAGACCATAGATGCTTTTCTGAAGAGAGCAAACATGATTTGGAAAATCTGGGTTTTCATAACCTTGGGGTTGTTCCATGTAAAGTTCTTCTTCCAAATCACCATTCAAGAAGGCAGATTTTACATCTAATTGAATCATTTCAATATCAAGTGATGCACAAAGTTCTAATTGAATCGAATTCGAATTGAATCGAAAAAGTTTCACCATAATCAAGTCCTGATTTTTGTGAATAACCTTTCGCAACTAGTCTAGCCTTAAACATTTTATTTGATCCATCTGCAATTTGCTTTATTTTGTATACCCACTTGCATGCAATAGCTTTTCTGTCTGATGGTAGTGTCACATAAGTCCATGTTTGATTTTTCATCAAGGAATTGAATTCATCGTCCATAGCTAGTTTCCACTTTTTCGAGTTTTGTCCTACAATTGCATCTTCATAGTTCAATGGTTCTTGGTCATGGACATAACAAGCATATGAAATAGCTCTTGTACAGTTGGTTGATGATTGTTCCTTTTCTCTGATTCTATTCCTGATAGGGTATCGACATGATTCTTCTGGTTTGGAACTGGTATTTGTGCTATCAACACTTTCTTCACTATATATAGTTATCTGCTCTTGTTGGTTATCCTGAATATTTTCTGATGTAATAGCTTCAGTAAATATTACATCTCTGCTTATGATAATTTTTCTAGCAATAGGATCCCACATTCTATAATTTTTGTTAGTTTCAGTATATCCAACAAAAAATGTACGAATACTCTTTTTGTCTAATTTCTTTCTGTTATCTTTTGGTATATGCACATAAGCGTTACATCCAAAAGTTTTCAAATGTAAGATGGAGGGTTTTCTCTTGTACCATATTTCATAAGGTGTAGAATTTCCCAATACTTTAGTAGTACATCTATTTAAGAGATAGACTGCTGTGTTTACGGCTTCAGCCCACAGTTCAAGCGGCATTTTTCTTCCATGTAACAAGCATCTAGCTGATTCAACTATTGTTCTGTTATCTCTTTCAGAAATTCCATTCTGTTCTAGGGTATATAGAGCAGTGAGTTCATGAACAATTACTAGAGATTTTAGATAATCAGAAAAATTCTTATTTAAGAATTCTGTGCCATTATCTGTTCTGAATCTTTTTATTTTATTTCCAGTTTCAGTCCTAACTATTTTTACAAATTCTTTAAATTTCTCAAGTACATCTGATTTATGCCTAATGAAGTAGGCCACTCTAAATCTTGAAAAATCATCCTTGAATGATACAAAATATAATGATCCACCTGGTGATCTTTTACTCATTGGTCCACAAACATCTGAATAGATCAGCTCTCCTGGATAGGTCGAATTTGGACTTGTTGATGCAGCATCTTAGTACACTTTTATCTTTTAGCAAATCTTTATTCTCTTAGTAAAGTCTGATACAGCATTTTTGTTGTGTTGCGAAACGCCGAAAAGTGACAACAACAAAAACAATGATGATGATAACCTGCGTCTTGCAGATTAACATTTTCATAGAAACATATATATATATACATATTTATTGCTAGCTATATATCACCATCTTCTCTCTTCAAATCTCACAGGAGGTCTCCTCGCTCGAGGTGGGTTCCGCCTTAGGACAGGACCCTCCTCATTCAAGGCCTCGGGGTCCAGCGAGCGAAGAGGCTCCAATGACTTTCCATCGTCTGTATCACTCTGAACCTCTGAATCTTGATCCGACCGCTGGCTAGTTAGTCCTGGCGACATCGACTCCATATAACCTCTGTCTCGTACCACCTCCGAGATTATGGCACTGGGACCTGCTCCTCTTGAGTGCTCGGGTTGACGCTCTCCATCTCCACTCTCATCTTCCTCACCATTCCTCCACCTTTTTCTAATTTGATCCCTGTGATAGGCCTTTACCTGTCCGTGGATCAAAATGGTGTAGACTCTAGTTCCCTTCTTGCCCACAATTTTTCCTGGGATCCATTTATCACCACCTCTAAAGTTTTTACACCACACCAAATCATCTATCTGGAATTCTTCCAAATGGGTTCGCCGATCATACCTCATTTGCCTGGCTTGCTGGTCCCTAACTCTAGATGCCAAGCTGGGATGTATCAACGACACTCTGGTTCGAAGCGCACGCCCAATAAAGAGCTCTGATGGAGTCTTTCCCGTTGTCACATGCGGGGTGCTTCGAACCAGAGTGTCGTTGATACATCCCAGCTTGGCATCTAGAGTTAGGGACCTGCAAGCCAGGCAAATGAGGTATGATCGGCGAACCCATTTGGAAGAATTCCAGATAGATGATTTGGTGTGGTGTAAAAACTTTAGAGGTGGTGATAAATGGATCCCAGGAAAAATTGTGGGCAAGAAGGGAACTAGAGTCTACACCATTTTGTCTAATGCTTCAGTAACTGCTGGCCTAATGGCGAAAGGCACCGGACGAGCCTTATGGAAAATTGGATTCACATCACACATGTTTACTGAAAATGTGAAACCTTTTATTGGTTCAGTTGTCTCCACAAATAAGGCTTGATTTTCCTTCAAAATTTCCTCAATGGTAATTTCCACAGGCATATGTTTTACCGCGAAACAGCCCAATTTCAATCTATTTATCCATTCTCTTCCCATCAACGCCCTCTTTTCTCCTTTCACCACCAACGCTCTAAGTTTGTAAGTAATATCTTGACACTCCACTTTGACATTGATTTTACCCAGAATGGGTACCACGGTACCATCATAAGTTCTTACAATAATACTCGCTTTTTCCAATTTCAAGTGTTGAAGACTATTTTTAAAATCCTTTTCTGATATCAGTGTTAGACCACTACCCGTATCCATTTCAAATTTAATAAAGTTTCCTTCTACTTTTAACTCCATCAGATAGGGAGGGTCACTTGAGGCAAAATTAATTTTATACTCAGGTATCGTCACGCTTATAATTTTCTGGACATACTCTTCCTCCTCTTCTTGGTCTCCTATCTGATGTATATTTCCCGGCTGATTCTGATGTTGCCTTAGATTTCTTCTACTGCTCCAACATATTGAGGCAATGTGTCCTTTTTTATTACACTTAAAGCATATCGCCTCCTTAAATCTACATGGTTCTTTGTGCGGTTTACCACAATGTTTACATTTGCCATTCTGGAAATTTGATTCAACCTTGCGTTCAATCCTCAACTTATCTACACAATCTTCACCCTGCTCCAAATGGAATAATTTTGTATTTTTCTCAGCCGCTTCCATAGATAATGCTATCTCAATTACTTTAGCTAAAGAAATGTCACCCTCCGACAAAATTCTATTTTGTATTTTGGCATTATATAACCCACAAACCATTTTATCACGTAAAGAATCCTCCAGAAAATTTCCAAAGTTGCATGAGGAAGCCAAACGCTTAATTTCCACCAAGTAATCCGAGATGCTTTCTTCCTTTAATTGCATTCTTTTAAAAAAAATGAACCTCTCTACTACAATTGAGCGCTTTGGAGAGAAGTGCCTTTTCAAGATATCTATTAGGTCATCAAAAGTTTTATTTTTAGGTAGAATAGGACTGCACAAATTCTTCAAAACACCATAGGTTTTACTTCCCATGAGGGTTAGGAGATAAGCCTTTTTCTTCTCATCCCCTGCCTCCTCCAATATGAGAAACTGTTCCAATCGTTCATAAAACGTTTCAAAAGTTTCAGTTTCTTCATTATATTCCTTAAATTGGTAACTAGCCATTTTATTTCACTTTTTTTTTTTTTAATTTGCATCCTAAAACTTTGCAATTTTAGTCTTTTAAAAATAACTTTCAATTATATGCAAAATCAAAGATAATTTCTAAAAATATTTACTTCAAAATTCGAGGGTACTTACTCTTATATCCTCGTCGCCAAATGCAGCATCTTAGTACACTTTTATCTTTTAGCAAATCTTTATTCTCTTAGTAAAGTCTGATACAGCATTTTTGTTGTGTTGCGAAACGCCGAAAAGTGACAACAACAAAAACAATGATGATGATAACCTGCGTCTTGCAGATTAACATTTTCATAGAAACATATATATATACATATTTATTGCTAGCTATATATCAGTTGACGCGTGAAAAACTTTTCTATTTTGTTTTCCATAGATGCATGCTTCACATAGTAAAGAATCAGGCTTTTCTCTAATTTTAATGTTTTCTTCAAAAACATTATTTTCAAACATTTGGGTTAATTTTATAGGATTTACATGACCCATTCTTTGATGCCATATATCTAGACTTAACTGAGCAACATAAGTTTGTGAAGATTGCTTTGCTTTAATAAAAATTCTATAAAGATTTGAATTGGCCTTTATTCCAGTAACTAGCACTTTCGAATTTTTTGTCAATTTTATCTGATTTCCTTTACAAATGAGCGTTAAACCATGTTTTGTTGCAGTAGATATTGAAAAAAGATTGGTCTCCAATTCAGGTATATAGAGAACATCCAAAAGAGTTGCATTAATTTCCTGACTATCAACATAAGAGAGAATATCAATATTTCCCTTACCTTTTGCATAGATCTTCTTTCCATCTCCAAGGCACACAGGATGAACACCTTCTGGTATTTCTTCGAACGTAGAGAACCATTCTCTTCTGAAAGTCATGTGATCCGTTGCTCCAGAATCTGCAATCCAGGAATCCTTTGTTTCAGCGAGGAAGGCACTTGTCTCAGCTGAAAAAGCACAGATATCATTTCTGGCTGAAGAACTTGGCTGTTGTCCTTTTTGTACTTCCTTTCTTTTATAGCATTCTTTCCACCAATGTCCTTTCTTCTTGCAATATCCACAGTGTGTTTTCTTCTTTTTATCTTTAATGGATTGTTGATGCTGCTGTTGTTGTTGGAAGCTATTGAATTTCTGTTGAACTTTGAAAAAGTCATCAAGGCATTATCTGGTTTGAAATTTCCTGAAGAATCCCAATGATCCTGTAAGCTTTCTTCTTTCAGTAATCTTGCTGCAAGTTTTCTAGAGTCTTTTCTTCTGATGAAACTGAATCCCACGCTGTTATGAAATTCTTGTATTTATCAGGCAAGCTGCAAATTATCTTTGTAATTAGGGCAACATCAGAGATTGGCTCTCCTAGATCTTTCATTTGTTGTGCCTGAGTTTCAACTTTGGAAATGTGAGAAGCAATGTTATCATTTGGATTCATTTTATATTCGAAAAATCTTTGTTGCAGCAAATATTTGTTTGTTTCAGATTTCAGTTCATATATAGTTGATAATTTCTTCCACATTTCTGCTGAAGTCTGGCAATTAACAATCTGTTGAAGATATTTAAACTCTAGAGCAGTAGTGATCAGCATTTTGGATTTTGCATCTTTCTTTTTCCATTCAGATAATTTTGCAATATCCTCTATTTCGGGTTTTACTTCAGAGCCATCAGTTATACTGAGAAGATATTTTGCTTCTAGAATAATCTTCATTTGAAATTTCCATAGATGAAAATTATCGCCGTTGAATTTTTGAATTTGTGGAAGTTCAGTTGTCATCTTGAGCAAGCAAACGAATTTCAGCTTAGATAAACAAAAATATTTGATACCAACCAAGCTCTGCTGCCATGTAAGAGAATCAGGGCTGAATCTCAGAAAGTATTGTTTAATTAACAATAATATTATATTAAGATGACAAGAAACAAAAAGAGTCAAAAAATGGCAAGCGCAGTAGCAGGAAGAAAACCAAAACTTAAACTACAGTATAGACAGTGTGGCGCCAGGTCACGTGATGTCTGGTAGGAAGGTGTCGTTGCTAGGCAACAGCTGATGTTCGAAGTTACTCTCCAACAAAAACTTTATCTTAAATTCCTCCCACGAATTCAAGATTTCCTCGAAGTTTTTGAACCAGCACTTCGCTGTGCCAGTGAGGTAGAAGATGACGTTGGCCAGACACATGGAGTCATCCCACTTGTAACGTGCCACACGCTGGAAGTCGCTCAGCCAACGCTGCGAATTTTCCCCACGTTCTCCCGAAAAGACAGTAGGATCTCTCCGCCAATGGCAGAATGGTCGGTTTTCTTCTCTCTCCATTTTCTTCCGAGCAGGAAATGCAAGCACTATAGATAGCTCTGGTTGCAATCCTTGAAGGCGACGACTTCATCTGGTGACTGTCTCGTTACCGAGCGTCTCCGCCAAAATATGTCGCGAAGATAAATAAAGCAAGGGCAAGTTTGTGATTAATTAATTTATTATAAGGGGTATTTATAGGGAGAGTGAGAAAGAGTACAACTTAACCCAAGTTAAAGACAATCCTAATTAACGGCGTCAGCCACCGTCCCGCTTTCCTTATTTACTGATCAGCTTCCGAGAACCCCTCACACCTGTGGTCCCCCCGGGGTCCAGGGATGATTGACAGGTGTCCCATCTGGATGGAGCGTCTTGACAATTAGTAGAGCGAATGTACCCGGCTTTCGCCATGTTTTTATCCGAGTAAAGGTTTCCCTAACGAATATTTGTTAAATCGATTCTTGCAAACATCCAAACCCTACTAAATCTATACATATACAATAAACTACAATCAATTAACTTCTTCAAACAAAAAAAAAACATTAATAAAATATTGATAATATGGAATGTTGACTATATCAACCCAATCAGCTATAATGAAGAAATGCAGTTTTGGTATAACACACAGTAAAGGGTTTGGACAATATATATGTTAGAAAAAAATAAGCATATTTGAGAAAATAATGAATTAAAAATGACTATATAAAATAAAATAATTGAGCCTTTATGAACCAAAATATATTATCTCTCTATATCTAAACTATTACTGATTAAATTACCTATTTCACTGACAATTTAGGCCTAAAATGAAATATGCTTCTGATTGGTTTAAAGTAAATTAGACAATATCTTTTTAACGAATCAAAATTATAAATCAAGGTTTGCATAACCATATAAAAGAAAAGCCTCACTGCCAATTTCCTACATAATGGTAAGGTATTTGAAATTGGCATTATTTATCTGCTTATTATCAAACTTTGTTATATTGTTTTCTGTATTACAGTAAATTAAAGATTTATTAAAGAGATAGTTTCTTCCTAAGTAATCCTTATATCTATAATAATGAAATCCAAAATCGATGTTTGTTATCGCGTTGCGCAAAATCTACAGAATCAATCATTATGAATTTTAGCATGTAGGTAGCTGAAGATTTCGTTTAACATATAGGCTATTCAAAAAACTAAAAAGGTTAATGTGCTTTTTAAAATTTAAAACCAAAAAGCGTTATTTCCAGCCTTTTACCTCTTGGCGCAGCACTGGTCGCAACGATAAGTGAATTTGATTGGTTAATAATTCTACACGTAGTTTGTTTACATTATGAATGTTTTCAAAAGGTGAGATTATCCAATCGCTGTGAAACTTTAGGAAGTTATTTACTATACTACTGGGAAGGTTTCTGGTTTGAAAATGATTTGAAATAAATTTTCTTTGCAAATTTTCTACTTTCACTCACAAGCAGCGCGGCTTCTGGTGGAATTACATTTATAAATTGTAAAAATTCTAAGAGGTGTTCCTAGTATAATAAATTTAATATTTAATTCGAGGATTTAGTAATATAATATTCCAATGACATTGTAAAAAACTTGGCTTTTCAATATTAATATATATTTGAAAAATACCTTATTTGAATTTTATAAATGTTTTCAAATAAATTATGTTTCAAAAATATATTTAAACACATAAAATATATACGTTTATAAATCTATATATGAGTGGATCAGATGTTTTCAAGAATGGTTTTAACAAATGTTCTTTTGGCAAACTTTTACTCGGGGCGAAGCTGGAAACATATATATATATAGATGGAAAATTTGCCGGAAGGAAATTAATCCATGGAAGCAATGGTCGCCTCTCCCGTCAAAATAAACGTCAGAATCTGACGCCATCTATTGACCGTCGCCGCAACTAGCGGCATCGGGTCGGTGACAAAGTCGCAACACCAACTTTGGCAAACTGATAAGCGTCCACCTAGAGACCATGGTTTCGGGCTAATGGCCCTCGTCAGTCTAGGGCGGACTTTATTCCATGAGATCCACATGGGATCTAATGGAATCCTCACAATCTACCAAATAGGTGTTTTGCTGGCAATGTGGCTGGGCCAAATCTATTGGCAAAACATAGATGGAAAATTTGCCGGGAGGAAATTAATCCATGGAAGCAATGGTCGCCTCTCCCGTCAAAATAAACGTCAGAATCTGACGCCATCTATTGACCGTCGCCAATATTTATATTTACATCCGCGCCGTCTGGACTTCTCGGCGTCACAGAGTTCATCTATGAAAATAAATAATAAAATATTAATAAAAATATAATTCATGTAGAAAATAAAATTATTTACAACATATATATCTGATGAGGTATCCAGTCGACTTAATCTATGGTGTCAAATCCTGTCAACTATCGCTATACTGTAGTAACCGAGGGTCTCTCGCTGGGGTATGGTAACCGGAAATGGGCAAACCTGTAGTAACCGAGAGGGACAGTCAGGGCGTGGAGAGTTTTCCAGTACCTCTCTGCACCTTGGGAGACCCTTAACAGTTCTCACAGAGTACAGGCAGTCGTGGTCGAGGCAGAGTGGAAAGCTTGGGAATGTCCACACAAAAAACGAAGACACAGTTGCACTAGGAAAGCTCCGTGAACAGATAAAAATTGAGCTAGGAGCGAAAGATGGAGATAGAAGAGTTCTTACTGATCTACATGGTGGATGAGGTGGACCTTGGTGACAACCGACGAGGGCTTCCTCTGATGTTGAAGTGACTATATTTTTGGCTAGGGCGGAGATATTATATATCTTTGCCGAGAGAGGAAGTATTGCATTTCAGCAGATGCAACAAGAGCGTGGATCGGCTGGCGAAATCGTACACTGGCGCCGTCCTGACAGTTTCCTATCTATCTTTAGATGTTGTTTTGGGACGGCTACATCTGATTTTAGACGTTTTTGACTTCTATCTCTTGCTTCAGCTCAACCTTTAATCATTTACAGAGTTTTATTTATTTATCCTCAGTTTGTACAAAGTACATTAAAAATGGTGATGTAATGACACAAGTCAATAATGCATATAATCATTTACAGATGTGTTTCAATTATACAACATGAAAATCTTGTTATAAGTTATATACAATATGGGGTTGTTGGTTTATATTACCATATATATATTGACAAACACCTATACAATACATATTATATATGAAACATCTATATTTCTCTCTCTTATATGTTACAAACAGAAAAAAAATTGAATGAAATATTAGGCGTTTTTCAATAAATTTTGAAACAGGTTGATTATTTTTAGTGATATTCTATAATATATGAAATATAAACGTGTATATCCTGTATAAAATAAAGAAATGGTAATTAATTTAAATAACTATTGTTTTGAACAACACGGCTGGAGGTAGGTGGTAATTTTCAGCCAATTCTAAGCAAGAATAGGGAGAAATGTGACGTCGTTGTTTACGCTTTTCTTAGCGCCAAAATTATGGTTAACATCTGGTGACTCCAGATGGTGTTTTTCTTAACCAAGTTCTAAATTTACGCCTAGGAGTCTATCATTGAACTTGATTCTTTGTTCGAAATTCTTTAGATCTACTGATCTCATTGTACATTTTACGTTAAAAAACGGAGAACATTAAATATACCAATCTACAGAGCTATAATATTTTAAATTAAAAAAGCATTGATATTTACTTTAAGAAATCATTAAGTTTAAAGTATTAAATATATATGTTTATTGAAAAAAAATTAAACTTAACTGACAAAAACAATATTTTATAAGAAGCACTAGATGTGCTTATATACAACAGAGTCGAGATTAGATGATTATCACTTTGAATAATTCAAAATACAAAATTTCTTGTAAAACTGCAGTGATATATAAATATATATCTAAAAATAATTATTCTGGGTACATTTAAAAGTATTTTATTGGTCTCATTTCTCTAGATATAGATCCTTAATCGCAGAGGTCGCGTCTACTTCATCCTAATGGCTTTTCATTAAGTACATATTTTTTAAAATAATGAATGATAAAATATTTACATAATTTACGGCCCGCGGTGGGAGACATTTTGAATTCGGGAGGGACATTTGTACGTTTTCTTTTATAAGTCCAAATATTCGAGCGCCAGTGGCTGCAGAAAGGCAGACCACAAATTTATTCATCTATGGCACATGTAGAGACCTAAAGTTATAACGGCTAGTAATATATAAATGTTGATGGAGAATTAATAACTTTCTTTCTACTTAACATTCTTTATTTAGAGACTAATAGAACAGTTTTCAATGTACACAACAATTAAAAAATTAACATATAAGACTTTAAAAAATAAGCTTCAAATTAAAACACTATATACATAAAAGATTAAAAGGAAAGAGATAAAAAAATATATAAATATAAACTTTAAAAAAGACCTATCAGGCCAAATTCACCCATAAATTCCCACCAAACTTTACATCCAGCAACCCAAGTCCAGGATTGAAAAAGGGCGGCCAAGTCCACAGCAATGCCAGCGGCCTGAGCTTTCAGCAACCCCCTGTCCTCAGCTTCATGGAAATATAGATCTCAAACTTTCTAAATATCCCCGCTTCTTTGCTCCTGTGTTGCTGCACTCTCCCACCTCAAGGCTATTATCACCCTTCTCTCTCTGTGAAAAAAATATATTTTTAAAAATAACAATAAAATAAAATATATATTTAGAAAACAAATACGAGAATCATGGGACGAGTGTCTTTTGTAGGAAGCTTTATTTTAAATCGCTCAAGCTTTCGGCCTGACCGGCCCTTCTACAGGAGACAAGTGAACAATGGCACATCAGGTACTATATAATAATCGGACTATTTACATATTCAAAAATTAAAATTTTAAAAACTTTTTATAGGGATTTTGCATAACTAAGCAAAGTCGGGAGGAATAATTAACATAATAGTAAATTATGGACAGTAGAAATTGACATGTATGATAATAGATACTGGATATAGTTGAGCCTGTAATATCTTATACTGTCTATGAGAGAGGAGGGGGGGAATCTACACAGATGGAGGAAACAGGGCTATGGGAACAGAGATTGGTAGGATTCAGGAAGGTCGATATGTCTATTGATGGCGTGGAAGCCCTGGGAAACGAGAGCTTCCAAGGTGAGGCGCTGCTGCTTGTTGTGTATGCGGCTATAGTGCACAGATGGATTGGCCAGGTCGAAAGAGTGGTTGGTGGTTCGGATATGCTGGTATATGGCTGATTTCTCATCTTGTCTGGAGATGTTTTTTCTGTGTTCCTCGAGTCTTGTCCCTACGCTCCTGCCCGTCTCACCAACGTAGACAACATCGCAGTCAGCGCAGGGAATGGAGTAAACACAGCCAGACAAGAGAGATGGGTTAAATGGGCTATTGCTTTTAGTACCCGGGTTCCTAATGAGGGAACTGATGTTAGGGGAGTTGGAGTACAGGGTCCTGACTCCAAACTTGCCTAGGGCTCGGGCTATGGAGGAGCTAGTGGGGGAATATGGGAGGACACATATGGATTTATACACGGGGTTGGGAGCAGTGTGGTTGGGGTTGTGGAAATGGCGTAATATAAAAGACTTCGGGTATTGGAATTTTATGAGATTAGCTATGACTCTATTGGTTTCCATGGTTTTGAAATCAAAGGTGGAACAGTGGGTGTGAACTCGTTTAGACAGGGTTTTGACTGTGTTGATTTTGTGACTAAGGGGACAGAAGGAGTTGAAGTGAATATAATTTGGTCTGAACGAGTTCTTGTAATGTACTGTGGAGTGGTATCTGGTTGGGGTCCGGATGATTAGGAAATCTAAGAAAGGGAGGGCGTTGTAGGTTTCGGTTTCATGGGTGAAGGAAAGGTCCGGATGGTAACTAATGAGTTTAGAGAGGATATTTTCAACCTGGCTTTTTGTGCATATGCAGAACACATCATCTATGTATCTACGCCAAAGGCGGATATCGGATGGAAAATCTGATGTGATCTGCATATCTATAGACCGCATAACAATCTCAGCAGCAGCTGAGGAAAGAGGGTTCCCCATTGGGGACCCTTTTATCTGTAGAAAAAACTGGGAGTTGAAGGAGCAGATTGAGGATTGTAAACAGAGATGGGTGAGTTCTATAATTTTGGATGAGGTATGGCTATCAACATGGGAATTAACTAGGAAGGATCTGAGGGAGTCTATAATTAAACCATGGGGCAGGCTAAAAGGTTCAGACCAAATTATATTCACTTCAACTCCTTCTGTCCCCTTAGTCACAAAATCAACACAGTCAAAACCCTGTCTAAACGAGTTCACACCCACTGTTCCACCTTTGATTTCAAAACCATGGAAACCAATAGAGTCATAGCTAATCTCATAAAATTCCAATACCCGAAGTCTTTTATATTACGCCATTTCCACAACCCCAACCACACTGCTCCCAACCCCGTGTATAAATCCATATGTGTCCTCCCATATTCCCCCACTAGCTCCTCCATAGCCCGAGCCCTAGGCAAGTTTGGAGTCAGGACCCTGTACTCCAACTCCCCTAACATCAGTTCCCTCATTAGGAACCCGGGTACTAAAAGCAATAGCCCATTTAACCCATCTCTCTTGTCTGGCTGTGTTTACTCCATTCCCTGCGCTGACTGCGATGTTGTCTACGTTGGTGAGACGGGCAGGAGCGTAGGGACAAGACTCGAGGAACACAGAAAAAACATCTCCAGACAAGATGAGAAATCAGCCATATACCAGCATATCCGAACCACCAACCACTCTTTCGACCTGGCCAATCCATCTGTGCACTATAGCCGCATACACAACAAGCAGCAGCGCCTCACCTTGGAAGCTCTCGTTTCCCAGGGCTTCCACGCCATCAATAGACATATCGACCTTCCTGAATCCTACCAATCTCTGTTCCCATAGCCCTGTTTCCTCCATCTGTGTAGATTCCCCCCCTCCTCTCTCATAGACAGTATAAGATATTACAGGCTCAACTATATCCAGTATCTATTATCATACATGTCAATTTCTACTGTCCATAATTTACTATTATGTTAATTATTCCTCCCGACTTTGCTTAGTTATGCAAAATCCCTATAAAAAGTTTTTAAAATTTTAATTTTTGAATATGTAAATAGTCCGATTATTATATAGTACCTGATGTGCCATTGTTCACTTGTCTCCTGTAGAAGGGCCGGTCAGCCCGAAAGCTTGAGCGATTTAAAATAAAGCTTCCTACAAAAGACACTCGCCCATTGATTCTCGTATTTGTTTTCTAACTGTATTGAATGGGATTCCAGTACTTATAATAAAATATATATATTGAAGAAAAATTCACACAAAAAATAAATGAATTAGAAAGTATTAGATAATAAAAACAATTTTAAAAATACAATGAACATGATGGGAACTTGTGTCTGAGAAGGGAAGGGGTGTTTGAATCCATCTCAGACTCAGCTTGGTGGGGTCAGGTCATCCACCATGGGACATGTGGCTAGACGATAGGGAAGGGGCATCTGAGTCCATCTAGGTCTCTGACTTGGTGTTGGTGTGATCAAGCCAGCCTACATAGGTCAGATGGCTTGAACATGGGAATCTTAGTCTCTGGGTCGGTGCTGCCAAGGCTAAAAGCGGCTTCAGGCTCCATCTCTACATCTCACAATTAGAGGTTTGCAGCTTAGATGGGGAATGGTGGGACATGGTTAGGTTAGGTGGGGTTCTGGGTGATGTAGCATATGTGGTCACAAGGTATCCTAACAATATAATATATATCAAATTTACTGTGAATATTTTAGTTTATCTAAATACTTTTATTTAAATTAAAATTGGTATATATTAGACATTTTATGTTTTAATCGAGCATTAGAAATATATCATTTGAGATTTTCAAAAAAGATAAACGCTGTTTAATATGGAGTTAAATTTTTTCTATATTTTCTATACAAGATGCTTCTTAACTTATATTTTAGATGTCTTCAATACTCTTATTTCAAATAGGTTTTTATGTTAATGAAAGCATCTCAATAGTTAGGATTTTGGTTTAGATAATTCTCCATCGCATATAAGATCAAGAATAATGTTCTAGTTAATTTGAATTTTTTTTCAAAATTATAAATATAATTATTAGTTTTCAAACAATGGTTAAATCATTTCCTATTCCTCTGAATGGGTTAGGACACCACGCGACCTTTGTATTATAGTATGCAACGATTCACCCAGAACACCTTCTAACCTAATCATGTACAACACTACTCCCTCTAAGCTGCAAAACTCTGGTGGTTGTGAGGCGTAGATGAAGCCTTCAGCCTTGGCGACAACGAGCCAGAGTCTGAGATGGATTCAGACGCCCCTACCCTGTGGTCGAGACAACTGATATATGGAGACTGACCTGATCCCACCAGCACTAAGCCAGACTCCAGCATACCTATCCCTTTGGGAAAACAACAGACTAATGGTGGCTGATATCATCATTATTAGGCGGAACACCAGCTTCACCACAGGCCATAAACATTCCCCAAGTCGACCCCAAAATCCCAGTTCCCACCATCTTCAATTTATTTTCTTATATAATATTCAATACCTTTTATTCATTTTTTTTTAAATTTTTTAAAAATATTTTTACTTCACAAAAAAGGGTGATAATAGCTTTGTGTGTGAGGTCAACAACATTGGGGCATAAAGCGGGAGATTTATTTTTGATATTCATCAAGAAAAGTCGAGGTCAGGGACAAAACAAGAAGGGTTGCTAAGCATCGGAAAGCGCATGCCACTGGCAAGGCTGAGGCTTTTACAACCCTTTTCCAATTTTGGACAAAGCTGCTGAAATAAGAGAGGTAGGTCGGACTAGATCAGTGATTTAATGGACTTTTTATGTTGTTTTTGTTAGAAATAGTTTTCTTTATTTCTTATCATATTTTCAATCTCCCTTTAAGCCTTGGGTATTTGATTTTGTATTTTTAATTTAAATATTTTTCTCAATATGTATAATTTTTATTTGTATGCATTTTAATCTTTTATTAGTAGAAATAGAATATATTAAGAGAAAGAGAGAGAGATTGAAACTACTTTATTTCAATATCCATATTAGATTATATAAGGTTAAATACAGAATAAATAAAAATATTAATAAATAAGATTATATATTGATAAATAGATGATAATATATAGAATAATTGAAAAATATACATATATATAATGTTTGGCGACCTCACTACGCCTCGGCAAACGTTAGCTGGAAGAAAAGTGACTATGAATGCGCGGGCTGCATCTGTGACATTCTGGCCACGCGCGTCATCAACAACAAGGCTTGCTTCCAACGGCCGTTACTTCTTTTCTCTTTATATATTTTTGGCTCTTATTAAATTAATTTATTTTAAAAAATAATTATAATTTTTTTAGCGGCTTTTCCACAAGCCACACCAAAACGCACGCAACCATCCCACATATACATGTATGATGATAATAAGAAAAACATTATAAATGTCAACAACAACCCGTTACCAAGAATGATGTTATACAACACTTCTCCCCTCTAAGACAAATCACAGTCTTTTAGGTAAATAGGGCGTCGAATAATGCATTGGGATCTATCCCAAAGTTCCGGCCTTCAAACTAGTCCTCTTCATCATTGTATCCTTTTATTATGTCTCTTGACCATTCATATCCTGAATATTGTAATTCCTGGCACCAACGGCTCAGATTACTTTTCCTAGAATTCACTTTGTCTTGGCCATCATAGCTCCTATTATATTCATTTTAATGATGATTATGTGAAAATCAACACTTTGTCAAAAATTACTATTACATTTTTTTTGATAGACAGAAAATAAATTTATAAATGCATTTTAATGTTGTCAAACCTTCGAGTAATACTCTTGGGTTCAACCCGCTCAGGGCCTTTGTCGCTGCACAAAGTCTGGATAGACACGATCAAAGAGAGTTTCATTATTCCTACCCATTGCGAGCTCAAAAGGACTTCTTTGTTTAGTCTCATTTGAGAGTATTTCTTATATAAACTAAATAATACTCCAAGATTAATTAGTTCGTTTCTGGTCTTTTTTAACCATTGTTTAATGGACTGTACATATCTCTCTATTTGTCCATAAAATTTGCGGTAAGATTTATAAATTACTAGCGGATGTACCCGGTTTCGCCCGGGTTTTACCCGAGTAAAGGTTTGTCTAACGAATCTCTCGATAAAGTGAACATTTTTTCCCGGTCCCTTGAAAAATACTCGATAAGTTGAATAAAATCTATATTAATTTCTTCCCTCGGTAATTGGAAGTTAAAGGAATAGCATCTTGCCTTGGAATTGTATCATTATTTTTGTCTCAAATAAATTGACGTGTAATCCTGAATTTTGTCTTTCCTAATTTTCTACATTACAAAATCATCGTATCATCATGATAATATTTAGAGCAGATTGTTGAATTATAACAGATAAATTAGAATATTTATCTTGATTATTTTTAGGCGAAAAGTTATTTCAAAATTTTATTTGCTAGAAACCTTCCCAGTACTATACTAAATAACTTGCCAAAATTTCATGGCGTTCCAATGAGTGGTTTGGTCAGGCATAAAGGACACACACACACATACATTCATTTTTATAAATATAGACTAGCGGATGTACCCGGCTTCGCCCGAGGTTTTACCCGAGTAAAGGTTTGTCTAACGAACATTTGTTAAAACAATTCTCTATGAACTTATAAAAAAAAAAGATATATTTTGATAATTTGAAACTCGTAAATTTGAATCTCTCGATTAAGTGAACATTTTTTCCCGGTCCCTGTGTGCCGTGTCATCCTGAATTTTGTCTTTCCTAATTTTCTACATTACAAAATCATCGTTTTATCTAGTGAACATTTTTTCCCGGTCCCTTGAAAAATACTCGATAAGTTTAATAAAATCAATACTAATTGGTTCCCTCGGTAATTGGAAGTTAAAGGAATAGTATCTTCGCCTTGAATTATTCTTGTCTCAAATAAATTGCCGTGTCATCCTGAGATAATCTTACTTTTGATAAATAATCTTTAAGATAATAAACTTAGTGATAATAAAATAATAGATAAATAAACTTGTTATCATCGTCGCAATGGTGGCGCTGCTTGCGAGTTAAATCTACAAATCTGCAAATAACTCTAAGGATATTCAAGATATTCAAGAAATTATTTTTCAAAAACCTTCCCGGGGATATACCTAATAATATCCCAAATTTCACGGCGATTGGATGTATGGTTTTTGAATCTATAGAGTACACACAGACAGACAGACAGACATTCAATTTTATATATATATAGAATAGTGAATGTACACGGCTTCGCCCCGTTTTTACCCGAGTAAATATTTGCCTAACAAACATTTGTTAAAACGATTCTAGAAAACATCGAATCCCTACTGAATCTATACTTGTCAAGATAACTTTATGTTGAATACTCTGCTTCACATAGCTGTACCTGTTCCAACGTTGCGGTGTTTGAACAAAATTGCAGTTCTGTTACCTCAAACATAATTTATTAATGATCAAATGTATATAATATATCAAAATGAAATTTAACAATAAAATTATCCCTACATATCTGTCATTTGAATACAATACATGAAAAAAACATTAATATGCATAGTTGATGGTAGAATAAACATGCTACTTCAATTGTGATATTAAACAATAATACAAACGAATTTCGATTGGATAATATTTTTTAATTATTGAATATCATCATGAAATGAATGATATTTTGTAATTAATGGTGAACTTTATTTTAGTAGTGCTAGATCTCCAACTCTGATTTAAAAAATAAATTTTCAAAAACCTTTTTGGAAATATACCTAATAATTTCCCTAATTCAACGGCTATTGGATATATGGTTTTTAAATCTATCAAGTACAGACAGACACATATTCATTTTTATTTATATAGACTAGTGAATGTACCTGGCTTCGTCTGGTTTTTACCTGAGTAAAAGTTAGCCTAATGAACATTTGTTAATACGATTCTAGCAAATTTCCACAAAGATACACGTGAGTTAAAGGATACAGCTAAAGTTAGTGCTTCATTATATGTCTCACATAACAGAAAGAGTAAAATGAGTGAGACTTGTCTTCAATCCACTTTCAGAAGGATCCTTGGCCTCGTGGATGTCACTCTAGGAAAACGTTCCCCTCCACACAATATACGTTTAGCCTGGACTACACCGTCTTTTAGACCGCTCCGATGTCAGGCTCTCCTTGCAGGATCATCCACACGCCCAGAGGCAAGTCGCCACGTCTTCTCTTTGCCGCAGATGTCACTAGACTCTGTCCTCCTTCACACAGGAATGCTGTTTTTGGCGCGTGCCCCCCAACAACACATGGCCTTCCCGCACTCATCTTCCTCCAAATTTACTTTGATCTCTTGGCCTTGTCATCCATTTTACAATATATACAGAACATAGATATACATAGTTGATGGTAGTATAAACATGCTACTTCACTTGTGATATTAAACAATAATGCAAACGAATTTCAATTAAACAATAATTTTGTAATTATATAATTAATTCGCCAATCTAAAGTGATAGCCCAAGGTTTAGCGCTTCCAGCTTTCTGATTGGCTGACCAACCATGACCGTTCTGGAAAAATCTACTCCATGATATATAGGGATTAGAAACTCATGTTTGTAGAAGAAGAACGAAGCTGCGTGGTGGACTCCAAGCAAACGCTGCTGTCTCAAGAGGATGGACTGCTGCTTATCATCGACACCAGACGTACTTCCTGGATGATTCTAGAGAGTTCTATCAACTTCTGTCTCCTGTTCTGCGCCTGCTTTGCTTCACTCTACAGCAGTTGGTGGGTTTGTTATTGTTTTTTCTTTACTGTTGTTCAGCTTTTGCACTCTTCAGTGATTATTTTATCGATTAGGCTTAAATGAATTTCTAATGATCCTTTGTATACACTGAAGTTATTCTTTGTCAACCAACAACGGAAAAATATTGTAGTAGAGTATGCAATAGAATTATCAGAAAGAAAATAAACAATTTAGAAAATGAACATCAAATGAACATATATATTAAACAAATAAGCAACAACATAAGCAGATAGACAAAACCGCAAGGTATTCATTTACAATACGTTGAGAAATGATGTAATTTGATTTAATGAAGTTATATTTAATAATTATTATAATGTAAAGTGAAAGTTGATAAAATTGAGCTATTTACAATGAGTTATACTCTAAAATAACTTATTATATATTTACATTGATGTAAATCAAGTCGCATAGTAGTGTAGTTCCTCAAGCTGCATGAAGCTGTCTGTTTATGATGAAAAGTCTACAGAACCTATTAAATTTCGTTTATCTATCTCTATTATAAACTATTTGACCAAGATAGGTTTTTTTTTTCCATCTTCCATGATTTGAGGTTACCATGACCCGTAAATAATCGAACATTGTAGAAATTTGGTTTGACAAAGTAGGAAATTTTAGCGGAGATGAAAAAAACGTTTGAAATTATTGTTGGATTCTCCATTGTATTCCTTGTAATTTTTTCATTATAGTTAGCAAATTCTTTTCTTCTGTTTGATAAAAAAAATATTTTCAATATGTTGGATTCTATGTAATCAGTGAGTTTTGGTATTTGTGTTAGTGCATGAGTACAGTTTGACAATGTTGTGGTATAGGCCTTTGAGCACTGTTTTAAAATATTAAACTGCAGGGAATTTAGTTTGTCTTTAGTTTCTTGCCTATAAATAGAAACCATATTGTTTGACCATATGTTATTCTACTTCAGAATATAGTGTTGTTCTCTAAATTCAATGCTTTCTTTTTTAAACTCAGTCCAGATGTTTCCCAGATGGTATCCAGATGGTTGCTTGCCATATAACTTATTTGCATGTGTTCTATCCAGATGAATGATAGGATGATTCGAAGTGCCGTCCTGGCCGTACTTCTGTCCTTCATGGCAGAGTCGACTCCTTTTCTTGAACGTAGTTTCAACACTATTGGTTGCAAAGGTGAATATGACGAGGCCAAGTACGTCCGGTTGGTAGGCGTGTGCACCGATTGCTACAAAGTATTGTACGGGAACCACTGGGAGGTGCAAGATCTCTGCAAGTAAGTGACCCTCTAACTTATTGCAATCTTGTACAGTACAATTTATGCAATTCTTGCTAACGTAAAGTTGCAGGTTGGTCTAAATGTTCTGTTCGTGTGCAGATTTAACTGCTTCAAGAATCAAATCTTCGTCACTTGCGCTGAATCACTCCTAGTGACGCGAATTGAACCGCATGTGATGAGCTACGTGGACGACTTGTTTGGTGCTTAAAAAACCTGCCTCTACATTATTTAATAAAACCTCTCTCCAGTCATCCCTTTCCTCTTGTTTTCCCACATAGCGACTGATTTACACTTGGCTTCAATTTAATCCCTTGGAAACCAATTTTACACAGCTCTCATTCCAAATACTTCCACAGGCCTAGCATATAACCTATATTGTCTAACTTACATACAATTTATATATAAGACGAGATATTTGCCACAATCAACTTTCACCCAAACAGGGTATAAAGCTTGGTTCAGGTAAACATTTCTAGTGGCTTCTAGTGAACCTAGAAAAGGTAACAACTCCACTAAGTTTTACAGATGGATCAAAAAGTGATCCATTCGTTTGTTGGTGCTCCAATTATTTTCCTTTCACAAGAACATCGGCCAATTCTTCTACTCCTTCACCAAGACTACACTTCCTTTCAAGCTGAAATCATAGAAATTCTCTGGGCAACTCAACTCAGGGAGTTTCCAGCAAATTATGAAGGCACAAAGGGTGCGAATTATTTCGATACAGAAGACCAAATGAGTGCAGAATTTGCGGTAAAAGTTATAAATTACTAGCGGATGTACCCGGTTTTCCCCGGGTTTTACCCGAGTAAAGGTTTGTCTAACGAACATTTGTTAAAACAATTCTCTATAAACTTATATATAAAAAAAAGATATATTTTGATAATTTGAAACTCGTATATTTGAATCTCTCGATAAAGTGATCATTTTTTCCCGGTCCCGGTGTGCCGTGTCTCCTGAATTTTGTCTTTCCTAATTTTCTACATTACAAAATCATTGTTTTATCTAGTGAACATTTTTTACCGGTCCCTTGAAAAAAACTCGATAAGTTGAATAAAATCATGGTAGTTTATGGAAGATGGACGGTTTGTCTAACGAACATTTGTTAAAACAATTCTCTATAAACTTATAAAAAAATAATAGATATATTTTGATAATTTGAAACTCGTAAATTTGAATATCTCGATAAAGTGATCATTTTTCCCGGTCCCTGTGTGCCGTGTCATCCTGAATTTTGTCTTTCCTAATTTTCTACATTACAAAATCATCGTTTTATCTAGTGATCATTTTTTCCCGGTCCCTTGAAATATACTCGATAAGTTGAATAAAATCATGGTCGTTTATGGAAGCTGGACGAAGTTCCCGGAGGTCTACTTGCTGTGTCACCAACTCTGCCCCCGCGCGCCAGGATCTCTTGACCCCGCTGATTGGTCGGTGGTTACTTGGACTGTCCATCCGGCCGGCGGCCGGACGATTCCATTCTCTCGACAGGGGGTGGGGCAGACCTAAGCCTATCTCCGTCGCAAGGTGGCGCTGCTTGCGAGTTAAAGCTAAAAATCTGCAAATAAATCTAAGGATATTCAAGATATTCAAGAAATTATTTTTCGAAAACCTTTCCGGGGATATACCTAATAATATCCCAAAATTTCACGGCGATTGGATGTATGGTTTTTGAATCTATAGAGTACACACAGACAGACAGACAGACATTCATTTTTATATATATATATAGACTAGCGAATGTACCCGGCGTTGCCTGGTTTTTACTCGAGTAAAGGTTAGCCTAACAAACATCTGTTAAAACGATTCTAGCAAACATCCAATCCCTACTGAATCTATACATGTCAAGATAACTTTATGTTGAATACTCTGCTTCACCTAGCTGTAGCCTTTCACACGTTGCTGTGTTTGAACAAAAATACAGTTCGATACCTTAAATTTATTTTTATTAATGATCAAATGTATACAATACATCAAAATGAAAGTTAACGTTAAAATTATCCTACATATCTGTCATCTGAATATAACACATGTTAAAAACATATATATGCATAGTTCATGGCAGATAAACATGCTACCTCACTTGTGATATTAAACAATATTACAAACAAATTTCAATTGAACAATAATTTTTTAATTATTAAATATCAGCATTAAATGGATGATATTTGATGGTGAACCTTTTCTTAGTAGTGCTATAACCTTTACTCTGAGGTATAAAAAAAATTCAAAACCCTTACTGGGGATATACCTAATAATTTCAAAGCGTTTGGATGTATGGTTTTGAATCTATCGAGTTCAGACAGACACACATCCATTTAAATATATATATAGACTAGTGAATATACCCGGTTTTTGCCCTGTTTTTATCCGAGTAAAGGTTTACTTTACGAACATTTGTTAAAACGATACTAGCAAACATTCAATACCTACTATATCTATACATATACAAAAAATTACTTAAATATACTTTTTCAAAAAATATATATATATATTATAAGTTAAGGTTAATTTAGCATTGGTGTATATAAACTATGGAAGTATTTTATTATGCTTAGATTAAATATCATTAAATATTTGATATACCTTCGCCTTTTTAATGAATATATATATATTAAATAATAAAATAAGATCCTGCCAGGAAAAATAAATAATTATTCTATTCATTCAGATTATTTTTATAGATTAACATTAATTATCCAATTATTTATTTCTCCCTTAGAACTCTTTATGGCCATTTATTTTTCAATCATCAAATTATATTTGTGATATATAACAATGCATATATATATCATAAAAACTATTATGGATTTTGGAATGAGATATATATGCTGATTATATTTGGATAAATGAGTGTATATGTGATATTATTTTTGCAGTCGCGGTAATATTAATAAAAATAGTTAAAAAAAATTAGCTTCAATTGATCTTATCCCTATATATATAAAAGTCAGTGTATGTATGTATGTGTGTTTGTTCCTATGTCGGCTATACACGTCCACAATACGTAACTAACCTGACTGAAATTTTAAGAGTATATATAGTAGAATCTGGCAAAACTGTTGGAAACTGAATGCTACGACTACAGCTAGCGCCACACTGGACTAATCATCATCACAACTGGTTTGTTTACTTCTTCCCTATATTATAAATTGTGTTCGCTACCATAACTTTGTTTTTCTTACTAAATGGATAATAAAGATTATTACTATATAATCATCAACGTCCTCATGCCTTCCTACAAGCTGTAAGTACCTAAATCTTACAACAATTAGATTATGAGACTGAATATTGCATGAAATTCAACTAACGAGTTAAGACAAAGAAAAAAAAAAGGCTTAGCAAAAATGGCGTCACTCCCGAGCCACGATGTAACCCTAAATAAGCTCGACGGCTATAACTACTCACTATGGTCTTTCAAAATTGAAATGCTCTTGCAAAAGGAAGATCTTTGGGAAGTTGTCACCGAAAATATTGCAGATGAACCTAAAATCGAATGGAAAAAGAAAGACTCAAAAGCTAGAGCTATCATTAATCTAAGCATCGCCGACTCACAAATAGTGCATGTCAAAAACCTACTAACAGCCAAAGCTACCTGGGACACTCTTAAAAATATCTATGAAAGAAAAACACTCTCAGGAAAAATTTATTTGCTAAGGAAACTATACAGCTTAAAACTCGAAGAAGACAAAGACTTGCAACAGCACATCACTACCATGATGGAACTAGTTGACAAACTGCGAACCATTGGCGAAACACTAAAGGACTCTCACATCACGGCTATATTGCTTTACTCGCTTCCAAAGAGCTACTCCAATCTCATCACGATGTTGGAATCAAGGCCTGATGACGAGCTAACGCTTGAATTTACCAAGAACAAACTCCTTGATGAACACACACGCAGAGCAGAAAGCTCGAAAGACGAAAGCACCGCATCAAAAGCCTTAAAAAGCCTCCACGGAGCTTCAAGCCAAAGAAGAGAAAAAGAGAAGAAATTCTGTTCTTTCTGCCACAAACCAAACCATTCCAAAGAAGAATGTTGGCACTATCAAAAGCGAAACAACAGCAACAAAGAGTACAAATATGAAAACTTCAGAAGAGGAAACGTACCAAAGTACACAAATAAGTCGAGTGTCACCCAAGAACAACCAACAAATCAGAGAACAACAAAAGGACCTAACCCAAAAGCTCTCAATTGCACTCAACGAGAAGCAAGTGTACACAACTGGTTCGTCGACTCTGGAGCCACATCTCATATGGCGTACGATGAAAGCTTCTTCACTGAACTTAACAGAGAACAAACACAACATGTTGTGGTTGCTAATGGCAATAAGCTGCAGGTCAAAGGGATAGGACAAGGAGAAATCAAAGTCATCACACCCCAAGGAAAGTCTGACACCTTACTTCTCACAAAAGTTCTCTACATCCCGAAACTAACAGACAACCTTCTGTCAGTGAGTGCGGCCACCTCCAACGGATGTAAAGTAACGTTCAAAAGAGATTGGTGTACCATCGAAAGAGACAACACAGCCCTCGCGAACGGTATACTTGACAATGGAATGTACCGACTCAACCTGGATGACAACCTCCAAACTCGCACATTCAAAGCAAATGTAGCAAAACAAAACCACTGCAAGAACAAAAATTGCCTCATGCTCTGGCACGACAGACTAGGACACAGAAATATAGAATCAATTAAGAAGATTCAAAATGAGAACCTAGCAAGAGGACTAAGTCTAAATAACTGTTCGCACAGCACAGACTGCGTTCAGTGCATTCAAGGAAAACTCACCGAAACCCCATTTCCAAAGAAGACAGAGTACAGAGCAACTGAAACGCTTCAACTTGTCCACAGTGATGTCTGAGGTCCATTACCAACTAACTCTCTCAGCGGTAAGAGATACTTCATCACCTTCACTGATGACTACAGCAGATACACGAAGATCTACCTCCTGAAAGGAAAAGACGAAGTCTATGAAAAAATAAAAGACTACGTCATCTCAGCACACACGGAATTTGGAAAAAATATCCAAACCATACGGACAGACAACGGTCGTGAGTACGTAAACCGACAAGTCGAAGATTTCCTGAACCAAAGCGGAATCAAACATCAGCTAACAGTCCCCTACTCACCAGCCCAGAACGGAGTAGCAGAAAGGAAAAATCGATTACTAATGGAGATGACAAGATGCATGCTGTTTGACTCAGGACTCCCACAGTCTCTATGGGCGGAAGCGGTTACCACAGCTAATTACCTACACAACCGAATACCCTCGAAAGCTACAGACAAGACTCCATTTGAACTATGGACCAACAGGAAACCCAGTCTGAAGCATCTAAAAAGATTCGGATGTAAAGCCTTCGCCTATATTCGCAAGGTAAAAAGAAACAAGTTGGATAGCAAAGTTATCGAAGGGATCTTTCTTGGATACGATGATCGAAGCAAGGGATACAGAATCCTGCACGACACAGACAACATCACAATCAGCAGATCCGTAAAATTTCTAGAAAAAGAAAATGGGTTTCACCACACTTCCACAAAAACAACTTCACCACAAGTACTAAGTACAGATCTAACTTCCTCCAATCATATTGGAAATGCAGAGGAAAGTCAGGAACCAGGAACACAATCCGAAAACCTTGAGGACTCAGAAACCGAGGATTACATTCAACCCGGTTCAAGCACAGGAACACAAGTGGTCACACAAAGAAGATCCACGAGACCAACAAAGGGAATACCTCCCATAAGAAATGACTACATGCTGTACAAAACTGAAGCTCAAGACATTCAGACACCCACCAACTACTCGGAAGTCCTACAATTACCAAAAATAGAAAGAGAAAAATGGCTACAAGCAATGAAAGAAGAACTAAATTCTCTTGAGAAGAACAATGTCTGGGAACTAACGCCTCTACCTAAGGACAAAAAGATCATAGGATGTAAATGGACCTATAAACAGAAACTCAATTCCAAAGGAGAAATAGAGCGGTACAAAGCCAGACTCGTAGCAAAAGGGTTCAATCAGAAATTTGGCCGAGACTACGAAGAAACCTTTGCACCAATTGTGAAGCATTCTACAATTAGAGCCTTCCTAGCTGCATCAGTCTACAAAGGGATGCAAGTGAACCACCTCGATGTCAAGACAGCGTTCCTACACGGCGACCTAGATAAAGAACTCTACATGGAACTCCCAGAAGGACTCCATACAAAACAAACAAACGAAGTCTGCAAATTAAAGAAGGCAATTTACGGTCTAAAACAAGCCGGAAGGTCTTGGAACACAAAAATCGCAAGCACTCTAATTAAAAATAACTTCAAACAGAGCATTGTAGACCCATGCCTATTCACCAAGAATGAAGAAAACCATTCCATCTACTTGATTCTATATGTGGATGACATGCTCCTGGGATCAAACCCCATCTCATGGATGACTGGGAAACAAGGTTGCGTATCTCTCTCATCCACCGAAGCGGAACTAATCTCCGCAGCTGAAGCCTCACAAGAACTGTTATGGCTTCTCGACTTGCTAAAGGATCTCGAACTGGAACAGAAAGCTCCAATCTACTTCCACCAAGACAATCAATCATGTCTCAAGATATGTTCATCCGAAAAAGTGTCTTCTAGGACCAAGCACATCGCAACCAAGATCCATCACCTGAAGGATCTTCAGAAGTAGACAGCGATAAAAATGATCTACTGCCCAACTGGCGACATGAAGGCGGACATTCTGACCAAGCCGCTACCAAGGCCGACATTTGAGAAGTTACGCTACAACCTCGTGATGTCTCCACATTCATGCCGGGGATTTGTTGGAAACTGAATGCTACGACTACAGCTAGCGCCACACTGGACTAATCATCATCACAACTGGTTTGTTTACTTCTTCCCTATATTATAAATTGTGTTCGCTACCATAACTTTGTTTTTCTCACTAAATGGATAATAAAGATTATTACTATATAATCATCAACGTCCTCGTGCCTTCCTACAAGCTGTAAGTACCTAAATCTTACAACAAAAACTTATAGTGAAAATATTAGGTCTCTATCCCGAATATTCTTCGAGTTATTAGCAAATTGCGTTGCAAATTTGCCTTTTCGCTCGCAAGCAGCGCCTCTAGCGGTGAAGATGGGAAGTAATATCAGCTGACCTAATGTACATGTAAAACGTTTTGACAGGACATAGAGAAAAATCTGGAAAATATATTTATCGGAATTTTAGCCAATAAAAAATGAAATTGACAGGTTCTGGGCAAAAATAGTTGTTTTTTAGTCAGAAAATGATGATGACAATATTGCTGTATCATGTTTATATCGGGAATTTCACTTTCTTACTGCTACTCTTTTTGTGTTGTTTTTCTTGCTTCCCTTTTCTCTTTCTTGTTTTTTTCTTTTTTTTTCTGTCTATATCGTTATTTCCTTTGTCTCACTGCTTTGTTCTTAGGCATACCTCTGGTGAATCCTGTATAGCGTCAGTGACCCTAAATAAAGGCTTTTTGTTGTTGTTGTTGTTGTTTATATCGGGAAAAATTCCAAAAAGCAGGGACCACGGGTGAAGCCAGTTCATTTTTAGTATGCAGGATCAAAATTCTAACAGAAAAAAAAAAATCATTCGAGCAAAAGACACAAAGCCAAATCATCTCTCTATAAAAATATCGCTTCTCAGACACAAAGTTTGGAGCGGGACGTTTCACAAGAGTGACATCCACGGCGCCAATTTATAATCGTTACTAAAAGTATTTGAATAAAAACATTTATTCGGGTAAAACCCGGGCGTTGCCCGGGTCATTCGGCTAGTGGAATATAAAATGCATAATTTTGAAAGTACTGCCTGACTTAAAACGTAAGAATATAGATAATTAAAGATTTGTACAAAAAGATTGTACAAATGTACAAAACATGTACAAAAAGATTTGAGCCGGCCAACTTGAGACTACAATAATGAGTTTATATAAGGAAAGTGGCTACTTCTAGTGGTCGATATAACATAGTAGTCTTAGTTCTACAACAATTTAATTTTAAATTAAATTATGAATTTTTATATAACACTAGACAAATACCCGAGTGCAATTTCCTTCAAACTGAAAGTAAATCAATAATAAATACTAGAAGGGCCATAGAATATCAATACAAAAGTAACACATAAATCACAGGCAAAAAGTGTGTATGATGGCAAAAATTGTATTATATTAGTGTTTAGGTATTTGATTTAATTATTTTTTGCAATCCAATTAGTTGTTTCAAAATCACCATAGTTTAAATTGATGGCAGCTTTTCCACCCAATCCCCGAGCTACCCGCCTAAGCGCATTAACCCTTGAAATATTCTGAGTTGAGTGAGTGACTGCGATGGATCTTGACTGCGATACCCATCTTCTCATTAAGAATAAGAAAAAAAAAAGTTTATAAAAAATTATTCCTAAACACTGGCGTTTAAATATTTTCCTGTAAAAAAAAAGAGCACATGGAAATTAGGCAAACATTTATGTTTGCTAATGACTGCGACTGCATTTTGAACAATTTTTTAAAAAGAGATAAAAACACAAAGGCCAGAACAGAAATTTGAAATGAAATGAAAAATACGAAAGCCATTATTAACATAAACGCTAATTTTGTAAAGTTTTTTTTTTTAATTTCATTGTGTGCACTCAACGTAACTAGTAATATGAAGGATATGAGGACATATTCAATAGAATCCTGAGAACATCTGATTCCAGACAAAATGGCTAAAATCAGTCATCCAACCAATTTTCAAGAATGTTGGTAGATACGATCCTTCTAACTATAGAGGTATCGCACTCTTAATTAATATAGAAAACCTATTCACATCAATCCTCAAATCTCGTCTAGGCAACTGGATAGAAAAGAAAGAGATTATTCTTGATAATCAGGCGGGATTCAGAGACGTACACTCTTGCCAAGATCACATATTCACTCTATTATCTTTGAATCAAATGACCCTAAGCCAAAAGAGAAGAAAATGCTACATGTTTTTCATGGATTCGGAAAAGGCTTTTGATACAGTGCCCCACTCATTACCTTTGGATAAACTAGTAGATGCAAGTCTTAAACATCGTTTCGTTAACTTAATTAAGTTATTATACAAATATGACGGCGGTGGTGCGATGGAAAAACTCATTAACCAAGTCAATAAAAGTGCGCTTGGGAGTTTTACAAGGGGAACTGATGTCACCTTACCTTTTTTTATTTTATGAACGACTTAATTAATGTCTTCAATAATTAAGATATACCTGAAATATACGTATAATTATGGGAATGTTCATCTTTTGCTATATAAGACGACATTTTCCTGATTGGTGAATTTAAAAATAATCTACATATAAAAATCAAAATGCTGAAAATATATTTTGGAATAATATTTTTATTAACCTTGAATAAAAAATTATGGTATTTGTTTTAATGTCCATCCATACAGAGTTCAAAACAACAACTGACTCACCCGTGCAGGCAAGGTCACGCTCCGCTGCATCACGTGGGAAAACATACGTACATGTTTTCGTACATGTTCTCAGCACATCCCCCTTTTTAAGATTTGAAATATATATATACATTACAAACTTTAAATGCATAATATAATTAATAATGAAGGCGATCCACAGGTTTAACAATTCGTCCACTCCGGGTTCTTATCTGGCCGTCTTCTGAGTCGTTAGAGGGATAATCCACAACAGGGGTCTTTTCATTTTCACCCAGTTCCTTTCCCGAAAAGGTTGGCGTCGATGGGTCAGCTGGATTTCATATCCTTTCTCCTTCTCCCCTCCTTTCTTTTCAGGGTCTGAGAGTCCACAAACCTTGGATTAAGATTCTCTGGTGCAATTGGCAAGGTCGTTCGGAGTTTACGTCCCATGAGAAGCTCAGCAGGGCTGTAACCGTTCTCCAAAGGGGTCGATCGATACTCCAGGAGTCCAAGCGATGGGTCTTGATTTTTCTTGAGGATCAACTTAGCAATTTTCACACCTGCTTCTGCCATCCCATTGCTCTGCGGGAATCGAGGACTTGAAGTGACATGTGTGAATCCGTACTGCCTTGCAAAATTTGAAAACTCACGAGCAGCTCCAAATTGCGTCCCATTATCGCTTACAACAGTTTCTGGTATTCCATGTCGGGCAAATATGGATTTGCAACTACGCACCACCACATTGGCTGTGAGCCGATCCAGCTGAACCATTTCAGGAAAGCGAGAATAATAGTCAATGATGACTAGATACCACTTATTCTCGAACTTGAACAAATCCATTCCAATCTTTTGCCACGGTCGTGTAGGAAATTTGGTTGGTATCAAAGGCTCATGTTTTGAGACGGCTTCCTGGATACAGACACTGCACTTTTTGACCGTTTCCGCGATCTCCTCCGAAATTCCAGGCCACCATACCGTCTCACGTGCGCGAAGTCTTGTTTTTGTAATCCCGAAGTGCCCAGCGTGCAACTTATCTAGGATCTCCAGTTTCATACTTGCTGGAATAACAAGACGACAGCTACGCATCAGTAGTCCATTTTGAACGCCGAGTTCATCCTTGACATTTCAATAAGAGAGCAGAGCCTGTGACATCTTCTTCTTATCTGGCCAGCCTTGCTCAAGGTAGTTGGCTACTGCTTTCAGGGTCGTATCTTCTTGTTTAGCTTCAAAAATCTTCGTCAACATCTCGTCTTTGTCAGTTATACTCGAGAGAACTGCATTTATATGCGCTGAGGTTCGCCGTTCGTTTTCACCTCCCTCGGTTGTAAGAAGTGGTTGTCTGGATAATGCATCGGCGTCGAGCAGCTCCTTTCCAGGGATGTCCAATCTTGTCTTGAGCTTTTCCATCAAAGGTATTGGTACCCGTCGAGGAGTATGCACAGCATATGGTTTTGCTCCAGGTTTCACTTTGATTTCGTAAGGGTTTCCGATCTGTCCCAGTCCTTCAAATACTTCAGGGAATTCCTTGATCGGGTTAATTCTCGTCGCAACCACTTCAATCCGCCTCGCCAGGTTCAAGAGCTCACATGCCCGGCGACTCAGAAGAGGTTCACTCAAACGACGAATGACATAAATCTTCTCCTTGATTTCATAATTGCCATTTCGCAGCGTTGATATGAACATACCCACAGTCTGAAGTTCGGAGAATTCAGCTGCTCTAATGTTGATATCACTTTCCACTAGTCGTTGCTCTCCCATCATCTTCTTGAAGAGACACAGAGGAACACATGTAACATCCGCCTGGGAGTCGAGCTTAAACTTCACCTTTTTCCCGTTCACTTGGATTTCTGCTGTCCATCGCCTCCTGCACTCGTCTTCATCATTATCGAGATTAGATGAATCCTCCACAGCTGAGACCTCCAGGAGAAAACCAATTTCTTCTTCAAGTTCATAAACAGCTTTGACTTCCGCAGTCTTCGCCTGCTTATCTGGGCAGCAATGTGCAAAATGGCCAGTTTTTGAACATAGGTTACATCTTTGTCCTTCAGCGCGGCAGGCCTGTCCTTCCCTGTGGGTGAAACCTCCGCATTTTGGACATCGTGATTTTGTTTTGGCTGACTTCTCCTTCTTCCTCGAAGGCTGCTGTTGTTGTTTCGGTGATTGCTTCTTCGAGTTGAACTTCACCTGATTGACCTTTTGGCTTGTTGAGGGACGCTGCAGGTCGACTTGCTGCTGTCGAACGGCTTCCTGCTGTCGAACCAATTTCACCGCCTTTTCCAAAGTCAGTTCGCTGTCCAACTGCATTCTTTCAGATAAAGCTTTGTCCCTCACTCCAACCACTATTCGGTCACGGATCAACTGCTCATGAAGACCCTCAAATTCGCAACTATCAGCCAATTTGTACAATGAAGTGATGAATTGGTCCACTGGCTCCCGATCCTCTTGGATTCTTGAATTAAAATTCGCACGTTCGTAGATAATATTCTTTCTGACACAGAAGTGGCTGTCGAACGCCTTGAGGACGGAATCAATTTTCGTTGCCTCTTCCTCCTTTTCGAACTTGAAGGTCCTGAATATATCATCCGCGCGGTCACCCATCAAGTACATGAACAAATCGATCTTGTCCGCCTCCTCTTTCTTCTTCATTCCACTGACCACGAGGTATCGTTCGAATCTCTTCCTCCATTTGGGCCATTCGTTGGGAGTCGAGAAGTCGAAAGTTTCTGGAGGTTGAATCTGAGCCATGTTGAATTATCTTCCAAGGTACGCAAAAATCGATATTTTGCAATATACGGGTTCGTATTTTATCCAGTTATCGCTGCCACCATGTTTTAATGTCCATCCATACAGAGTTCAAAACAACAACTGACTCACCCGTGCAGGCAAGGTCACGCTCCGCTGCGTCACGTGGGAAAACATACGTACATGTTTTCGTACATGTTCTCAGCACAGTATTCAGAATAGGCGGTTGATTATCACTGTTGTGTATGTAAATTGTTAAATATCTGTCTGTATTTTGCATGTTTTTTTATTATTAATATGTAAATATATATTTGTATATATAGGACATTAACGGTGCAATTAAAGAGAAATTGACCAGTAAATATACGCTGCGTGTCGTGACTAATACTGGGAGGCGACACAACAACTGGCGACGAGTGTGTTGGAACCGGTTCAAGTGCTCTTTCACAGGTGGAGGAAAACAGAAATATAAAGCGGACGAGAAGCCAACAGTATGTCTGGGTGTCCAATGATTGTACCGTTTTGTTTCTTCAGGCCAGGGGAAGAATCCTTTGAGATTTTCGTTCAGAGGTTTGAAGCAGCTTTTGAGGCAAATGCATTGGAAGAAGGAAAAAGAATGCCCATCTTTGTTTCTCTGCTGGATTCGGAAATGTTGAAGCTGGGCAATGATTTGTTTTTCCCGAGTACAATGAAAGAACAGCCTTATGAACGGTTAATACAAATAATAAAGCTACATCTAGCTCCAAGAAAGAAGGTGATTCCTCAACGATGCAGGTTCTTGAAGAGAATACAACTAGAGAATGAATCCGTCTCAGAATACCTGCGTGAGCTCAGGCATTTGGCTATGGATTGCACCTTTGGTGAAATGTTGGAGGTCATGTTACGAGACCGTTTTGTGGCTGGTATAAAATCGGAAAGCCTTCAGAAGAAATTGTTACAGGAGGATGACGATGTCACCTTGGACAGGGTATTTTCTATAGCAGTCTCGTTTGAGCTTGCTGAACAAAATGCTAAGGAGCTGCAGGATGGACTAGTGGCTAAGATGGATATTGTTCCGGGAGGAAATAGAAAGAATGAAGCTCGTAGAGGATGGCAGCATGGGCCCGGTATGCAAAGAAGGGAGACAATTTGTTTCCGATGCGGGGAAAAAAACTCTCACCTGGCACCTGCATGTCCACATAAAACAAAGTCCTGTTTTAAATGCAAGAGAATTGGACATTTGAGCAGGGTGTGCAAAACGGGTAAATCATTGCCAGACTGCAGATATATGCAGGACGAATTTATTTATTCGGTACAGGGTGATACTGATGTAAAGATAAATCTACATGTTGACGAGTATCAATTGTGTTTTGTGGTGGACACGGGAAGTCCCGTCGCACTAATACCGAAAACAATTTATGAAAAATACTGGAAAGATAATAGATTATCTCCATCTTATTTAAGATTGAGGTCCTTTTGCGGAAAACCAATAAAATTTATTGGTGAGAGAAGAGTTTTTGTGAAGGAGGCAAATCAAGATTTGCGGTTGATAGTTGTAGATGAAGATATTTCGATAGTTTTGTTGGGACGAGAATGGCTAAAAGGTTTAAATCTTGATTTTTCTAGGTTATTGAGCATTAGACAAGTAAGCGAGTCCGATATCAAAGTTATAATAAATAATTATGCTAATTTATTTAGCAAAGAATTAGGTTGCTTAAAAAACGTCCATATTGATTTTTATTTAAAAAAAAATACGACTCCTGTATTTTGTAAGGCGAGAAGTTTGCCTTTTTCTTTGAAGAAAAAAGTAGAAAATGAAATCGATGGTATGGTTAACGAGGGAATTTTACAACCTATTGAGTATGCAAACTGGGCCGCACCTATAGTACCAGTACTGAAGAAAGATGGAAGCCTTAGAATTTGCGGCGATTTTAGATGCACCGCAAATAAGGCCATAGAATTGGATAAATACCCGCTTCCATCAATAGACGAAATATTTTCAAAATTGTCTGGAAATACAGTGTTTTCGTCATTGGACTTATCCAGAGCTTATTTGCAGGTCAGGTTATCTGAAGAGGCCAAAAGAGTGGTGAACATTAATACTACGAAGGGGTTATTTGCCTTTAAAAGGCTACCCTATGGAGTAGCTGTAGCACCAAATAAGTTCCAAAGAGAAATGGACAATCTATTTGCAGATATGTCGGAAGTGGCTTGCTACATCGATGACATCCTGGTAGCCGGAAAGGATCATAGGGATCACGAGCAAAAGCTGGAATTGGTCTTTAAAAGGCTGCAAGAAAAAGGTTTAAGATTAAACAAGGATAAATGCAAATTCGCAGTAAATGCTGTTGAATATTTAGGTTTTAAAATAGATAAAAAAGGACTGCATCCCATAAGTAGTAAAATAGAAGCGGTGGTAGAGGCGCCTGAACCTACAAACGTTTCTCAATTGAGATCTTTTATAGGTCTCATTATGTATTACTCTAGGTTTATAAGAAATATTGCAGATATTTTAGCGCCCTTCTATCACCTCTTAAAAAAGAATTCCAAATGGAACTGGACTAGCGAACACCGTATATTATTTGCAAAATGCAAAGCATTGCTAACTAACGAGTCGGTGCTGGCACATTATGATGCAACTAGGGAACTAGTCCTTGCATGTGACGCCTCTAGCTATGGTTTAGGAGTGGTTCTGAGTCACAGGAACGATAGAAAGGAAGAAACTCCTATAGCCTTTGCTTCAAGAACGCTAACTGAAGCGGAAAGGCGGTATTCGCAATTAGAAAAAGAAGCCTTAAGCATCATTTTTGGTTGTGAGAAATTCCGACAATATCTATTGGGACGTGAATTTGTGTTGATCACAGACAACCGACCTTTAATGCACATTTTTTCACCCCAGAAACCGATCCCCATATGTGCTGCATCAAGAATTAAGAGGTGGTCTTTAAAATTATCTGCATTTAAATACACTGTGGAGTTTCGAAAAACTGATGATAATGGCAATGCAGACGCGTTATCATGATTACCTTTAGTCTCAAAGACCACGGAATCTTTGGATGAGGATCAGGTGCTTCTCCTTCGGAAAATGAGTGAGGTCCCCTTCTCATTCCAGGATGTGGCAGTTGAGACACGCCGGGATAAATTACTATCAATTGTGTTGAGAAATGTTAGGGAAAATAATTGGCAAATTCCAAAGGTATCGCAGGAAAATCCACTTTATTCCTATCTATATATATAATTGCCTTATTCTGTCTGAAGCTCACGGATAGAATGCGCGCCCATTGGCTGCCGGCGAACACGTGTCCTCCCTGCCCCCCTCTAGACAACCCTGTTATCAGCTGTGTGATACATACACCTGTCTATAGCGGTCACTTTAGGCAACCCTGTTATCAGCAGTGTGATACATACACCTGTCTATACAGACCACCCTGTATATAGCGGCCATTCTAGATAACCCTGTTATCAGCTGTGTGATACATACACCTGTCTATAGCGGCCACTCTAGACAACCCTGTTATCAGCTGTGTGATACATCCACCTGTCTATACAGACCACCCTGACTATAGCGGTCACTTTAGGCAACCCTGTTATCATCAGTGTGTTACATTCACCTGTCTATACAGACCACCCTGTATATAGCGGCCATTCTAGATAACCCTGTTATAAGCTGTGTGATACATACACCTGACTATAGCGGCCACTCTAGACAACCCTGTTGTCAGCTGTGTGATACATCCACCTGTCTATACAGACCACCCTGTCTATAGCGGTCACTCTAGGCAACCCTGTTATCATCAGTGTGTTACATTCACCTGTCTATACAGACCACCCTGTCTATAGCGGTCACTTCAGGCAACCCTGTTATCAGCAGCGTGATACATACACCTGTCTATACAGACCACCCTGTCTATAGCGGCCACCCTAGACAACCCTGTTATCGGCTGTGTGATACATACACCTGTCTATACAGACCACCCTGTCTATAGCGACCACCCAAGACAACGTTTTTAAAATATATTCGCACTCGGGTAAACCCCGGGCGTTGCCCGGGCCATTCGTCTAGTTATAGGATAAAAGACGAATTAAGTTGTGAGTTTGGGTGTCTTCAATGGCGTGAAAGAGTGGTAATTCCCCAGAAATTAAGATCCTTAATTTTGAACGATTTACATGAGATGCACCTAGGGATGGTGAAAATGAAAATGATTGCTAGACGGTATTTTTGGTGGCCAGGCATAGATAAGAACATTGAAGAGTTGGCTAGAGATTGTAGAATATGCCAAGAATCTGCAAGTATGCCGCCGTCTACCATTTCAGAGTGGACTTGGCCTGAGAAGCCGTGGCACCATCTACACTTAGATCTAGCAGGTCCCTTTATGGGACGAATGTTTATGGTCCTTGTAGACGCGTACACCAAATGGCTGGAGATTGTCATCATAAAGGACATTACGAGCAGGACTATCATAGGACATCTTAGGGAGATCTTTGCCAGATTTGGATTACCTGAACTTTTGGTAACCGATAATGGCAGACAATTTGTCTCAAGTGAATTTGAGGAATTTACAAAAATAAATGGTATAAGACACACAAAAACGAGTCCGTACAATCCCAGCACTAATGGCTTAGCTGAGCGATATGTACGTGAATTTAAAAACTCTTTACGAAAGAACCAAGGAAAGGACAGTATAGAAATCAATCTACAGCGATTTTTATTCACCCATAGAGCTTTTCCTCAAACGGTATTAAAGGAGTCTCCCGCGGAACTTTTAATGAAAATAAGTCTCAGATCAAGATTTTCAAATTTGATTCCCAAAATGGCGAAGGTAGGAGAGGTGTACCATGATGCCATGAGGAAGCAAGAGCATTTTGCGGTCGGCTCTGATGTGTATTTTCGGAGTTTTGCTAACGGACCAAAATGGAAAAGGGGCAGGGTCATGGAACTACTGAGCAGCCGACATTACCTTATAGAAGACGAAGGCCGTTATGTGAAAAGACACATAAATCAACTAAGGCCAGTTATCAAGAAAGAAGTTCCTGAATTGAGAGGTTTGGTATTGCCGGGTACATCAAGAGATTTTATACTGCCTGGCACTTCTCGAGATCACCCTAGGCTTGGGGGACAGGAGAAGACAATGGAAGAAGCCCCGGAGGTGGACGAAGAATTGAAAGGAGCGGAGTCTTCAGCACAAGAGGACACTCCAGAACCAGAACCGGGCCCTGCTGCTGCGGCTGTCCCTGTCCCTGTGCGCAGTCCAAGACCGCAGCGATCCAGAAGACCGCCAGACCGGCTGCACTACTATTAAGAGGGGAGATGTGTTGTGTATGTAAATTCTTAAATATCTGTCTGTATTTTGCATGTTTTTTTATTATTAATATGTAAATATATATTTGTATATATAGGACATTAACGGTGCAATTAAAGAGAAATTGACCAGTAAATATAGGCTGCGTGTCGTGACTAATACTGGGAGGCGACACAACAATCACAAAATGATAAATGATTTTAGGGTGTGTGGCAGCTGTCTGTTACTACGAAATATCAATACTAAGTATACCCACTTACAACTGCAAACTCACTGAACAAAGTATCGTCATATTACATGGGCAAAGACCTGGCAGCAATTGATGCCTATGAGAGGCCTTGACAAAATCCAAGATGAACTCTTAAAATGCTGTAATAAAATCACTTGACTCAACAATCTTGGCTCACATGCTATACGCCGCACTCTTTTGGGAACTTGATAAAATAGAAGTAGTTGACCAAATTCAGAACATATTTCTAAGACGCTACTTGATTTTTGCGAAATATACTCCGTGCTTTATGCTGAGAATGAAGCGTGGACGAGTATCACTGTAAGTTGTCATCATTAAACAGATTTTCAGATTTTGGGTGAATATCATGAAAATGGAAGAGAGCAGGTTGCATTGCGTTTGTTTGGCACATATCTGGACATTGCAGAACCATCAAAGACCAGGCTCTATATTTGTTGAAAATCTTTTATATATTTTATACTCAAAGGGCTTCTCCTACTTTAAGGGTTATACACACTATACTGTTATACAGTACGAAATCCCACAATTATCCGTAAAGCAACTTAAAAGAGCATTCAAAATGACAAAGTTAAAATCTCAAATACCTCTTATTAAAGTCATTTCAAAATTTAAAAATTTCAATAACAGTAACAACTCTATATCTACTCACAAACACTCCTCTGGTAAATATAAATTCTTTTTGCGCAATTGAGACTCCTATGGGTATTATTCCCAGAAAATCGTTCAAAGCGATGGAAGACTGATTGTTCTTTATATATATCTTGTCATCTATATAATAGCAGAACACAAAATGAAAACATGCATATAAAATTTGGTTGCTTTTGTTTGGAGAAACAGGGAAAAGTACTTTTGGGCGACTTATCCTTGTCTCAATTCGATAGCCAACAAATAAATAACTGGATGAATAGTGTAATGTTCGAACAAGGTCGTATTTTTGGCTTATATAAATTTTACCAGGCCGTAGTCACAGTGGGGGGAGATTAATAGATTCCGGAATGTCGTGGTCCATTTGGATAGAGAAAGCTAAAACTAGAACAAAGCTGATTCCACACTAGCCTTTTCAGTGATGGCTATTAAAGATAAATGGCCACAAGAATAATCACATAGAAATTAACAAGCTTTTGTTGTAAATTTGAATTCTTTAAGAATGTTTATATAAAAGATAAAGCTATGCTACGAGTATGCTCATAGGAAGTGGGGCGCCCACACATGTTCGCCCCCGTGGTTCCACGCGCCGCTCAGCGGGGCGCCCGTATTTTTATCTTCAATTTTTTTTTGTAAGAAATTTCGGTCCTTTCATCTCTCTGAATGCCCCGCTAATTGCAAAGGACGTTGTAGGGGTGGTCTATGGGTATAAAGAGAGAATCCGCTCAATGTAGGAGGTACTTCCACATCCAAGGTGAGTCCATCCATAGGCTTCTGGTGAGTCCTAAAATGTCTGTACAGCACTCATAGGTTGGCGTCATTTTCAAGAGATTTGTTTTAAGCGAAAAGCTTTTAATAGTATTTTCTGTGTCTTCCAATTATTTTTTTAATTACACACATTTTTCCGAGATATCTTTTAATCGACGATTTTCTACAAAGATGGAAGATCTATCAGTAAGGAATCCTCCCAGATGGGGTGCTATCAGGTTTATCTATCAGTCCACTCTTTACAGTATCGTACAGTCCATTCTGTTTGTATTATCCGCATTTGGAGGTTCACTTTGGTGAGGATGCTCAATAAAACTATAGAGGATGGCCCTTCTATTGTAGATGTCTTACAAATTCGTTTACCTCGAGCGTTTCCCTTTAATTTAAGGAACAAGGCAACAGCACAAAGCATTGACTGAAAATATTGAGCCGCGTTAGTATATATTGAAGATTTTTTATTTTCGTATTATTATTATTCATATAAAGCGCGTATATGTGAATATTGTCTAACCAGTGATTTGTGTTTGTAGTTCACTTCAAACTGTACCTTTGTATTCTACAAAATAAGAACTATCTCCCCCACAATCTTTTAAAAATTATTATACAGAATGAAGCTTTTTTAAAATTTTATTTTGATTTTACTTCATGCATTTATATAATAGAAAATATATCTTATTATATTTCTCTTATATGGAAACAATAAAGTTAAAAGAGAGCTGACGACCCAAGAAAAAGACGTGACAGCCTGGCCCCATGTCACATTGCATGGCGAGAACATTCACTGCTCCTAACTCTAGTAAGGAAACCTCGGCTATCTAAAGAGCTTGGGGACATGCAAATGACAGGCAGGGTTAAAGGACATTCTTATTTCTTTGGCCGTAAGATCGGCAGCAACGTTCTTTGACCAATGATACTACTTCGAGTAGTTCTCTTCAGTCACATGCAGTGCATCAAAGCACTGGAGGAGTTGCTGTGGAAGAATCAGTCTTTCTACTGACGATGCTGATTTGTCTGGGCAGTATAGAGAAGACAGAGCGATTGTCTGAGGAAGGCCCAGCCATCTGGAACAATGTTCTGAAAGATTTTTCATATAGGAAAAGAGCATAAAACTCAAACTTTTAGGAAAATCCCAATGGATTTCAGGGACGAAGACGCAGTCAAGACACATGAGCGCTATTGCAAAGTTATTATTTCTGATACATGAAGTCGTGCCAAGCGGTGGCTGCAACTGAATCGAAAGTAAAAGGGAGATAACTCTTCAAATGAAGGATAAATTCTCGACCAGCGCTTTGATAAGCTAGTAATTATATAGAAGGGAGAGATTCAACGGCCTTTTACGTCAATGACATTATATAGGTGTAGCAGATGTCACAACATAGATATCAGCGAGCCCTCTGCCCCATCAGAATCAGGAGGTATGTAGACCATTATCAGGACAATCAGTAGGGTCTACTGTCGACGTCCTCCAAGCCTACGTGCTCCAACTCCGCCCTGGCTACATTAGCAAATGAGTGCTCCATCGTTCCCCTATGACGTCCTCTTCATGCTCTGCTGCGTATTCGTCGGCCGCGAATATTTGAATCCCTCCCCTAATATCTCCAACCACTTTGGTTTCTACTCCAGTGTCGAACATCACCTCACCATCAGCACTCTTCTCAACCATATCCCGACTAAAATCACTGGTAGACAATGTAACCCCTATCAAAGAGGGCCACCCAAGGTTACAGCGTTCCTGCTAACTACTCGGTCTTCTATATCCGAGGCTCACAAGCACAGCAATCTCAATGCACACTAAGAATAAATCATAAAAAGAAACGCCAAGGAAAAGATCAATTTTCCACCAAAATCTCAAATAATTACTCAATAAATTCGATGAAGACATCTGTGTAGTTCCGATGTAGTTAGCATTTGGAGATGCAACATAGAGAAGGCTGCTCACCATTACATGAGAAGCATCTTCTCGCCTGAGCAGAATTCCATTCAGAGTTCAATTAAAGGATTATTATTCCCAAAGTCGAGAATATTTGATTTACATTTCAAACACATATCAGGTTTCAGAGCTGCAGATAACATGAACAGTCTGATTATATCTGATGCTTGTTAGATGAACTCTTCATATTGGAAGTCATCCACATATCAATATTAATATTTGATCTTTTCTTTTAACACGTACTCGATAAGATGCCAAAATATTTATTTGAAATTCCAATTGTATCTCCTGTTAGCTCTATCAGCAGAATATATAGTACAAAGGTAGTAAGGGAGCAAATAGGTAAACTTGAATTGGTAAAAGGTTTAACCAATAATAAAGGTCCAAACTTCCTAATCGATATATCATTTTGCATTCAATATTTACATTATAATGTTTTCAAAAAATATAAAACTCTAAAATAACTTTACCTCTGTGCTAAATCCAGATATCCACCCAGTAGGTGTGCTATATCCAGATATCTGGTCAGATAATCCACGTGTGTGTGTTATATAAAGATAGCTGTTTATAACTCATTTGTATGTGCAATATCTAGATAACTCGTCAAATAATTCACTTTTTGTGTTATATCGAGATATCTGGTCAGATAATCCATCTGTGTGTGTTATATCCAATTAGCTGGTCAGATAAACCATTTGTTTTTGTTAAATCTAGATGGTTATTTATTATCAGTTGCAAATAAGAGACGCTATATCGATCTGGATAATTGTGCGTTAAACTATTTACAATAATTCACATTGCAGTGGAGTAGGTAACAGGATTATCAAAAAGAAAATAAACAATTAAGAAAATGAGCATAGAATAAACATATACATTAACCAAATAAGAAACAACCTAAGCAGATAGACAAAACCGCAAGGTAGTCATCTACAATATGTTGAGCAATGATGGAAGTTGATTTAATGAAGTTATCTGTAGTAATTAGTATCCTGGAGAGAAGAAGTTGATAAGGTTGAGCTATTTACAATGAGTTATACTCGAAGGTAACCTTTTGATTATTAAAATCATATAAATCATTACGCATAATGGTGTAATTCTTCAAGCTGCATGAAGCGGTCTGTTTTTGATAAAAAGTCTACAGAACCTATTAAATATCATATATCTTTACCTATTTTAAACTATTTGACCCAGATATGTTCTTTCCATCTGCTCTGCTGTTTTGGGTTTGACACAAGTCGGCATGGATTCAGAATGTGTTCAAAAGTTTCTTCTTCCGCTCCCCAACAATGGCTGGGCGAATCTATTTTTCTAATTCTGAAGAGATATGATTCGAAGTTACCATGACCCGTAAAGAATTGAACATTGTAAAAATTTGGTTTGACTAAGTTTTGTATTTTAGAGGATATGAAAAAACGTTTAAAATTATTGTTGGTTTCTTTATAGTATTCCTATATTTTTCTTTCATTATAGTTAGCAATTTCCTTTCTGTTTGATTAATTAATCCTATTGTAGCCTCTTTAATTTTACAATATGTTATATTTTGGTAATCTGTGAGTTTTGGTATTTGCGTTAGTATATGTGTTCAGTTTGACGAGTTTGTGGAATAAGCCTGTATGCAGTGTTTTAGAATATTATACTGCAGGGAATTTAGTTCGTTTTTGCCCGCTTGCTTATGAATGGAAACCATATTGTTCAACCATATGTTATTATTCTTCGGAATATTGTCTTGTATAAAGGTAATTTTCCTCTGCATTTTATATCCCATGCCTTCTTTATTAAACTGAATCCAGATGTTTGATAACCAGGTAACCTATTTGAATGTGTTCTATCCAGATGAATGATTGGATGATTCGCGGCGCCGTCCTTGCCGTACTCCTGTCCTTCGTGGCGGGGTCGACTCCTCTTCTCGAACGTAGGTTCAACGCCATTGGTTGCAAAGGAGAATATGACTCGGCCAAGTACGCCCGGTTAGAACGCCTGTGCAACGAATGCTACACAGTATTGTTCCGGGACAACCGGGAGGTGCCAGCTCTCTGCAAGTAAGAGACCCTCTGACTTTTTGCAATCTTATACAATGAGATTGATGCTTTTCCTGCTAACGTAAAGTGACAGGTTGGACTAAATGTTGTTCGTGTGCAGAAATAACTGCTTCAAGAACGATATCTTCCTCGATTGCGCCGAAGCACTCCTGGTGACGCGAACTGAACCGCATGTGATGAGCTACGTGGACGATTTGTTTGGTGCTTAAACCATTTACCTTTACATTATTCAATAAAACCTCTCTGCAGCCATGCCTTTCCTCTTGTTTTCCACCAATGACTGATTTGCACTTGGACTCAATTTAATCCCTTGGACACCAATTTTACACAACTCTCATTCCAAATACTTCAACAGACCTAGCATATAACCTATCTTGTCTAACTCACCTCCAATATATATATAAGACGAGATATTTTCCACAATCACCTTTTACACAAACAGTGTTTGAAACTTGGTTCTGGTGAACACTTCTAGTGGCTTCACCAGCTCATTCTACTAGACAAATTTATTTACTCATTTGGTAATTATGCTTTATACATTTATTTATTTAAAAAATAAGGATTATTTTGAATTGTAATAAGATTATTTATTAATCCGATATTCTGATGGACCAATCGTCCATCTTTTACGAGGGTTTTTGTTATGAAGCACGCAGCAGGTCGCGTGCTTCAGGTGAGCCATGGACGTCTTACAAGCTTATTGGGCGCGCGCGATAAACCATCTAATATATACATTTTAAACAAGGTAGATATAATCAAAAGAAAAACAGTGTAATATATATAAATAAATATTGATAATTAAGAGATTTCGAATTAATTAAACAAATAAAAATACCATAAAAATTGAAATAACTGTGAAATAAATATATAAATAATTGTAATGAATTTCTGATTTAAAAATGAAATATACTAAAATAAATATATACGCCTTTCCACAAGCCACACCAACACGCAGGCAACCATCCCACATATACATGTATGATGATAATAAGAACAATATTATAAATGTCAACAACAACCTGCTACCAAGAATGATGTTATACAACACTTCCCCCCTCTAAGACAAGTCACAGTCTTTTAGGTAACTAGGGCGTCGAATATTGCATCGGGATCTGTCCCAAAGTTCCGGCTTAAATCTATTCCTATTCATCATTGTGTTCTTTTATTGTGTCTCTTGACCATTCATATCCTGAATATTGTAATTCCTGGCGCCAACGGCTAGATTACTTTTCCTAGAAGCCCCTTTGTCTTGGCCATCATAGCTACTATTATATTCATTTTAAAGATGATTATGTGAAAAGCAACACTTTGTCAAAAATTACTATTACAATTTATTTTTTTGATAGACAGAAAATAAATTTATAGATGCATTTTGATGCTTTCAAACCTTCGAGTAACACTTTTGGGTCCAACCCGCTCATGGCCTTTGTCGCTGCACAAAGTCTGGATAGACACGATCAAAGAGAGTTTTATTATTTCTACCCATTACGAGCTAAAAATGACTTCTTTGTTCAGTCTCATTGCGAGTATTTCATATATAAACTAAATAATACTCCAAGATTAATTACTTCGTTTCTGATCTTCTTTAACCATTGTTTAATGGGCTGTACATCTCTCTATTTGTCCATTAAATTTGCGGTAAAATTTATAAATTACTAGTGAATGTACACGGCTTCGCCCGGTGTTTACCCGAGTAAATGTTTGCCTAACAAGCATTTGTTAAAACGATTCTAGCAAACATCCAATCCCTACTGAATCTATACTTGTCAAGATAATTTTATGTTGAATACTCTGCTCCACTTAGCTGTACCCGTTCCCACGTTGCTGTGGTTGAACAAAATTACAGTTCTGTTACCTCAAAAATAATTTATTAATGATCAAATGTACACAATATATCAAAATAAAAATTAACAATAAAATTATCCCTACACATTTGTCATTTGAATACAATACATGTAAAAATTTAATATACATAGTTGATGGTAGAATAAATATGCTACTTCACTTGTGATATTAAACAATAAAAAAAAAGAAATCCGATTGGATATTTTTTAATTATTGAATATCATCATGAAATGAATTATATTTGGTAATTGTGATGGTGAACTTTATTTTAGTAGTGCTAGATCTCCCACTCTGATTTAAAAAATGAAATTTTGAAAACCTTTTTTGGAAATATACCTAATAATTTCCCTAATTCAATGGCTATTGGATATATTGTTTTTGAATCTATCGAGTACAGACAGACACATATTCATTTTTATTTATATAGACTAGTTAATGTACCTGGCTTCGTTGGTTTTTACCCAAGTAAAATTAGCCTGATGAACATTTGTTAAAACGATTCTAGCAAATTTCCACAAAGATACACGTGAGTTAATGGATACAGCTAAAGTTAGTGCTTCATTATATGTCTCACTTAACAGAAAGAGTAAAATGAGTGAGACTTGTCTTCAATCCACTTTCAGAATGATCCTTGTCCTCGTGGATGTCACTCTTGGAAAACGTTCCCCTCCACACAATATACGTTTAGCCTGGACTACACCGTCTTTTAGACCGCTCCAATGTCAGGCTCTCCTTGCAGGATCATCCACACGCCCAGAGGCAAGTCGCCACGTCTTCTCTTTGCCGCAGATGTCACCAAACACTGTCCTCCTTCACACAGGAATGCTGTTTTTGGCGCGTGCACCCCGACAACACATGGGCATCCCGCACTCATATTCCTCCAAATTTACTTTGATATCTTGGCCTTGTCATCCATTTTACAATATATACAGAACATAGATATACATAGTTGATGGTAGTATAAACATGCTACTTCACTTGTGATATTAAACAATAATGCAAACGAATTTCAATTAAACAATAATTTTGTAATTATATAATTAATTCGCCAATCTAAAGCGATAGCCCAAGGCTTAGCGCTTCCAGTTTTCTAATTCGCTGACCAACCATGACCGTTCTGGAAAGATCTACTCTGGGATATATAGGGATTAGGAACTCATGTTAGGAGAAGAAGAACGAAACTACGTGGTGGACTCCAAGCAAACACTGCTGTCTCAAGAGGTCGGACAGCTGCTTATCGTTGACACTGGTGTACTTCCTGAATGATTATAGAAAGTTTTTAACTTCTGTTCTCTGTTCTGCGCCTGCTTTCCTTCACTCTACTGCAGTTGGTTAGTTTGTTATTGATGTTTTCTTCATTGTTTTTTTTTTATTTTTGCACTCTTCTGTGATTATTTTATCGATTAGGCTTAAATAAATTTATGAAGACCCTTTGTATACACGGACATTATTCTTTGTCAACAAACAACAGAAAATTTTGTAGTAGAGTATGTAACAGAATTATCAGAAAGATAAGAAACAATTAATGAACATATATGTAGTATATTTTGACATAGATAAATCACAACCTTCTTCTAATATTTATTATAACCCCATATCTATATAAAATATGTATCGATCTTGTAACAAAATGACAAATAAAACAAAGAGGTAAAAGGTAGACCAGACGACGCAATAACCCAGACGAACAGGTGTTTATGATAATGAGTTCAATCACCCCGTCAACAGGTGGCCAGACGTGATAAATAACCCAGCGCTTGACAGGTGGCGTGATTACGGGAGCCAATCAGAACTCGCCGCCATCTGCGAGCGTCTCATATAAAAGCCCCCCAAGATTGGGACAAAGTTAGTTGTTCAGGAGTTGGTTAGTTGTTTTCAGAGCGACGCCGTCATACGGTCGGGTCTCTCACCCCTATCCGCGATGTAGGCTTTGGGCATCCGTGGCGCCCGTGGTTCGACTTGCCTTCGTCCGTGGTCTACCTCTACCTTCTTGGAGTTACCATCTAGACCTGCCTCTGTCTCTTGCTGTCCCAGTGCGGGAATCCCATCACGCACCCACTACCACGACTGCCCAGTACATTCCACCTCGGGATTACTACAGAACCCGTTAAAGTCGACAGGATAACTGAGGACAGCAGCATGCAGAGGATGACGGAGGTCGAAGACGAATACGTCGCGGATGCCCTCACCAACATGCAGCCCCACTGCGAAGACCGAGTAAGCCACCTAACAGACGCCATTCGGGGACTAGCCGTGTCTCGTGCCGAGAAGGTCATCATCGCCCCCATCGACATCTCATGCGCCACGAACATCTTCTCCCATCGACTCGAACAGGCAGACAAGATTCATCGAGAAATCCTGGCATTGCCCCGCCAACCAGCATCGACGATGTCCCATGGCAACCATCGCAAAAAGTGACCACCAGGCCCCATCAGCGGGACAACAACTAACGACCAAGTCTCCTGACTGAACAATTCTCAAAACTGTGAGTTTTTAAAAACAACTTGATTCTCCATAAATTTAATGTTTATTTTCACTGTAATAATTTTAAATCTAATTTTGCAATTTTTATAACATTTCAATTCAAATTTTAAATCTTGTACACCCTCATTTATCAATTTTTACTTTATTTTAAGCCTTTTTAAATTTTAATTCATTAATTTCAATTTTACATAAAAATCATATTGGAATCATATTTTCTAAACTTATTTGTGTGTTTTTTTTAATACCTTATTTATGGCCATATTATTAATAATTAAATTTATTACACTCATTATTTTACTTGACCTATTGCTATTCCAATTGATATTTCTCAAATTTTAAAAGTTTTTAAAAAACTAGTCCTAGATTTGTATTTTTATAAATATCAATTTTAAATTATCTCATCTCAAAATGTGCCTCCCATTTTTCCCACAATTACAAATACAATATGCGAAAACTAAATATCATACCATAAAATTTCCATACCCCATTGCATTTCATTCCTGCCTGTGTTAAATTGTTATTTACGAAACTACCGAATTTTGTACCCATGCCATAACCTTTTCTCTTAGAAAATTTCGTAAATTCATTATTTTATAATTTTTCTAAACCTAATCACCGCTGATAATCTCCAATCTAACGATTTGTCTGAACATTTTAACGCAAAACTTACTTTATAATAGATCCTTTCCGACATTTAGGTCCCAACTTGTTTAGTCCAATAGAAAAAGGTATAGCTCATCGATTTTCAGAACCATTTAATCATTTGTCCCCCCAACTTTTCTCATAAAATTAGAGAAAATCTAGGTCCTGAAAGTGACAAACAAGCCATGTTACATAAATAGCAAATCTTATTTTTATAATGTTATCGATCCTTCTAAAAGGACAATTAAATCCAATCTTCATCCCAACGACAAACAAAAGATCAAGGACGCACTGAACTCCCCCCTAATTGTTTTTTTTTCTTCTACTTCGTCTTTCCCTCCCTACTTCTAAAGGGGTGGAATGACCTTTGTATCCATCATTAGCATCCTTCATTAGCAGATAGCCTTTCCTACTTCAACACTCTTGCCTATCAATCATTCAATTATAGGGCCACATTACCTCCCCTGTCTGATCTAATGTTGTTTATGAAAAGTCTTGGCAGTTCGGTCAATGAAAACAATACCTCACTTACACAGGCACGTATTGCATTGCCGAACACCATTACAAAATTCAACTCAGACTTCCCCTCTTTTTACCACTGCGTCACTCTAAACCTTCAGATATCCATTATAAGTTTATTTGTAACATTTTACTACTTTTGATAAGTTCGTTTTCCTTTTTCTCTCTCTCACCATGTGAGACGTCTCTGAAATTATAATTATGAAAAATAATAAAAAACAAATCATAATGGCATTTCAATTTATTTACCACTTTTGACTTTTCCAAACATCGTCTAATTTGCGTTTATAAGCATTGCATCACGTGGGGAACACACTAACCTAAATACTTAATATATTTTAAAATCTTATTCATTTATATTTTTACGATCCTTGATGTGTGCCATTTTATATTCTAGAACCAATCCATATATTTTAGGATATTTCTTTTACATTAAGATATTTCTTTTCCTTCCATCCCTAAACAATTAGCCAACCTATATAAATATAACCTGAAACCTTATATTCTTTGACATCATTTGTTTTAATTTTCCATGGCCTACGTCTAAGCTAATTTAACTTAAACATTTTGTTTTAATAGTGACGCCTTATACCAACTGTCCCTTCTTATATCTTGATCCTTCCAACTCTGCCTTCCATACTTCTCTCGTTGATCATTTTCCATTGGCCTTCTATGCCTTCATTCTAACCTCCCCATGTCCATCGCAAAGTTCCTGTTTGCCAACTTTTTTTTTTATTTACACCCAGGTCGCCGTCCCAGCACTCTTTATTTCATTCTTTTTTCCTCAAACCCGGGTTCAATCAATCAATGGCAACAGTCGAGCCCTGTTTTCACAATCTACCTTCATCCTCTAACCTCTTCAACGGTTCCTGAGACGCCTGATCGTCAACATTTTTTAATTTTTATTTTTTAATGATTCATCGACCTGGTACACTCTTCCTCCCTATGTTAACTCCACACGGAGAGCTTGGGTAACCAGCGAGATTTTTTTTCTCTAACGCTCGATCCAGGCCATCATCAGCACGATGCGCCCACTCATTTTTCGTTTACTTTTATTTTTCATCTGGTCGAGCTCAATCACCGACAGCAGCGCAGCTCTTGAGACACCATCTCTTTTTAACCTCTCTCAGAAAAAATTTCTTTCCCATATTCTCCCATTACCTACCTCTCCTTCGATCTGCACGCCTTTTGCCCATCTGATCTAATGCTACTTACAGAACATCTTGAGATTGCTGAACCCTGAAAACAATACTTCGCTTCTAAGCTCGTATTGCAGGGCAGGACTCCTGAGATGTCCTTTGCAGAAACCAATTCAGACCTTCTTCATTTATTCCTCACTGCGTCACTATCTATCGTAAACCTTTTGCTTAAGTCAATTATCTTTTATATTTTATTTTACTTTTATTATCTCCACTTCTCCTCCTTCCTGTATTACATCCCTGAAACCATGTTGTAAATACTCAAGGCACCTTAAGTAACAAAAAACTGTAACTAGTATACCAACTATCCCAAATATTTACTTTCGCTATTGTGTGTGTTTACTTTAAATTTATCCTTCCTATGTACTCCTCTTATATATTTTTTGTAGTTTTATATTATGATATCAGTGTGTCACCACTACTCCCCTTTATCTTTATTTTTATTCTAGTAACTAATTTGTGCCTCAAATTATTTCCCATTTAATAGGTTTGCTAGCTTTTCTCTCATTTATTTGTAAATAGACTTACAGTTTTACTAGTTTTGTGGTGTTGGACTTTGTTTTTTAACTTACAGATGTAGATAAAATATTTCAATATTAATCGATAATATAATTTTGTTTATTAACCATCAACATTAATGCCATCAAATATACCAATCAACCCTTTATATATTATTACCTTTAATATTTTTATTTTCTTTTTTTTTCATCATGCTTAGACTTAGCATTTTACAACTTCAACTATCTTAGGCACCATTTAAAAAACCCACACCTAACAATATTTATAATATTTCTTTAACAGATAAAACATTTATCATTTTATTTTTCTTTGTAGATTTTCAAAATGTTATTTTTGACGCTTCCCTTACAACCTCTAACTCTATCCCATGACCCTTTCCTCCCAACTTTTTACAGCCCTCAAGAGTTTATTGTTCGTCAACCATTTTCTTTTTTTTTTATTGATTAAACTAACTAGAAGACCCTTCCTCGCTGTACATTTCCCAACAGTGAGCTCAGGAGACCCAGTTGGATTTTTATTTTTTTCTCTCATCGTCCGGCTCATCATTTTTTCATTTTTCAACTTTTTCTTTTCACCACACAAGCCGGACACAAACAAAATTGACAGCAATAATTCTCTTACACCCACCTCTCCTTTTCCGCATCCTTCAAACCTCCAACCTTCCAAGGGATCCCAGTTCGCCGAACATTTTTGTTTTTTTTCATTGATTAATCCGACTGGAACAATCCTTCCTCGCTATACCATTCCCGATAGTGAGTTCAGGATATCCAGCGCGATATTTTTATTTTTTTTTTCTCATTGCCCGACGCATCATATCATTTCATCATTTTTTCAACTTTTCACTTTTTTTTTCACAATTCAACCGGGCACAATCATTATGGACAACAGGGATCCCTCTTACCTCTACCTCTCCCTTTTACCTCCATCAATCTTCCCACCTCTTTTCGCTGTCTGAGCTAATGATGCAGACGGAATATCTTAGGCCTTCTGTTAATGAAAACAATGCCTCACTTAAACAAGTTCGCATTGCATTGCAGGATGCTTGGGATACTACTTTTGCAGAAACATGCTCAGATACCCCCTTTCCCTTTTTCAACCTTAGCGTCACATTATAAGTTCAGTCAATAAACTAACTTCATTTTTTCTCTCATCTTTAATACAATAAGATATTATTTTCCTTGTACGATTCATTTTACCATAGTTACCATTTTGTATTATATACCTTCTCTTAATCTTTTATCATTCATTTTGTACGTTTTTATTGATACACCACCCTTACAACATCTTTCTCTTTTTAACTTGTAACTTCATAATAATTTTAACTAATTTGTATACAAATTATTTCTTTTATTTTTTATAATAGGTTTGTTAGGTTATCATTCATTACATGTCATTCCCCCAACCAAACCTTCATCACCGGGGACGCATTCTGTAGTATATTTTGACAAAGATAAATCACAACCTTCTTCTAATATTTATTATAACCCCATATCTATATAAAATATGTATCGATCTTGTAACAAAATGACAAATAAAACAAAGAGGTAAAAGGTAGACCAGACGACGCAATAACCCAGACGAACAGGTGTTTATGATAATGAGTTCAATCACCCCGTCAACAGGTGGCCAGACGTGATAAATAACCCAGCGCTTGACAGGTGGCGTGATTACGGGAGCCAATCAGAACTCGCCGCCATCTGCGAGCGTCTCATATAAAAGCCCCCCAAGATTGGGACAAAGTTAGTTGTTCAGGAGTTGGTTAGTTGTTTTCAGAGCGACGCCGTCATACGGTCGGGTCTCTCACCCCTATCCGCGATGTAGGCTTTGGGCATCCGTGGCGCCCGTGGTTCGACTTGCCTTCGTCCGTGGTCTACCTCTACCTTCTTGGAGTTACCATCTAGACCTGCCTCTGTCTCTTGCTGTCCCAGTGCGGGAATCCCATCACGCACCCACTACCACGACTGCCCAGTACATTCCACCTCGGGATTACTACATATATATTAAACAAATAAGCAACAACCTAAGCAGATAGACAAAACCGCAAGGTAGTTATTTACAATATGTTGAGCAATGATGGAATTTGATTTAATGAAGTTATATTTGATAATTAGTATCATGTAGAGAGAAAGATGATAAAATTGAGCTATTTACGATGAGTTATACTCTAAAGTAACTTATTATATATTTACATTGATGTAAATCAAGTCGCATAGTAGTGTAGTTCCTCAAGCTGCATGAAGCTGTCTGTTTATGATGAAAAGTCTAAAGAACCTATTAAATTTGTTTATCTATCTCTATTATAAACTATTTGACCCAGATAGGTTCTTTCCATCTTCCATGATTTTAGGTTACCACGACCCGTAAAGAATCGAACATTGTAGAAATTTGGTTTGACAAAGTTGGATATTTTAGCTGAGATGAAAAAGGGTTTAATATTATTGTTGGATTCTTCATTGTATTCCTTGTATTTTTTTCATTAAAGTTAGCAATTCTTTTTCCTGTTTGATAATTCAAATCTTTTCAATATATTGGATTCTATGTAATCTGTGAGTTTTGGTATTTGTGTTAGTATGTGAGTAGTTTAAAATATTAAACTGCAGGGAATTTAGTTTTCCTTCGGTTTCTTGCCTATAAAGGGAAACCATATTGTTCGACCATATGTTATTGTACTTCAGAATATTGTCTTGTATAAATATAATTTTAGTCTGCATTCTAGATTCAATGCTTTCTTTATTAAACTCAGTCCAGATGTTTCCCAGATGGTATCCAGATGGTTGCTTGTCAGATAACCTATATGTATGTGTTCTATCCAGATGACTGATAGGATGATTCGCTGCGCCGTCATTGCCGTCCTCCTGTCCTTCGTGGCGGGGTCGGATCCTCTTCTCGAACGTAGGCTCAGCGCCATTGGTTGCTTTGGAGAATATGACTCGGCCAAGTACGCCCGGTTAGAACGCCTGTGCAACGAATGCTACACAGTATTGTTCCGGGACAACCGGGAGGTGCCAGCCCTCTGCAAGTAAGATACCCTCTGACTTTTTGCAATCTTATACAATAAGATTGATGCTCTTCCTGTTAACGTAGAGTGACAGGTTGGACTAAATGTTATTCATGTGCAGATCTAACTGCTTCAAGAACGAAATCTTCGTCGGTTGCGCTGAAGCACTCCTGGTGACGCGAACTGAACCGCATGTGATGAGCTACGTTGACGACTTAGCTGGATTTTAAACCTCCTACCTCTACATTATTTAATAAAACTTCTTTGCAGCCATCCCTTTTCTCTTTTGTCCTCACATAGCGACTTATTCACACTAGGCTCAATTTAATCTCTTGGAGACCAGTTTCACACATCTCTACAGGCCTAGCATATAACCTATCTTTTCTAACTCACCTCCAATTTATATATAAGACGAGATATTTCCCACAATCAGCTTTTACACAAACTAGCGCATGGTTCCAGTGAACACTTCTAGCGGGTTAACCAACTCATTCTACTAGGCAAATTTATTTATTAATTTTATAATTATACTTTATAAATTTATTTATTTCCCAGATTAAACGCCATATCCACGTTAGAAACAATTTTGACTCACTGTACTTAGAATTCGGGAAAATTAAGCATGTATCTACAAAAGGTCTGATTGCTTTAAATAGAAAAACAGTTAATTCTTTTAGACATCTTCAAATTTTGCATATATAAACATTCAAAATGATTTGTATATATCATCCTAATTACACACGCAAAAGACTGCCGAACAATCGCGTTCAAGATATTTTTTATGAGGGGAGTATGTCAGCTGTCATGTGTGTGTGTGACAATGACAATTGAAAATTATTTATTGTCTTCTAGACAATGTTACATCTCAAAGAGAAAGAGAGAAGAGAGGGGTATATACATTAGGTTAGCGCTTGCCGCGGTGACGTCTAGTCTTGGGAGCCAAGGCCCTCCTGAGCTCGGACAACCCGCTGAGGATCCTGGGATGGGAATCCCGAGCGCGCTCGATGGCCGCCTCGAAAAAGACAGCGTAGTTTTTCTTCAAGATAGGCGAGAGTCTCGCAAGGAAAGGCACCCTAGAATGGGGATGTAGGATGGCATCAATGGCGTCGGTCCAGGAGGTTTCATCATCTACCAAGGGTCCAACGTCGATTTTGGAACTGATGATCTCTGTTAAAATTCTATCAATGCAATCACCCGAGTTCGGCGGCAGGTCTTCCTCCATCGGGGTAGGTGGTGGGGACGGAGGTGTCATAGCCGGTGTCGGATCCTCTTTGTGGGGAGCAGATGGTGTCGGCCCAGCAGGCTGAGGCGCAGGCAGTGGGGGTGTTGAAACTGCGGCTGGTGAGGGAGCAGAGGGCTCCTCAGTGGTGGTCATGTCGACATCCGGTGTGTGGGTCGCAGGTCCGAGGGTCCCCTGTGCAGGCAGAGGGCCACACGGGGCAATGAAGTCCGGCCGGGCGGGAGGCGTCGGCTCAGTTGTTGCCGAGCGAGGGCCCGCGGGATCTACAGGTGCAGGGGCCACTGTTGGAGGAACAGGGGCCGCCACCGGCACAGATGAGGCCGGAGGCGCTGGTGTGGACGGCCGGGGCGCCGTAGATGGTGGGGACGCAACTCGGGCATCTGGTTGAGCGCCGGAGAGCCTGACAGCTGGGCTGGTAGGCGCCGGCGGGGTTGGCGCGGCCGGAGACGGACCAGGCAGCCCAGGTGCGGTCGATGGTGGAAGGCCGGTGGGAGGGGGCGGTGAGGCCCGTCTGGCGGTATTAGGACGCCCATGGAGTTGGGGGCAGTTTGCTCTTCGGTGACCTTGACCACGGCATTTCGAGCATTTGACTCCGTGGGTCAGGAAAGCTGGCCATGGCTCGCCCTTGATCCTCAGTTCGAATCGAGAGGGGAGCATTTCGACGGTTATGCCGTCATGGAGGAGTATAAAGGCCTCCCGGCGGCCGTCGGTGAAATTAAACTCTCCAACCCTAAGCTGTTTGGGGGCGATGGAGGTTATTCGGCCGTATCTGGAGAGAGCATCCATGACGGCGGCGTCTCCCACAAAGAAGGGGAGGTTCCCAATCGTAACTCTGATTGAAGTTCTCCTGAAGGGGAAGGTCTTGAGAAGGGTTCCCTCGATCTCGAGGCCCTCTCGAACTAGGCGCTCCGCCAGGGATCTGTTGGCGAGTCCGACCAAGTATTGCCCGTTCACCTTAGTGAACTGGACAATGTTTCCTGTGCTTCCGACCACCTTTTCCAAAGCCTTCATGTACTGGTAGGTCTGGTATTCCGGACAGAACTCGAGGAAACAGCACTGCTCCTCGGTGCAGGACGCCTGGCGAGCCCTGGCCTCCATGACGTGTGCCCTCGTGGTCCTGATTTCCTGGACCTGGGGCATCAGTCTCGTCGACGGTCGCTGTCGGCGAGAAGGGCCAGCGCTGTTAGACTGCGCGGCCATGGCAGGCAGATCCGGCGAGTCGCGGCGCCTCTTCCTGCCTTTTACGACTGTGAAGCTGTCATCCTCCTCAGAATTCACATTCTCGGCATAGTCTGCCCAGTTTCTTTGGGCATCGGCACCGCGGTTGGAAGAAGTGTAGGCGCCATCCCGACCAGAGAGCCACAGATAAACAGATTATAAACGCACAGAATATAGAATCCGAGCTCCCCAGTAGAAGGAATACCCGGAAGACGACGGTCTCTGTTATATGTGTTGTTCACTATTATGATTTTGTTTTAATAAACGCTACTAAATTATTTCATTGGATCCTCTCTTTCTTTTTCCCAGTAAGAAACGCCTACGGAAGCCAACAGAAATTCAGAAGTGGGATGGTCCTGAAGAAAATTGAAGATTCACTGGAATAATTTGGAAACGAGAAGGACGTGGCGCGGTGACCGATCAACGTAAGAGGAGTTGCATGGTATGTACGAAATTTAATTACCTATTCCTAAAAGTATTATTACAAGTCACCTCGACAAAAGTATTATCGCAAAGTATCGCGGTAAAAGTATTATTACAAGTCACCTCGACAAAAGTATTATCGCAAAGTATCGCGGTAAAAGTATTATTGCAAGTCATCTCGACAAAAGTATTATCGCAAAGTATCGCGGTAAAAGTATTATTGCAAGTCATCTCGACAAAAGTATTATCGCAAAGTATCGCGGTAAAAGTATTATTGCAAGTCATCTCGATAAAAGTATTATCGCAAAGTATCGCGGTAAAAGTATTATTGCAAAATCATCTCGATAAAAAGTATTATCGCAAAGTATCGCGGTAAAAAAAAAAAGTATTGTCTCAAAATTACTAAAGAAAAGTTGATTTCGTTTAAAGAAATAATTGAAACAGTACGTATCTGGTTTAGTCAGTTTTATTTGTTTATTTTAAAAATTTTTGCTTTGTTTATTTTTCCTTTGAAAAGCATGACTTATTTAGCGAAAGTAAGGAAATGCGATTTGAGCAAGTTGGCGTATGAACTCGGCGAGGTAGTACCGCCAGAGAGCAGGATCGTCGACTTAAAACACCTTATTTTGAATAGCCAATCTTACGAAGAAGAGTTCGCAAAGCAACTGTTGGAGACTCTGATCGAGGATCGGGAACGAATCGAGGAGCGGGAACGAATCGAGGATCGGAAACGAATCGAGGATCGGGAACGAATCGAACGGGAACGAAAAGAACAAATGGTAATGGAATTCGAGCTTGAGAAGCTGCGCATCCAGACTACACGCGGAAACAACGATACGTCTCGAAGTACCAGCAATGACGCACATTACGAGATACGTAAACTGATGCCCAAGTACGAGTCGAAGGACAATGATTTGAGTTTTTACCTAATTCTTTTCGAAAGACAGGCAAAGCGACTAGGATTGGATGAAGACCAATGGGCGTTCAGCCTCCTAGGATTGCTACCTTACGAAATGACTCAATTAATCGCTCGGGAGACAGAAGAACAAAGCGGCGATTATAGGCTCGTGAAAAGGTTGCTCCTAAAACGGTACAAGTTGAGCCCCGAACAATTCAGACAAAAATTCGAGAAGCACGAGAGATCTCAAAAGGGTTCCTGGAGAGACTTCGCTTTCGAATTGCGAGGATATTTCAACGAATGGATCGAAGGAATGAACGTGGAAAATTTCGACGCCCTAAAGGATTTGTCCGTCACTAACCAGCTAAAGAAAAAAAGTTCCAAATGTGCTGCGTAATCATCTCATTGACGATTGGACCAAGTTAAACAACCCAGATGAGTTGGCGGATAAACTGGACGAGTACGAAAATGTTCGCACCGAGATGGGACCTCCGCATTGGAATGCGAAACACCTCATACCACCGTCGTTTCAGCAGAAATCTGCGAGATTCCCCAACCAAAGCGAAGTTAAAGAGACTAAACAAGGAACGAATGTTTCGGGTCAAGACGCTGCAAGGAACGAAATCAGTGAAACGTACCCTAACACCTTGAGGAGAATGGTCAACCGTACGATCAGAAACGACAAGGGAGAACCGAAGTGCTTCAACTGGAATCAGTTTGGACACATTGCCAGAGACTGCCCAGCACCCAGGACTACGTTGACATGCCGAGGATGCGGTCAAACGGGACACAAGGAAAGGAATTGCACAAGACCCAAAGAAGGACTAAAAGTAGCCAACCTGGAAGTCGAAGGACTGGAGACTGTCCCGCCAGATGTATATTTGAAGGATGTCAAGATCGACAACAAGGAAACCGTGAAGGCAATGATAGACACCGGGAGCAGCAGTTGTCTAATGAGAGAATCGGTCGCAAGGAGGATCAGCGTCGACATCGAACCAGACTCGACTAGTCTGTACGGCATCGGTAACCAGACTGCACCAGCTGCCAGGACCGTTGGGAAGACGACAGTCGACCTGGAGATTGATGGCATCGTCGGAAGGGAAATCACTGTATTCATTGTCAACGATGATGCCCAACCTTATGACCTATTAATTGGAAGAACATGGACAGATCTGCCCTACGTATCCTTCGCCAGAATTGGTAAAAACTTGCATATTGGCTATTCATCCGAATTTCCGTTTGCTAATCTGCAAGAAGAAATCAAGTCGCGTCGCATCGAACTGAGAGCAACCGAAACTGTTCAGTTGGAGAGCGACTCCATTAACTTTACAAGTGCAATCACAGACGAGGTAAAGGACGGATATGTATTGTTCACAGGAGTAGATGACGCCTGTGTCGATTCCCTATTGGAAGTGGTCGATGGAAAGACGACCGTACCCATCATCTCAGCTGGCAAGGGCAAGTTGAGAGTAAGGAAGAACCAATGTGTAGGGCGAGTTGAACTACTGAACCTTGATGATATTGTTGTTAACCTGGACGTCGCAGAAGATTCGTTTCAGACTAAAAATGAAGAGAAGAGGGAAGGACAAGACCAAATGAAACGTAAGCGCCCCATACTGCCTGAGGACATCAACGTCAATCATTCTCTGACTTCGAAGGAGAGACAAGAAATCCTAGATGTAGTAAACGAGTATAGAGACTGTTTCGCTCTTGGCATGGAGGAATTAGGGTGCACCGATGTCTCCAAGATGGACATTAAGGAGGTTGATGGAAGCAAGCCAGTCTGTCTGAGACCGTATAAGACGACTGCAAGTGAACGCGAAGCAATCAGGGAGATTGTCAGAGAGTGGAAGGACAATGGAATAGTCACGGAAACTAGATCACCCTACGCTAGTCCCGTCCTACTTGTGAGGAAGAAAACTGGAGATCATCGTCTGGTGGTAGATTATAGGAGACTCAACATTCAAACAGTTAAGGACAAGTTCCCATTACCAAGGATAGAAGACCTTCTGGAAGGCCTAAGGAATGCGAAATTCTTCACCACTCTGGATCTGGCGCATGGATATCTGCAGATACCACTGACCGATAAGGCAAAATTAAAGACAGCATTCATCACCCCAGATGATACAGGTCAATTCGAAAGGATGATTTTTGGACTCGCCAACGCACCAGCTGAATTCCAAAGACTGATGCACACTGTCCTAGGTCCGCTGCTGAACAAGAAGGCATTCTGCTATCTCGACGACGTGATTATCCCGGCAAAGGATTGGCGGGAGATGATCGAAAGGTTGAGGGAAGTCCTCGAAAGAATAAGATCAGCGAAGTTGACACTGAAACCCTCCAAATGTGAGTTCGGAAGGAGGGAAGTTGAGTTCTTAGGGTATGTCATCAGTACAGGCGGACTTAAGCCAGGCCCAAGAAAGATCAAGGCGATAGAAGAATTTCCAGAACCCAAGAATGTCCACGACATACGACGCTTTCTGGGACTGACGAACTTCTTCAGACGATTTGTAAAGGACTTCGCGAGGAAAGCAGAACCGCTAAGCAGACTTACGAAGAAAGGTTCACAATTTGAATGGAAGGAAGAACAGCGAAGGTCATTTGGAGGACTACGAAAGGATCTGGTCGAATATCCGGTACTAGCTCATTACAACCCTGAACTCAAGACAGAAGTACATTGCGATGCGAGTGCTGAGGGATTAGCAGGAATGGTGCTACAGATGGACGAAGACTGCAAATGGCGCTTGGTCTACTGTGTGAGCAAGAAGACAACCGAGGCCGAGAAGATGTACCACTCAAGCAAATTGGAGCTGATGGCGATAGTGTGGACCTTGGATCGACTACGTCAGTTCCTCGTAGGAATCAAGTTTACAGTGGTTACAGATTGCCAAGCACTGGTCTACATGAACGCGAAGAAGACTACAAATCCTCAGATAGCGCGATGGTACAATCTGATTCAGGAATACGATTTCGAAATTCGACATAAACCAGGGGAGAAGATGGCCCACGTAGACGGAATGAGTAGAGCTCCAGTCGACGACCCTAGAGACACGATGGAGGAAATCGTGGAGAAAAACCTTGAAGTGTGCCTCACAATCACACTGGAAGAACAAATCTTGATGATTCAGCATTCCGACCCTGAATTGAGAGACCTGATCCAGATCTTTCGAAAGGACCCGTGTGATAGGACAGTAGGAGAACAAAATAGAATTAACGACTACAGCTACAAAGGAGGCAGACTTTCCGCATGGTGAAAAATGGAGAAGAGGAACGAGCCCTGTATGTTATACCCAAAAGTATGAGGAAAAGCTTAGTTGTCAAATTCCATGATCTAATGGGACATTTTGCGACTGATAGGACTGTCAACAAAATTAAGGAATTATACTGGTTTCCTTCAATGAAGAGGTACGTTCGACGCCATGTGGCTATGTGTCTCGAGTGTCTATTTAACAAAGTTCCCGGTGGAAAACAACAAGGCTTCCTACATCCCATTAAGTCAGGCAAGAGACCGTTTTCCATCGTACACATGGACCACGTAGGCCCCTTCGTGAGAAGTACAAAAGGTAACCAGGAACTTTTAGTGATTGTCGATAATCTGACAAGATTTGTCCGATTAAGCCCTGTAAGGAATACGTCGACGCAGAACGTCCTGAAGGTAATGAAAAGTTTTGTGAATGATTTCGGACTACCCGACAAGATCATCAGCGACAGAGGGTCATGTTTTACCTCAAGGCAATTTGAAGAATTCTGTCGAGGAAATGGAATACATCATACTCTGAACTCTACGAAACATCCGCAAGGGAACGGGATGGTCGAAAGAGTGAACCGAACAGTATTGTCCACTATAGCAACCAGTATCGAGGATCCGCGACGGAAGGATTGGGACCTGAAGATCAAGGAGGTAGAGCGAGACCTGAACAATGCGGTGAACAAGACGACGAATAAAACACCGTTCGAAACACTCCACGGCTATTCCCCTCGATTCCACGATGGGATACTTAGAAGATTAGCCGACGAAGACGTGGACCCATGGACCGAGCCAGATAGAATTCAAGAGAGTGTGAGAATCCAAATTGAGAATAAACAAGAAATTATGAAGACATACTACGATAAGAAGAAGTGCCGTACAATCCAATTCGAAGTAGGAGAAATTGTAGTGATGAGGCATGTACCCAAAATGACGGGTGAACCAACCAAGGCACAACCCAAATATCGAGGACCTTTATCTACCGAGGTTCTGCCAAGCGACACGTATAGAGTGACTCAGTTAAGCGAAAGATCCAGTGGACGGTTCTACACGACAACGGCCCATATCAGTCAACTGAAGTCTTGGCACAGTGAAGAAGATGATTCAGCTACAGAAGAAAGTCCGGACGAGGAGCCAGAAGTAGAAGATACCCCCCGACGCAACCCACGACGTTCCTGCAACGCAAGGTTCAATCGAGGACGATTGAAATCCAGGAATGGCCGAATGTAGGCGCCATCCCGACCAGAGAGCCACAGATAAACAGATTATAAACGCACAGAATATAGAATCCGAGCTCCCCAGTAGAAGGAATACCCGGAAGACGACGGTACTCTCTGTTATATGTGTTGTTCACTATTATGATTTTGTTTTAATAAACGCTACTAAATTATTTCATTGGATCCTCTCTTTCTTTTTCCCAGTAAGAAACGCCTACGGAAGCCAACAGAAAGGAGAGCCGCCAAGTTGAACGGCGCGGCCGAATTTACATATCTTCCGCCGGCGGGAGAATTTGCATAAGTTTCAATTCTCTTGTTGGTATTCGAGATATTTCTCTGCGAATTGAAAATTGAAGATTTCTCTGCACAGGGCTGTGCTACCTTGCTGTGCCTTTCAGGCATTTGATCAGCTTTTAATGGGCTTTCAGCCCGTGCTAAATTCGGCGTACTGCCGGTAGCCATACACCCGCCAGGGTGGGAAAAAGGCGGAGCTCGACAAATGCGTGCCGCACGGCCGAGTGTGTGTGTGTGTGTGTATTTTGAATGATAAGTGAAATATTATGTGTGATTAATAACTTGACATACGAAATCAACTCAGAAACTACTGGGAGCTGAAGCTTAATTATTTTCAACGATGTTTCATGCCCTGAAATGAAGAAGATATCCAAAAATGTATTTATATGTTCCCATCGCAAACCTCCTTTGAATTACAAACTAAAAACTGGAAAAATCAGGTAAAATACTTATTTATTAGTTATATTGCAGTAATTTGAGTGTTTAAAATATCATCATTTACATTATATATTCATTTTATCATCTATAATCATCATTAATATTAAATATGTTTCCTGTGGGTGTTAATATGTGTGGTGCACGATCTGAAATAAAAACACTGCTTAGAATTGAGATCATCCACGCCTGGCTGACTTTTCTAAAGGTGAATAAGGAGGGAAACTACAAATCGAAACCAGGACCTGCTGCGCTACTATAACCCCCATTCAGACGACACCGTTCCTTTAGTTTGAACCTAGAAAAGGTAAAAACGCCACTGATTTTTACAGATAGATCAAAAAGTGATCCAGTCGTTTGTTGGTGCTGCAATTATATTCCTTTCACAAGAACATCAGCCAATTCTTCTACTGTTTCACCAAGACTACACTTCCTTTCAAGCTGAACTCATAGGAATTCTCTGTGTAACTCAACACACGGAGATTCCAGCAAATTATGATGGCACAAAGAGTGCGAATTATTTTGATACAGAAGACCAAATGAGTGCAGAATTTGCGGTAACAATTATAAATAACTAGCAAATGTACCCGGCGTTGCCTGGTTTTTACTCGAGTAAAAGTTTGTCTAACGAACTACATATTTGTCATTTGAATACAATACATGTAAAAAACATGAATATACATAGTTGATGATAGAATAAACATGCTACTTCACTTGTGATATTAAGCAATAATACAAACCAATTTCGATTAAATAATAATTTTTTAATTTTTAAATATCAGAAATAAATGGATTATATTTGATGGTGAACCTTTCCTTAATAGTGCTATAAATTTAACTCTGATTTACAAAAAAAATCAAAAACCTTACTGAGGATATACTTAATAATTTCCCAAAATAACACAAGGATTGGATGTATGGTTTTGAATCTATCGAGTTCTGACAGACATACATTCATTTTTATATATATAGATTAGTGAATATACTCGGCTTCGCCCTGTTTTAACCCGAGTAAAGGTTTACCTAAAGAACATTTGTTAAAACGATACTAGCAAACATCCAAAAAATACCTACTAAATCTATACATATACAATAAACTACATCAATTTACTTTTTCAAACAAAAAAAAATCAATAAAATATTATAAGGTTAATTTAGTATTGGTGTATATGAACTATTGAAGTATTTTATGATGCTTAGATTAAATATAATTACAGTAATCCCTCGTTATCACGAACTCGGATTATACGAACTCTCGGTTTGCGCGAACCGTTTCTTTTCCCCCGTTAAATTTCAATGCTTTCCAAAGAGATTTTGCCGGTTAAGACGAAATATTCGGTTATGACGAAATACGAATTAAATTTAGCCCCCAGCAGAACTAATCAATCGGTTAAAACGAATTCTAATATGTTTTTAAAGGCGAGTAATAAGTAAAAAAATAAACTAATAAAACAACAAAAACGCCGTTGATATCAAGTATTGGCTCTCTTTGTCTTTTGTGTAAACATTTGTCCTTCGTTTGTTATGATGACTCATTTTCTATGAAACCCTCCCCTTGGGGTCGTTCCATGTACTCAATCAGTGGAAAATTTCGACTCTATTGTGCCAGTATTGCTGTTTTTCTCGACTGATAAATGTAGGGGCCATGGTGACCCCTGCCAGCCAGCAGCCAAGGAGCGCACGCTTTCACGGAATTTCACAGAATATTATATTATTCTTATTTTTATACAAAACATATATTTAAAAATATTAAATCTTCTATATATATAAAAATGAATGTATGTGTGTGTGTCCGTTTGTTTGTTTGTCCTTTATGCCTGACCAAACCACTCATTGGATCGCCATGAAACTTTGGGAAGTTATTTAGTATAGTACTGGGAAGGTTTCTAGCAAATAAAATGTTTGAAATAACTTTTCGCCTAGAAATAATCAAGATAAATATTATAATTTATCTGTTATAATTCAACAATCTGCTCTAAATATTATCATGATGATACGATGATTTTGTAATGTAGAAAATTAGGAAAGACAAAATTCAGGATGACACGGCAATTTATTTGAGACAAGAATAATGATACAATTCAAAGGCAAGATACTATTCCTTTAACTTCCAATTACCGAGGGAACCAATTAATATTGATTTTATTCAACTTATCGAGTATTTTTCAAGGGACCGGGAAAAAATGTTCACTTTATCGAGAGATTCGTTAAACAAACCTTTACTCGGGTAAAACCCGGGCGAAGCCGGGTACATCCATACAAGAATAATGATACAATTCCAAGGCAAGATACTATTCCTTTAACTTCCAATTACCGAGGGAACCAATTAATATTGATTTTATTCAACTTATCGAGTATTTTTCAAGGGACCGGGAAAAAAATGTTCACTTTATCGAGAGATTCGTTAGACAAACCTTTACTCGGGTAAAACCCGGGCGAAGCCGGGTACGTCCGCTAGTATATATATATAAATGAATGTTTGTTTGATTGTATGTCCGGTATACAAATTCGCAGTAGTTCACTAATTCAAACCAAAATTTCCCTACATAGGTAAAGAAATACGGGAAAGATGATAGGCTATTTTAAAAAATATATAAATCAATTATTAAAACTATATATTCAAATTATTCTACTTAGCTCACGAACAGCGCCCTCTATCAAAGATTAGATTAAATTATGCCGATGCAAACAAATAGATAATGCTAATAACAAACAATTATAAAAAAAAATCTTATCTAAATATATATCACTCGGGTAGATATGCACACGGGTCAATCCCGGGGCGAAGCCCGGGTCACCCATCTAGTATAATATAAATAAGAAAATATAATCGAAAAGCATCCCATCAAGACGTGGAAGATGAGCTTTTAAAATGGTTTTAAAAAAGTAGACAAAATAATATTCCTGTATCCGGCGCACTTGTCAAAGAAAAGGCTAAAGAAATAAGTGTCTCATTGGGTGTGGAAAATTTTAAGTGTAGTGACGGATGGCTCTGGAGATTTCAAAGAAGAAACACAATTGCGTCTCTTGTTGTGAGTGGTGAGATCAACAAAGTAAGCGAAGAAACGGTTACCGACTGGCTGACTAAGTTTGAAGAAATTAAAAATGAATACAAAGATGAGAACATTTTTAATATCGACGTGACAGGTGTTTTTATAACTTACTTCCTGATCGCTTGTTGGACTTCAAAGGTACCAAGTGTCACGGAACTTCGAAAAGTAAAGAACGTTTAACGGTAGTTCTATGCTGTAATGCTACGGGTTCAGAGATATCAAAACTTTGGATTATCGGAAAGTACAAAAACCCGAGATGTTTGAATAAAATTAATCGACTAATTTTACCTTTCGATTACACGCATCAAAATAGTGCTTGGGTGGATGCATATTCATTCAGATTGTGGCTCATCAAGTTTCAACGTAAAATGGCAGCTGAAAATAGACATGTGCTTCTAACAATGGACAATTGCAGCGCACATGATACAAAAGACTTGGATCTGCCAAATGTCCAGATTGTATATTTCCCAGCAAACTGTACAAGCCGAATCCAACCACTTGACCAAGGGATAATAGCTGCGTTCAAGTGCCATTTTAAGTCAAGGCTCGTTAAAAATGCCTTACTTGGGATAGAATCCGAGCAAACAACAGTAAAATGGAATATTTTGCAGGCAAGGCGTGCAATGGCTGCTTCATGGGACTCTGTATCTAGTCAAGCAATCAAAAATTGCTTTAAAAAAGCTTGGCCAACTGTTGAAGGCAAAACAGCTGATTCGTTTTCACTTCCAGAAACAATGCTTGATGAGCCTGAAGAATGGACCAAACTCCTTTCAGCTACAAACCCAGCTGAGACTTTGACTTTCCTGGAGTATGTTGCCCTGGATGAAGGGTTGGAAATTTGCGGTTCACCCGAATTAGAAGAAAAGAAGAAAGAAGAAGAAGAAACAGAAGACGATGAGGTGAAAGAAGAGATAATGATGCCTACTAGAGGGGAAATAATCGCGGCCCTCGAAACCCTCCAGAAGCTGTCCAAAACCTCTGCGGATATTGATGTTCATTTTGAAGATGACCTGGATAAAATAAGAAGGGAGTGTCTGAAACAGTGCCCAATCAAATACCACCAAAAAACTATAACAGACTTTCTGAAGCCTGCAGAGAAAACCCAGATATAGGATACTCTATGCATACTGCATATGCTGCATACACATAAACATTGTATGTACCAAGTATATTATGTAAGTTGTTTCTTTTGTTGTTCTTTTTTATTTGTGTTTTAAAATAAACTTATATTCTCATGTTATTGCCTTACATTGTGATTATATTATCCATATTGTCTTTTAAAATAAAATACTTTATGTACATACATATACATAATTGTTGTTCCCTAAAATTATAAAATATTTTCATTATTATTGTTTTCAAATAAATTTATTCATTATTCCTCAGAAATGTAGTTTTCTTACTCATCAGTAGTACATAAGTACAACCCCCGGATACCACGAATTCAATTCGTCTAATACGAATTCGGTTTATATGAATTCTTTTAAGACGAAAAGGGTATTTCGTTCTCCCGTTGAGTTCGTCTTAACGAGGGATTACTGTTTATTTAATATACCTTCGCCTTTTTAATCAATATATATATTAAATAATAAAATTAGATCCTGCCAGAAAAATATTTAATGAATCTATTCATTCAGATGATTTTTATAGATTAAAATTAATTATTTATTTCTCTCTTAGAACTCTTTATGGCCATTTTTTTAAATCAATTATTAAATTATATTTGTGATATATAACTAGGCATATATATTATAAAAATTATTGTTGATTTTGGAATGAGAAATATATGCTGATTATATTTTGGATACATGAATGTATATATGTGATATTATTTTTTGCAGTCGCGGTAATGTTAATAAAAATAGTTTAAATAAGAATTAGCTTCAATTGATCTTATGGAATATAAAATGCATAATTTAGAAAGTACTGCCTGACTTAAGGCGTAAGAACAAGAAAAATTTAAGATTACATATTCACATAAGTACAAAAAGTTTGAGCCGGCCAACAGGAGACAACAACAATGAGTTTATATAAGGAAAGCGTCTACTGTGCTCAAAGTGCCCAATGAGTTTATATAAGGAAAGCGTCTACTGCTAGTGGTCAATTTTACATAGTAGTCTTAGTTCTAGAACAATATAATTTTAAATTAAATTATGAATTTTTATATAACATTAGACAAATAACTCGGCTTCCCCCGTGAATTCCCTCGAGTTCAATTTCCTTCAAATGGAAAATAAATAAAAATAAATACTAGAAGTGCCATAGAATAGCAATACAGATGTAACACATAAATCACAGGCAAAAAGTGTGTGTGGTGGAAAAAATTGTATTTTATTAGTGTTTAGGTATTTGATTCAATTATATTTTGCAATCCATTTAGTTGTTTCAAAATCACTATAGCTTAAATAGATTGCAGCTTTTCCACCCAATCCCCGAGCAACCCGCCTAAGCGCATTACCCCGTGAAATTGCCCAAGTTGAGTGAGTGACTGCGATAGATCTTGACTGCGATGCCCATCTTCTCATTAAGAATAATAAAACAGGTTTATAAAAAATTATTCCAAAATGATGGCGTTTAAATATTTTTCTGTAAAAAATAAAAGAGCACATGGAATTTAGGCAAAAATATATGTTTGCTAATGACTGCGACTGCATTTTGAACAATTTTTTAAAAAGAGATAAAAAACACAAAGGCCAGAACAGAAATTAATGAAAAATACGAAAGCCATTATTTACATACATTAACGCTAATTTTATAAAGTTTTTTTATTTCATCGTGTGCACTTAACTTAGTAATATAAAGGATATAAGGACATATTCAATAGAATCGTGAGAACATCTGATTCCAGAAACAATGGCTAAAATCAGTCATCCAACCAATTTTTAAGAATGTTGATAGAGACGATCCTTCTAACTATAGAGGTATCACTCTTAAGTAATATCGAAAACCTATTCACATCAATCCTCAAATCTCGTCTAGGCAGCTGGATAGAAAGCACAGAGATTGTTCCTGACAATCAGGCGGGATTCAGAGGCATACACTCTTGCCAATATCACATAATCATCTTATTGACTTTGAATCAAATGAGCCTAAGCAGAAAGAGAAGAAAATGCTATATGTTTTTCATAGAATCGAAAAAGGCTTTCGAAAAGTGCACGACTCATTACTATGGATAAACTAGTAGATGGAGGCCTTAACCATCGTTTGTTAACTCAATTAAAAGTTATTATACAAATATGACTGAGGTTGTGCGATGGAAAAACTCATTCAACAAGTCAATAAAAGTGCGCTTGGGAGTTTTACAAGGGGAACTGATGTCACCTTACTTATTTATATTTTATGAATGACTTAATTAATGTCTTCAATAATTAAGATTTACCTGGAATATATCCCAAATATTGGGAATGTTCATCATTTGCTATATAAAATGACATTTTCCTAATTGGTGAATTAAAAAAAAAAACTATATAAAAATCAAAATGCTGAAAATATATTTTGCAATAATTTTTTTATTAACATTGAATGAAAAATTATGGTATTCAGAAACGGCGGTTGATTATCACAAAATGATAAATTATTTTAGGGTGAGTGTGTGGCAGCTGTCTGTTACTACGAAATATCAATACTAAGTATACCCTTTACAACTGCAAACTCACTAAACAAAGTATCGTCATATTACATGGGCAGAGACCTGGCAGCAAAGGGTAAATCATGTAAATGAATCAATGTCTACTAATATAGAAACTCTTGTTCAAGAACATGAACATCTTTTCCATGGACTTGGAACTATAAAAAGGCTATAGTCATAAAGTGACATTGAAAGACAACTATAGGCCCATTGCCCAGAGATGCCGTCGTATACCTTATGCAATGGTAGAAGAAGTAAATCAAGAGCTTGATAAGATGCTAGAGAATGGAATCGTTGAAGAAGTACATCAAGGTTCTGAATGGGTTTCTAACATAATAGTTGTTCCAAAAAGGGATAGTGAGGAAATTAGACTATGCATAGACCTTCGGGAAGTGAATAAAGCAATATTGAGAGAAAGACATCCAATTCCTACAATTGATAATATGTTACATGCTCTTAAAGGTACTAAAGTATTTGCAAAGCTGGATGCAAAAAAAAGTTTTGGCAGGGTGATTTAGTACCCTCAATCAAGACCCCTTACAACTTTCATCACGCACGGTGGTTGTTACAGATTTTGTAAAGTTCCTTTTGGTCTATCAAGTGCTCCAGAGGCATATCAGAAAGGAATGGATTCAATTTTGCTTGATTTGAAAGGTGTAATTTGTTACTTGGACGATGTCGTAGTTTACGCCAAAGATAGACAAGAACTAGAAGAAAGGCTTAGAAAAGTCTTACAAAGATTTGATAAAATAGGCATTAGGCTCAACAGGAATAAGTGCAAATTTGCCATGGAAAAATTGGATATTTTAGGTCACATTGTTAGTAGTGAAGGTATTAAACCTGATAATAGGAAAATAGAAGCAGTCTTAAATTTTCCAATACCAAAAATTATTGAGATGTTAAGGTCATTCTTAGGAACTTGTGGGTTTTTAAGAAAATTCATACCTAATTTTTCTAAATTGGCAGAACCTCTAAATAATTTGACTAGAAAAAATGTTAGGTGGAATTGGGATTTGAAAACAAATAAAGCATTTCAGGATCTTAAAGAGTCACTAACAAAAGAGCCATGCTTGGCATATTGCAACTTGAACTCACCAACTGAATTAATCACAGATGCAAGCCCTATTGGTCTTGGAGCAGTATTAATACAAACACAACAAAATGGCATTAAAAGACCCATTGCATATGCCAACAGATCCTTAACTGATACTGAAAAAAGATATTCACAAATAGAAAAGAGACATTGGGATGTGTATGGGCAATTGGACATTTTAACACCTATATTTGGGGAAGGAAATTTGTGTTAAAAACAGATCACAGACCTCTAATCGATATGCTGACTCCTAAAACCATATATGACTTTGAAATTGAATTCATTCAAGGAAAGCAAAATATTGCAGATATATTTTCAAGACAACCTCTTTCTAACACAAGTGATGAAAAATGGCTGGAGGACTATGTTCATAAAGTCTTATCCATCACTTCTGAAGAGCTTCAAGCACTGTCTTTGAAAGAGATAAAAGTTTGCACAGAGCAAGATCCTTTGTTTCAAAAACTGAAAGAGATGGTTCAAAAGGGAGTTTGGCCATATCCTTTGAATGAAGAATTCAAATGTTTTTATAAGTTTAAAGATGAACTCTCAATTTTTGATAATCTTATCTTAAAAGGAAGTAGAATTTTGCTACCTTCAAAACTAATAAAGAGAGTCTTGAGAATTGCACATGAAACACATCAAGGAATGACAAGAACCAAACAACTGTTAAGAGAAAAATATTTTTGGATAAACATGGACTTTGACATTGAAGATTTGATAAGAAACTGTCCAATTTGTGTAAGGAATCAACCATTAATAAATGATCAACCATTGCAAATAGTTCCGTTACCATCAAAACCTTGGATAAAACTTGGAATTGACATATTTGGTCCAATTGGCCATCATTATGTGTTAACAGTGATCGACTACTATTCTTCATATCCTGAAGCAATGATAATAGAAGAAATTTTCAGCAAGACAATTATTTAAAATATTGATGTAGATTTTTGCAAGACATGGTTATCCACATGAAGTTGTTACAGATAATGGCTTACAGTTTGTAAGTACATCAATGGAAAGATTTTTGAAAGAATGTGGAATCAGAGGCACATCAAAGCCTCACCCTATTACCCAAAAAGTAATGGGAAGATAGAAAGATTCCATAGATTTCTAAAGAAACAATTTAATTCAAGTTCTGAAGAAGGGAAAGATTGGAAAGAAGATTTATCCAGAATTTTAATGTCTTTCCGAACTACTCCAAACAGATCTACAGGAAAGACTCCAGCATTCCTATTATGTTCAAGAGAAATCAAAACTAAATTAAGCTCACTTGTTAATGATGCAGAAGAAGATAAATCCAACATCAAAGAATTCAATATGGTCTAAAAAGAAAAAAATGAAAACATATAATGATATAATTCGGAAAGCTAGTCCTCATAATTTTGAAATTGGAAATTTACTTCATGTGGCAAATCCAAATAATGGAAAACTTGATTCAAATTTCAGATCAGAACATCATGTCATTCTTGAAAACACTTCAATAAATTCTTTTAAATTAGTCAACACTAAAAATGGGAAATAATTCATAGAAATGCTAAACATTTGAAACATGTTCCTACTCAAGAGACCAATCAAGGCATTTCTGACTTGATTCCAGAAGAGAGCCAGGAAAATCTTAGTTCAGATTCAACAAGAATTGAACACCTCAACTCTTCTGATGTACAAATCCCAGATGATAATTCCTCAAACCAAGACAAGGACAATTCTTTAAACCGACCAAGTTCAAGTAGATCAGGGTCTACATTTAACCCAGTTGATTCAGATAGACTTGATGCCGAGACTCTTCACCAGTTGCCACCAGAGGTTTCTCCACCCCTGCCGACTACCAAGGAACCCATGATTACCAGGAGTGGAAGAGTCGTCAAGCCATCATCAAGATATAAAGACATGATTCCTTTCATCTAAAGGAAGGAGGGAATGTAGTATTCTGTGTTTAAATATAGACAATATATCATCATCATATAGAGCGCGTGAAGCGAAAAACATTGGATTCGAGTATAAAGAAAATTGTAAAATAAAAAAAATAAATGTAACCTTTTAAATATATATAATTAAAAATAAAGAAGGCATCTCCTGACCACAAGCACATGTGCTTTTTATATATACACTGCGTGCCATTGAAAATGGAACACCAAGAAATAGTGGCCAGAAAGTGATGAAACTCGGCAGACAGAGAGAGACAGGGACGAACAATAAGTGATATTTATTTCAAAATGATAGTCATAATACAGAGCGAGAACGGCGTCGGCTTAGTAGCAAGTAGGACCACCGCGGACGGCGATGCACGCAGCAACACGTCTAGGTAGAGAGTCAATCAGAGTATGGATGGCGTCCTGAGGGATGGCTCTCCATTCCCTCTCAACCATTTGCCACAGTTCGTCTTCTGAACGCGGCTGTGGCAAGGCATGCAAACGGCGTCCAATGATGTCCCAGACGTGCTCGATTGGTGAGAGATCAGGAGAGTATGGTGGCCAGGGAAGCATCTGTACATCTTGCAGAGCTTGTTGGCTAATGCGAGCAGTGTCCGGTCGGGCGTTATTCTGCTGATAAAGGGCATTGGGTACCCCCTGAAGGTAGGGGAGTGTCACCGGTCGCAGCACATCATCAACGTATCGTTGGGCCGTCATAGTGCCCTGAATACGAAGTAAAGGTGACCTGGAATCATACGCGATTGCGCCCCAAACCATGATTCCACGTTGTCGCACGGTGGGGCGTTCCACAATTGCTGCCGGATTGGACCTATCTCCACGTCGACGCCACACGCGTACACGGCGACTATCACTGGACAAGCAGAAACGCGACTCATCTGAGAACACGACCCTGTGCCATTCCGTCATCCGCGTCGATCTAGCCCGGCACCATTCCAAACGTTGGCGCCTATTCGGTGGGATCAATGGCAGTCTTCTTAGCGGACGGCATGAGTGCAAGCCATTAGCAACCAATCGACGAGAAATGGTTCTGGTCGAGATGGAATGATCTAGGGTGTCTTGCACATGTTGCAGGATGGCGGTACAAGTGGCTTGTGGGGCCGCCACTGCTTGTCGAAGGATATGCCGATCCACACGTGCTGACGTCACTCTGGTTGCACCGACATTCCTATAAATTGCCACATTTCCTTGTTCCAACCATCTTCTCCACAGTCGGTGCACCGTGGACGCACCAAGGTGTGTATCAGCTGCGATTTGACGTATGGACCAACCTGCCCTTTACAGTCCGATCACCATGCCCATCGTAAAAGGGTCTGTCTGCTTGAACTGCCTCCGTTTACGATGACCTGGCATTCTCTGTTATTACACGTGTCTTTTGACACAAGAACAAAATTTCTACAATGATTTTCCTTGAAGAAATAACGACACGAATACTGTCCTTTCTGCAAGTTCCTTCCCTTATATCTTACTCCATGTGCGCACGAGAGCTGCGCATTTTACATCATTTGCATAACTCGGTTAGGCGCGTCTACCCTGAAATTTGCATAATTTTCTGGCCACTATTTCTTGGTGTTCCATTTTCAATGTCACGCAGTGTATATATAATTGTAATAAAATAATTTCATCTGGTGAGTAATGTTTAATTAATAAGTTAAATAATAATTATACAACAGTCTCAATTCGATAGCCAACAAATATATAACTGAATGAATACAGTGATGTTCGAATAAGGTCGTTATTTTGGTTTATATAAATTTTACAAGGCCATAGTCACAGTTCAAGGGAGATTAACAGATTCGCGGAATGTCGCGGTCCATTTGGATGAAGAAAGCGAAGACTAGAACGAAGCTGATTCCACACTCGCTTTTCAGTAATACGCTAACCTATACACAATGGATTCTATGGCTACTAGACATGCGTCGGACCTGGAGGCTGTTGGGTTCTGTGCTACCTAGAGTATAAGAGCTCAATCTATGCCTCCTTCCTGTGGTGAAACTGTTTAAGACCGCTGGTCTCAATCAAGCTTTATATGTGTGAATAAATAAGAAATTGGCCAATAATTTCCCCCAATTTTCAACCCAATAATATCTTGGAAAAATTGATTTCAAGCTATAAAGTAATATTTGGTCCAGCCAATGTTTCTATTAAGGCCCTAACATACAAATGTAATATAGAATATTATGTGAACTGGCGTGATGTGAACTGGCTTAATTGATTGGTTGAATTTATAGAAAGCAACCTGACTCTAATTGAGCTTCTTTAAGCCAAATCTTAATATTCTTCAAGAAATTTCTTCTTCATATTTCAGCACTAAATTTATTTAACCATGACATAACATATGTCGAGATAGAAATGATCACCAAAATAGTAGAAGTTCTTATTCAATTCTATTATGTTTAAAGAAGGAAATGCCTTACATCTCAGTCAAGTGGGTTAACAAGTAAATTTTAACTTTTATATCAAAGTGAACCCAACAAATAATTGATGTTTTTGGGGAATTTTAACGAGTAAATTAATATAAATAACCCAATAATTCGTTTATATTATAGGAGATTTTAACATGTAAAACAATATAAAAAACCTAATAAATCATTTATTTATTATAAGATAATTCTGATATGTGTATAAATAAATAAACCACCCAACAAATATATAATTCAAGTTATATTGGTAATCCTTATGCATACCTCTGGTGAATCCTGTATAGGGTTAGTGACCCTAAATAAAGGCTTTGTTGTTGTTGTTGTTGTTGTTGTTGTTATATTGGTAATATATTGTAAGTACAAATAATATTGTGACGAAGAAATATTTTATTATTTAATTTAATATTATTCAATGAAAATATATTCAACAGATTAAAATATATATATATTAATCTGTATTTGTGAAATCATCTTTAAAATATTTCTTTGCTTGCTTGCTTAAGATTCTCTAGCGGTAAATAGTTTTGGCTGACCTGTTAATAATTGTCGACTCGTCGCTGTGACGTCATCAATAAATACTTTTACATCTTAGGATATTTCAAGGCTTGATTTCTACGCTACAACTGGTGGAGAGACTGGACCGATACCCATTAAGAAATAAAAGAAAAATTGATTCTGTTGAACCAGAAGAAATTTCTATGAATGTAAAGAAGGAAGGTACTCAGGTAAGCAACCACGTTGTTCAACATCTGCCAAGGAACCCTTCCATTTTCTCCGGGGAGGATGGTGAAGATCTCCAAAAATGGTTAAAAGGGTATGCACGTGTGGCAAGGTACAACCATTGGGACGAAACCGTTTGTCTTACTAAAGTTTATTTTTATCTGTCTGGAACTGCTCTTAAATGGTTTGAGAACAACGAAGAAAGCATACAGACTTGGAAGGAATTCACATCTCAATTAGAGAATGTGTTCGGAAAAAAAGAAAATTCAAAATTGCAAGCGGAGAAGAAATTAAAAACACGGGGACAATTAAAAGGTGAAAGTACCGAATGTTACATCCAGGATCTTCTGTGCTTGTGCAAAGAGGTTGATCCTCAAATGAGCGAGGAAGATAAAATCTCCCACCTCATGAAGGGGATAGCTAAGGAGCTTTATCAAGCACTCCTACCGAGGGATGTACAGAGCACCGAGCAATTCATTATAGAATGTCGCCGTTTCGAAGCGCTCCGTTGTAGGCGAGTTACCCCAACCAGGTACGAGCGCCTACCAAATGTAGCCTCTCTCTGTGACCAGGATGACGGAGAAGATCTGTCATCTATGATTAGGAAAATTGTTCGTGAGGAGGTACAGCGGGCATTAGGCTCTCCTCGGGAGGAACCAAAAAATGCTACAATGGAAGAAATTGTAAAGGAGGAGATTGGAAGAACCCTGGCGCCAATCTCAAAGTCTAGGAGAAGTCCGCCTCATAAGGAAAGACCCCGACAGTTTTTAAATACTAGATATGAGGCCGAAACGATAAGACCGCACCCTGAACCTCGATACCCAAAACAAGGAGGAAGACGCGACACCAATGATTGGCGTACAACTGAGGGAAGGCCAATCTGTTTCTACTGCGGACGCCCAGGTCACGTCGTCCGCTATTGCCGTGACAGGAAGAGACACAATGAGGAAAGGAGAAATGTTTATTTCCAAAGAAAGCAAGACGCAATGGTATCCTACAACTCTCGAGCTGAATCTAAGGACCCCAATGACGAATCATCGAGGAAAACTTTCACTCGCTACCGAAGCCCTACTTCATATCGCGGTCGAAACAGAAAACATTTCTCACCTGCTAGAAGATCTAGCTGGACGCCCTGCCATTAAAACTAGATGATAGACCACATTGGAGGTGAGGCTGCAAAGTTATAAAATCCCCCCTTACCGACCACAGTAGAAATGAGAAAAAGCTACCTTGGCGTAAAAATAGACCTACAAAGTCCTCATGAAGAAGATATCTCAACTGAAAGAAGACATCCACCGCAGTCACCTGAAAATATCCCTGGCCATAGTACTAGTTCTTAAGAGTGACGACGTAAGTTTCCTGCTGAGCATCGGGTCGATGCTCTCTATAGGAGGAGGCTATGTGACGAATAAATATTTTATTATTTAATTTAATATTATTCAATGAAAATATATTCAACAGATTAAAAAATATATATATTAATCTGTATTTGTGAAATCATCTTTAAAATATTTCTTTGCTTGCTTGCTTAAGATTCTCTAGCCGTAAATAGTTTTGGCTGACCTGTTAATAATTGTCGACTCGTCGCTGTGACGTCATCAATAAATACTTTTACATCTTAGGATATTTCAAGGCTTGATTTCTACGCTACAATATTTTATATTATGGGAGAAATTTTCAACATGTGATTCAGCAAAGAGTCCACTAAACCCTCTAAGTTATGAGCAATTAAACATGTCACTTAATTAACTCTCTTTTGACAAAGTATGCTATCAAAGATATATTGCCACAAAAATAATAACATAGAAATTAACTAGATTTTGTTGCAAATTTCAATTCTTTAAGAGTGTTTATATAAAAGATTAGGAAGCGGTAGCCCACACATGTTCGCCCCCGTGTTTCCACGCGCCGCTCAGCGGGGCGCCCGTATTTTTCTCTCCAATTTTTGTAAGAAATTTTGGTCCTTTCATCTCTCTGAATGCCCGCTAATTGCAGAGGACGTTGTAGGGGTGGACTATGGGTATAAAGAGAGAGTCCGCTCAGTGTAGGAGGTACTTCCACAGCCAAGGTGAGTCCATCCATAGACTTCTGGTGAGTCCTAAAATGTCTGTACAGCACTCATAGGTTGACGTCATTTTAAAAAGATTTTTCTAAGCGAAAAGCATTTAATAATATTTCCTGTGTCTTCTAATTATTTTTTATTTACTTCTTTTTCCGAGATATCTTTTAATCGACGATATCCCACAAAGATGGAAAATCCATCAGTAAGGAATCCTCCCAGCTGGGTGCTATCAGTTCTATCTATCAGTCCACTCTTTACAGTATCGTACAGTCCATTCTGTTTGTATTATCCGCATTTGGAGGTTCACTTTGGTGAGGATGCTCAATAAAACTATAGAGGATGGCCCTTCTATTGTAGATGTTTTACAAATTCGTTCACCTCGAGCGTTTCCCTCTAATTTAAGGAACAAGGCAACAGCATAAAGAACTGACTGAAAATATTGAGCCGCGGTAGTATATATTGAAGATTATTAATTTTCGTACTATTATTATTCATATAAAGCGCGTATATGTGAATGTTGTTTAACCAGTGATTTGTGTTTGCAGTTCACTTCAAACTGTTTCTTTGTATTATACAAAATAAGAACTATCTCCCCAACAATCTTTTAAAAATTAACTTCACTGCTCCTAACTCTGGTGAAAAAACCTAGGCTATCTGAAGATCTTGAGGACATGCAAATGACAGTCAGGGTTGAAGGACATTCTAATTTCGTTGGCGGTAAGATCGGCAGCAACGTCCTTTGAACAATGATACTACATCGAGTAGTTTTCTGAATTCAGTCTCGTGCAGTACTTCAAAACACTGGAGGAGTCACTGTGGAAGAATCAGTCTTTCTACTGACGATGCTGATTTGTCTGGGCAGTATAGAGAAGACAGAGCGATTGTCTGAGGAAGGCCCAGCCATCAGGAACAATGTTCTGAAAGATTTTTCATATAGGAAAAGAACATAAAACACAATAATTAGGAAAATCCCAATAAATTTCAGGGACGAAGACGCCGTCAAGACACATGAGCGCTATTGCGAGGTTATTATTTCTGTTACATGAAGTCGTGCCAAGCGGTGGCTGCAACTGAATCGAAAGTAAAATGGAGACCATAACCCTTCAAATGAAGGAATAAGGCTCGACCGGCGCTTTGATAAGCTAGTAATTAAATAGAAGGGAGATTCGGGCCGTTTACATCAATGACATTATATAAGTGTAGCATATGTCACCAACATAGATATCGGCGAGCCTTCTGCCCCATCAGAATCAGGAGGCATGTAGACCATTATCAGGACAATCAGTAGGGTCTACTGTCGACGTCCTCCAAGCATACGTGCTCCAACTCCGCCCTGTCTACATCAGCCACTGGGTGCTCCATCGTTCCCTTATGACGTCCTCTTCATGCTCTGCTGCGTCTTCGTCGGCCACGAATATTTGAATCCCTCCCCTAATATCTCCAACCACTGTGGTTTCTACTCCAATGTCGAACATCACCTCACCATCAGCACCCTTCTCAACCATATCCCGACTAAAATCACTGGTAGACAATGAAACCCCTATCAAAGAGGGCCACCCAAGGTTACAGCGTTCCTGCTAACTACTCGGTCTTCTATAACCGAGGCCCACAAGCACAGAAATCTCAATGCACACTATGAATACATCATATGAAGGAACGCCAAGAAAAAGATCAATTGCCCATAAATCGATGAAGAAATCTGTTTATTCCAGATAAAGTCAGCATTTGGAGATGCTACATAGAGAAGGCTGCTCACCATTACACGAGAAGCATCTTCTCGTCTGAGCGGAATTCTATTCAGAGTTCAATTTTAAGGATTATTATCTCCAAATTGAGAACATTTGCTCTACATTTCAAACACATATCAGGTTTCAGAGCTGCAGATAACATGAACAGTCTGATTATATCTGATGCTTGTTAGATGAACTCTTCATATTGGAAAAGTCATCCATTTATCAATATTAATTTTTGACCTTTTGTTTTAACCTGCACTTGATTATATTCCAAAATATTTATTTAAATTCCAATTGTATCTCCCGTTAGCTCTATCAGCAGAATATATAGTACAAAGGTAGTAAGGGGGCAAATAGGTAAAACTTGAATTGGTAAAAGGTTTAACCAATTATAAAGGTCTAAACTTCCTAATCGTTATCGTTTTGCATCCAATATTTACATTTTATTCCTTTCAAAATATATAAAACTCGAAAATAACTTTACCTGTCTACTAAATCCAGATATCCACCCAGTAGGTGTGCTATATCTAGATATCTGGTCAGGTAATCCATCTGTGTGTGTTATATCCAGATAGATGGTTAGATAAACCATTTGTTTTTGTTATATCTAGATGTTTTTTTTTATCAGTTGCAAATAAGAGACGCTATATCGATCTGGATAATTGTGCGTTAAACTATTTACAATAATTCACATTGTAGTAGAGTAGGTAACAGAATTATCAAAAAGAAAATAAACAATAAAGAAAAATAGCATAAAATAAACATATACATTAACCAAATAAGAAACAACCTAAGCAGATAGGCAAAACCGCAAGGTAGTTATCTACAATATGTTGAGCAATGATGGAAGTTGATTCAATGAAGTTATCTGTAGTAATTAGTATCCTGGAGAGAAGAAGTTGATAAGGTTGAGCTATTTACAATGAGTTATACTTTAAGGTAACCTTTTGGTTATTATAATCATTACGCATAATGGTGTAATTCCTCAAGCTGCATGAAGCTCTCTGTTTTTGATAAAAAGTCTGCAGAACCTATTAAATATCATATATCTTCACCTATTTTGAACTATTTGACCCAGATATGTTCTTTCCATCTGCTCTACTGTCTTAGGTTTGACACAAGTCGGCATGAATTCAGAATGTGTTCAGAAGTTTCTTCTTCCGCTACACAACAATGTCTGGGCGAATCTATTTTTCTAATTCTGAAGAGATAGGATTCGAAGTTACCATGACCCGTAAATAATTGAACATTCTAAAAATTTGGTTTGACTAAGTTTTGTATTTCAGAGGATATGAAAAAACGTTTAAAATTATTGTTGGTTTCTTCATAGTATTCCTATATTTTTCTTTCATTATAGTTAGCAATTTCTTTTCTGTTTGATTAATTAAATCTATTGTAGCCTCTTCCATTTTACAATATGTTAGATTTATGTAATCTGTGTGTTTTGGTATTTGCGTTAGTATATGTGTTCAGTTTGGCGAGTTTGTGAAATAAGCCTGTATGCAGTATTTTATAATATTATACTGCAGGGAATTTAGTTCGCTTTTGCTCTTTTGCTTATGAATGAAAACCATATTGTTTGACCATATGTTATTATTCTTCGGAATATTGTCTTGTATAAAATTAATTTTCGTCTGCATTTTATATCTCATGCCTTCTTTATTAAACAGAGTCCAGATGTTTGATGACCAGATAACCTATTTGTATGTGTTCTATCCAGATGAATGATTGGATGATTCGCGGCGCCGTCCTTGCCGTACTCCTGTCCTTCGTGGCGGGGTCGACTCCTCTTCTCGAACGTAGGTTCAACGCCATTGGTTGCAAAGGAGAATATGACTCGGCCAAGTACGCCCGGTTAGAACGCCTGTGCAATGAATGCTACACAGTATTGTTCCGGGACAACCGGGAGGTGCCAGCACTCTGCAAGTAAGAGACCCTCTGACTTTTTGCAATCTTATATAATGAGATTGATGCTTTTCCTGCTAACGTAAAGTGACAGGTTGGACTAAATGTTGTTCGTGTGCAGAAATAACTGCTTCAAGAACGAAATCTTCGTCGGTTGCGCCGAAGCACTCCTGGTGACGCGAACTGAACCGCATGTGCTGAGCTACGTGGACGACTTGTTTGGTGCTTAAAAAACCTACCTCTACATTATTCAATAAAACCTCTCTGCAGCCATCCCTTTCCTCTTGTTTCCCCCCACAATGACTGATTTGCACTTGGCATCAATTTAATCCTTTGGAAACCGGTTTTACACAACTCTCATTCCAAATACTTCCACAGGCCTAGCATATAACCTATCTTGTCTAACTCACCTCCAATATATATATAAGACGAGATATTTTCTACAATCACCTTTTACACAAACAGTGTTTGAAACTTGGTTCTGGTGAACACTACTAGTGGCTTCACCAGCTTATTCTACTGGGCAAATTTATTTATTCATTTGGTAATTATGCTTTATACATTTATTTATTTATTAACTTAAAACGCCATATACACGTTAGTTATATTTTTTGACTCAATGTATTTCCAATTCTGACAAATTGAACGTGTATCTCAAAGAGATCTATTTTCCCAAAATAAAAAAGGTAAATTCATTTACACAACTTCACATTTTGGCTATATAAAAATTCAATATGATTTGAATATGTCATCCTAATTACACAAAAAAAAAAAAAAAAAAGCCGAACAATCGCATTCCAGATATTTTTTCTGAGAGAGTATACGGGTAAGTCAGATGTCATATATTTTGAGTGAGAAGTGAAAAATTATGTGTGATTAATAACTCGATGGTCAGTTTCAGGGCGTTCATTCATATCAAGTAGATTTTTAAAAATTGGAAAGCTATATTTTAACATATACTTTATCATATACATTTTAACCGGCTGTAATTTTATATCTTTTCATTAAATATTATGGGGTATATATTAAGAAATATTTAATCATCACAAACATTTGTCGAATATTGTATATTTTGGGTTATACTTTCGGATTATTTGAAAGTAGTCTTTAGGTAGCGAATATGTCCTTTTATTAATGTAAATAAGCAGAATGATTGTCTATTGATGATTCACAATTGCACAAAGGCTTAGATCCAATTGGGACTTGAGAAGTGAAATATTTAGGAAAGATAGTTTAGAATATCAATAGAGGAGTAAAATTCAAAGTTTCTATCTTTAATCCATTCAGGAATTTGGTTAAAATTCAATCAAAACTGATATAAAATATATTTAAAATAACAAAATATCTATAGTGTAAAATTATAATTTTGCTTTTTAAAATAAGCTTTGAACTTCACATTTAATTATACACAATTTAATTAAGAGTGGGTTGTAATTCTAATATTTAAAATATGTATAATTTCAAATTGTCAAATAATTGAATTTTCATTGCAGATAAGCAAGTTAAAAATACTAAAATTCGCAAATTGATATAAACCGTTTTATATGACTTAAAATTGAGTGGGTAGGATGGCAGATGTCCTCATATTTATTAGAAGAATAGATAAGGCTAGAATCTATTTGTCCTTTTAATACAATACATGTAAAAAACATGAATATACATATTTGATGGTAGAATAAACATGCTACTTCACTTGTGATATTAAACAATAATACAAACCTATTTCGATTGGATAATATTTTTTAATTATTGAATACCATCATGAAATGAATGATATTTGGTAATTGATGGTGAACTTTATTTTAGTAGTGCTAGATCTCCAACTCTGATTTAAAAAATAAATTTTCAAATACCTTTTTGGAAATATACCTAAAAATTTCCCTAATTCAACGACTATTGGATATATGGTTTTTGAATCTATCGAGAACAGACAGACACATATTTATTTTTATTTATATAGACAAGCGAATGTACTTGGCTCCGTCTGGTTTTTACCTGAGTAAAAATTTGTCTAACGAACATTTGTTAAAACGATTCTAGAAAATTATCACAAAGATACATGTGGGTTAAAGGGATACAGCTAAAGTTAGTGCTTCATTATATGTCTCAATTAACAGAAAGAGTAAAATAAGTGAGACTTGCCCTCAATCCCCTTTCAGAAGGATCCTTGGCCTCGTGGATGTCACTTTTGGAAAACGTTCCCCTCCACACAATGAACGTTCAGCCAGGACTACACCGTCGCCAAGTTGCCACATCTTCTCTTTGCCGCTGATGTCACCAGAATCTGTCCTCCTTCATACAGAGATGCTGTTTTTGGCGCGTGCCCCCCGACAACACATGGCCATCCCGCACTCATCTTCCTCCAAATTTACTTTGATATCTTGGCCTTGTCATCCATTTTACGATATATACAGAACATAGATATACATAGTTGATGGTAGAATAAACCTGCTACTTCACTTGTGATATTAAACAAAAGTGCAAACGAATTTCAATTACGCAATAATTTTGTAATTATTAAATATTATTTAAAACACTTGTCAGTGCTATATCCAGATAATCCACTTGGAAGCGCTATAGCCAGATGGTTGCTGGCCATATATTCTGTTAAAATATTAGGTTAAAAATACTAGAGGTGACAACCACTCATTGTCCGGTTGAAAGAATTTATTTCACCATCAAATAGTTCTCTTTTATACAGCGAGGAGTTTTACATATTGAAAGATCGCCATGGATTTGCATAGCGTTGAAAGATAAAATGATATTTACATGAAAATAGTTACAACATATCAAATAGACAAAATTCATAGTATATGATAATCCATCACATATCACAACACGTTTCCCCTTCCTCAAAACCCAATCCTTTGTGGTTTCTTCAGCTCTCTACCGAACCTAGAGAACCGGGGCATTACAGATGAGTTCTCAGAGGGCACAGCCATCCCATCACGTGGTTGTTGTTGTATTGGAGTTGTAGATGGTCCTGCGACTGGCTCCTCTTCAGTAGTTCTCTCCCAACTGCTGGAGTCCGCCGCTACTGGAGACGATTCACCTGAGAACGAGGTCCCCAAGGAGGGCGATTCCCCTTTTCCGGATGGTCCATTTTTTGGTCTTAGAAATTGTTGATTTCTGAGGAATTCCCTTCCAGATGGTGTTTCGACTTTGAAACTTTGAGGCGAATTCCCGTGAGCTGTAATCTTCACTGGTGTCCATGCCTGTTTTGGAGACAGTTGGCACCAGGCCTCCTCTCCCACGCTGACCTTAGGGTAGATTTTACTGCTTCTGTCGTAATACCTTTTCATCGAAATTTGTCTTCTTTTCTTTGCATTCTCTATATGTCTTTGATTGGTTTTGCACGGGCCATATAGCGGGGTGATTCTTGGGATGAGGCAGCGGAGACTTCTAGACAAACATAGTTGTGCCGGGGACGGTAGGTCATTCTTTGGAGTATTTCTGTAGGTCAGCAGGGCCAGGTATGCGTCGGATCCTTGATCTTTACATTTGTTCAATAAAGTCTTTATTGTTTGGATATTCCTTTCTGCCAGTCCATTGGATCTATGAAGGTGTGGACTTGAGAAAATTTGCCTTATGCCCCATTTTGTACAGAAGTCTGTCATTATCTCTGAGTGGAACGGGGGTCCATTGTCGGACATAATAGTTTCCGGGATTCCAAATCGTGCAAATGTCTCTCTTAATTTGTTTCTGACATTGGTCGCAGTAGGCGGGTTTAATGCATAAACCTCCGGGTAACCACTAAATCTGTCCTCAATTAATAAATGAGGCTTTCTTTCAATATAAAATATGTCCATAGAGACTGTCTGCCAAGGATAATCCGGAATTGGAAATGATCTTAACGTCTCCCGTGTTTTAGATTTCTGGTATTTTTGACAAATGTCACAACTTTTAACTCTCTCAGCTATGTCCATGGACATTCCTGGCCAGAAAAGAGATTCACGTGCCAAACCCTGAATTGCTGATATCCCTTGATGAGATTTATGTAATAATTCGAGCATGTAGTTTCTTTGTGTTCCAGGAACCACTATTGCCGATCCGACACATAATAACTCATTCCATAGGTAAATACGGTGTCTAAAATCATAATAGGGTTTTACATCTTCATCTACATCTTTTTTGCTTATTGGCCACCCTTCAATAACGTGGTGGATTATTTTTAACAGCGTTGTATCTTCTCGGGTATCCTTCTGTAGAGTAATCAGTTTTTCGTCCGAGATATTGGCAGATATTAATTTGACCATTCTTCTGTCCTCGAGAAAGGGAGTTGGGAGTTCGTCTATGGGATGAGTATCCCTGGATAGGGTATCTGCGAGAATTAAACATTTTCCAGGCCGATATTGCAATTTAAAATCAAAAGCAAAGAGTTTCATAACTATTCTCTGCAGTCGAGGCGATATATCAGTTAACGGTTTTTGGATAAGTGGTAATAAAGGCTGATGATCCGTCTGGATTATGAATGTGTGTCCTAATAATAAATATTCGAACTTTATGCATCCGTAATAAAATTCTGTGTGTTATATTCTGATGGTTATTCATCATCAGTTGCAAATAAGATACGCTATATACGAACTGGATAATTGCGAGTGAAATTATTTACAACTATTCATTTTTTCACGTAGAATATAAAAAGAATAAAAGATCGCATTCCAGAATAGTATGTTTTAGGGCATTCAAGAATAAGGTAGTAAATCGGAGAACAACTGATTCGCCAATCTAAAGCAATAGCCTAAGGCTTAGCGCTTGCAGCTTTCTGATTGACTGACCAATCATGACTGTTCTGGAAAAATCTACTCCGGGATATATAGGGATGAGAAACTCATGCTGGGAGAAGAAGAATGAAGCTACGTGCTAGACTCCAAGCAAACGCTCCTGTCTCTAGAGGTCGGATTGCTACTTACCATTAACGCCGGTACACTTCCTGGAAGATTCTAGAAAGTTCTACCAACTTTTGTCTCCTGTTCTGCGCCTGCTTTACCACACTGTGCTGCAGTTGGTGAGTTTGTAACTGCTGTTTTCTTCATTGTTGTTTAATTTTTGCACTCTCCTGTAATTATTTTATCGATTAGGCTTAAATAAATTTCTAAAGATTATTTGTACCCACAGAAGTTTTTCTTTGTCAACCAACAACGCAAAAATTTGGTGTCAGAAGTAGGATCTTGAGGTGAAGCCTGAACAATTGATGGTACTTACCAGAAAGATGAAAGAAATATTGAACTAGGTCCAAGCTCAAAACCAGGCTATGCAAGCTCAAAACCAGGCTTTGCACAAAATAAAAAAACTCGTGAAGCTCTTCAAGCTCAAAATAAAAAAAACTCGTGTGACTATTCAAGCTAAAAACCAGGCTTTTCAAGTTAAACAACAAGAGCTAAAATAAAATTGGGGCTTAAGTTCAAATGCTTAGAAGATTAAATCTCCTCTGTAAAAGAAGAAATGAAAGAAAAAATGGCTTCTTCAAAACAGACACTTGCTGCTCTGGAAACAGGCCATCCAAGAACTCAGTTTTCCAGCAAAAACATAACAATTCTGGTATGCCTGTTGTCACAGTTACTACCTTAGAGGGACAATCATCATGGACCTCTTTCAAAACCCAGTTTAATCTGGTTTCCCAAGCGAATGGATGGAATGTTCGAGATAAAGCAAGATTTTTGGCTGCAGCACTTCGTGGGCCTGTTACCAGAAAGAGAAAGGGGTCGCTTGATCACTTGTCTCCAACTTGCCCCCGGATAGTAAAACAGCGCAGTGAAACAGGTTGCTGGAAATGTGAAAAAGTTGGCCAAATAATGTAAAACTGTCCAGATAACTCTAAAACCCCTTTAGCTCCTAGGAAGAACCAGGAAAACTACTAATAGTCAGCTTTACGGGGTGAAAACTGGCTGGGTCATTCGAGAATGCCCCTAATGGTACTATCCAAGTCTTCAATCTTCGAAATACAGAAAATGGAGTATTGCTATAGGGCTTCATGAATGGAAGAAGCTGCGACATAGTAATTGACACTGGAACTGATGTCATCCTCGTGCGAAATGATGTCTTCCAGAAACTGTATCCTAAGCCTGCTGATATCCGAATGAAGCCAATTTCACTGCAAACTGCCACAGGGGAGCGGACTAAAGTACATCCTTGTATCTTGCTAAGCATACAAATCGTAAGCAATATTTTCAGCATAGAGGCTACATTGCAGATATCATGGACGAGTACATCATTGGTCTGGATTTCCTGAGGCAATTTGGATTTTCTATTAGATATCGGGCTCAACTTGCTGCAGACCAGCGATGGAGGCAATATCAGCAACTTCATAATTTTCATGCCTGCTGAGTGTTAGCGTTAGAAGATACACAAGTGCCTCCACGCAGTAAATGTGTCATCAAAGGTAAGTTGGAGACTACAAAGGTCATTCCAAAATTTGCCATCCTGAAAGGAGACACTCAGGCACATTCAAGGGGAATTCTCATAGTAAAGGAACTTATTGACACTGACGGGACGTAATACCAGTATGGTGGTGAATCTCTATGACTCTTCACGATCTATCAAGAAGGGCTCATGCCTTTGAAATATAGAACCTGCTGTTTTGATTAAGAGAAATCATCCAGTGATGCAGAAGTCTCGAAGGGCAGACATCTTCAACAAGTTTGGGAGGAAACAAAGAACTTCAACTGGACAGCAGAGAGAACTGGAAACAATCCTTGCTATCTACAGCAAAACCTTTGTCAAGTCATCAGAAGACTATGGAAGAACATATTACAAAGCATAGAATTAAAATTGGTGGACTTGCTCGACGTCAAGAAGCGGAAACCTTGGTAAAAGAGATGCTTGATCAAAACATTATTGAACCCTCTTCAAGTCCCTGTGTTTCCCCAGTTGACTTGGTAAAAATAAAGATGGATCCACAAGATTTTTGTCTTATATAGGAAGTTGAATGATATCACCAAGAAGGACTCTTATCCTTTTCCTCGCATTGATGCAACTCTAGATACATTAGCTGGACCCCAATAGTTCAGCTAGTAAGGGACCGACAATAAGACCCAAAGAAAAGTTGATATTGTTACATCAATTTTAATGCGCCTTACATTTATTCAAAATATTCTATGATATTTAATATTTATTTAAAACAGAATATTCAGATTAGCATCATTCCTTTTTATAGTTTCACTCCTTTTGTAATATTTATTGTACATATATCTTTTTGGCTTATTGGAGCGCGAGAGGACCTAGACGAAGCCTGCGGATCGCAACCTACGAGGAAGACAAGAATAAATAAACACAATAACTTTAAAAGGTAATTTATTTTTATTTAATTTTATTTATTTACTTTTAATATGGAAACCCGCTCGGGAAAGGTGTATAACACTAAGAAGGAAGAAACCAAGGTCGACGACCCTGCAAAGCTTCAACTTGGTGCAACAATTGGTAGAAATGCTGGTTTCGAACCAGTTGCTTTGAACCCCAATATAGAAATTCCGAAATATGGTGGGACAGAAGACCCTCGCTTATGGATAGAATCCCTCGAAGAGATTGGTTTCCTCTATCATTGGGCAGACTACATAATTGCCCGTTATGCCGCCATGAACATGACGGGAAGCGCTAAAACCTGGTTGAATTTACACAAAGCTAGTTTCACGAGCTGGGAAAATATTAAAATCCGCCTCATTCAGGATTTTTCTTTGGACGCGAATAAAGAAGAACTTAGAATGAAGCTCAACAGAATGCAACACTGGAATGAACCAGCGATCAGGTTCGCGGAAGACATTCTAGTGTTGTGCAACAAGGTTGACCCCGCAATGGAAGAAGAAACAAAAATTGAACATGTTATTGGAGGACTGAAAAAAGAGTACTCATTCGCGCTCTACCTGAACCCTCCTAAAACGACCGATGACCTTCTTGTCGTGTGCAAGAAAATGGATTCTTTTGAAAAGAAGTATCGGGAACGTGGAGAAATCCAGAAACCTATATAACGGTCCACGCTATTCTAGACCCCAACAACAATCGAGGTACGTGCCGCCGACTGCCGCACGGAACTACCAGGCCACTTCCAGGCCCCAAGCCCCTGTTTCCAATAATTACAAGAACTACTCCCCTCCTACTCCCAGACAGTACCGAAACAACTTTCCCCTGCCCTCTACCCCTAGACGTCCTTATAATCCTAACTTTGTGCCGAAACCAAACCTTCAGAGAAACACCTACAATAAAAGCCAAGAAGTGAGCAAAAATAGGACAGAAGATGGAAGACCAATCTGCTTTAAGTGTAACAAGCCAGGGCACGTGGCCCGTTATTGTAGGGTCAAGTTTATAAGAATCCTAGAAGAGGATCCAACAGATACCCAAGAGAAGGTCGAAGAGAAATGCCAAATGAATGAAATATCAGAGAAATCAGGACCTCGGCTTTATGCTAATGTATGTCATAGCACACAGACAAATATTCCTACCCGGAATAGATATTCCGTGTTGGAAGATTTAAACTAAGCGTCGCGCCTGAATCTGTCAATCAAAGCAAATCGAGCATAAACGGAATCAAGAAGTTGGACCCTAAATACAAATTAAAAATTAATGTGGACAAGATAGGGACTTTTGAAGCTTTGGTTGATACAGGTGCTGACCTCTCAGTGGTCGACCTCAGAACGGCCATCGATACAGGCCATGGTATAAGTAAACTCGCAAAAATTTGTGCAGGACCCAATGGAAAAAAATTGGACATGGTAGGAAGTATATTTTTAAATATAAAAATTGATGACGAAACATTATCACACAACTTTGTGATATTGAAAACGCATTTACGGACATTAATTCTTGGGAGAGATTTCCTTAAGAAAATGAACGCGAAAATAGATTGCAAGCAAGAAACTATATAATACGATTTGACGAATAATAATGACGAACTCAATTTTGAAATGTTGAAAATAAAGACTGCCAAGGATTCCATTGTACCGGAATGTTCCATTAAATTGATCAAGGCATTGGTAGAAACAGAGGATGGGGAATATATTATCGAGAAGAGCAGCAAAATGTTTCAAACAAATGTACTTCGTCTAGCAAGAAGCTTGATCAATGTTATAAATAGGGAAACACATATCTGGATAACTAATCCGTATCCTCGACCGTTAAAAATAATGAAAAACCAAACATTGGCTTTTGGAAGTAGTCCAGCGAAAATAAATGTGAATCGAGAAAGAGAGGTAGAAGAGAACGAAGAACCTAGATTCCAAATAAACGAAATTCTTTCACCAAAGGAACAGAAAGAGTTAAAACAAGTTTTAGAAAGGTATGGAGATCTGTTTTCGTCGAGATTAGGGAGAACCAATTTGGCAAAACATCGGATAGACACAGAAGACGCGAAGCCAATTAAATACAAGCCTTACCGGGTAAGTGCTAAAGAACGAGATATTATAAAAGAGCAAATCGACGAGATGCTTACAGAAGGCATAATTAGGCCATCTTCTAGCCCCTGGTCTTTTCCAGTAATATTGGTCAAGAAGCGAGATGGTAAATACAGATTTTGTGTGGACTACAGAAAACTGAATAATGTGACAGTAAAAGATGTCTACCCGATCCCTAGAATAGACGAAGTTATGGATACTCTCCAAGGATCTAGATACTTCTCAGCAATAGACCTCAGATCTGGATATTGGCAAGTTGAAGTCGAAGAAAGAGACAAAGAGAAAACAGCTTTCACTACAGCGCATGGATTATATGAATTCAACGTGATGCCTTTTGGACTTTGTAACGCGCCTGCTACCTTTGAGAGAAATATGGAGAATATGCTTGGAAATCTTAGATGGCAAATTTGTTTGTGTTATCTGGATGATGTTATCATATATAGCCCGGATTTTCCAACGCACCTCAAAAGACTTGAAGCTGTTTTTAGATGTTTTCGTGAATCTAATTTAAGGTTAAACGACAAAAAATGCCGATTTGCTTTTGAAGAATTGGAGATTCTCGGCTATATAACGAGCAAACATGGTATTAAACCCGCGGAACATAACATCAAAGCTGTCAGAAATTTTCCTCGGCCCAAAAAGGTCAAAGAAGTACAATCCTTTTTGGGAATGTGTTCATATTATAGAAAATTTATCAAAGATTTCTCAAAAATTGCTGACCCTTTGACCAACCTTATAAAAAAAAGTGTATCATTTACCTGGACAGAAAGACAAGAGGAAGCGTTTCAAACCCTAAAAACAGCACTATTAAGTCCATCAATTTTAGGTCACTTCAATCCAAATGCGCCTACTTATGTTCATACTGATGCGTCCAACATCGGTATAGGTGCAACACTTGTCCAAGACATCGGTGGTGAAGAGAAGGTGATCTCATATTTGAGTCGTACCCTAAGTAAAGCGGAGCAAAATTATTTAACCACTGAAAAAGAATGTCTGGCCGTTGTCTGTCCGTCTTCTACTTTTAAAGTAGAAGATGGATGCCTCTTTAAGAAAAACCCGAACCCTGAAGGCAGGGCGTGGTTGCTTGTGGTTCCAGAGAAGAAAAAGAGAGAAATTATGAAAGAATATCACAATCATATGTCGAATGGCCATCTGGGTGTCGCCAGAACCATGTACCGAGTAAAGAGTAAATACTTTTGGCCATCCATGCTAAAGGATGTCTCAGAATTCGTTAAGACGTGTCACCTTTGCCAAAGTAGAAAAGGCTCAAACCAATTACCTTCTGGACTACTACAGCCCATTCCCCCAGCCAACTTTCCTTTCGAAAGAATTGGAATTGACTTTGTTGGTCCATTGCCATCTACGAAAAACAGGAAAAAATGGACAATCGTGCTGACGGACTACTACACTAGATATGCGGAAACAAAAGCAGTCTCGGAAGCAACAGTGAAAGAAGTTTCAAAATTTCTAGTAGAGGATATTTTTCTCCGGCACGGAGCCCCACAATATCTTATTAGTGACAGGGGCTCTCAATTCACCAGTAATTTAATGGAAGAGGTGATGAAAATGTGCAAGATTAAACATTGCTTCACAACGAGCTATCATCCCCAGACTAATGGATTGACAGAACGGTTAAATAGAACATTGATCAATATGCTCAGTAGGTATGTGAACACTGATCACAAGAATTGTGACGAAATACTCCCGTTCATCACTCACGCTTACAATACTACAATTCAGGAAACCACAGGATATTCTCCCTTTTTCCTGATGTTTGGAAGAGAACCCACGTCTGTTTTGGACGACAGGAATATCTCAGTGGACATTGACAAGGATGATTATGATGAATACATAAAACATCACTTAGACAAAATAGACAGAACAAGAAAATTAGTTATTAACAACACATCAAAGACTCAAGAAAGAATGAAAAAGAACTATGACAAGAAACACATGGAAAGAAGCTACGAACCAGGAGAATTAGTAGCAGTTTGGACACCAATTAGGAAAATAGGAAAGTGTGAGAAACTTCTGAGAAAATATTTTGGTCCATATAGAATATTAAAAAAGATGTCTAGCGTCAATTATCTAATCAAACCGAAAGATAATCCGGGCCAAGACCCTCTGATAGTTCATGTTTCAAGAATCAAGCCTTATTATGAGAGAATGGATGAGGTCATTCACGAGGACGTGACAACCTCTGGAGAGGGGGAAGTGTTACATCAATTTTAATGCGCCTTACATTTATTCAAAATATTCTATGATATTTAATATTTATTTAAAACAGAATATTTAGAGAGAGATTAGCATCATTCCTTTTTATAGTTTCACTCCTTTTGTAATATTTATTGTACATATATCTTTTTGGCTTATTGGAGCGCGAGAGGACCTAGACGAAGACTGCGGATCGCAACCTACGAGGAAGACAAGAATAAATAAACACAATAACTTTAAAAGGTAATTTATTTTTATTTAATTTTATTTATTTACTTTTAATATGGAAACCCGCTCGGGAAACGTGTATAACACCAAGAAGGAAGAAACCAAGGTCGACGACCTGCAAAGCTTCAACTTGGTGCATCAATATACAATGTAGATGCCCCAATTGAACAGATTGCCATTGATATTATGGGGCCCTTTCCGAAAAGCGACCTAGGAAATAAGTACATCCTGGTAATAATGGATTACTTCACCAAATGGCCTGTCGCAGTCCTTATTCCAGACCAAGAGGCTTCAACTGTACCTGAAGCCCTATTTCAAGATTGAATCTGCATTTTTGGTGTACCAAGAATTCTGCATTACGACCAAGGAAGGAATTTTGAATCAAAAATTTCCCAAGAACTGTGTAGACGACTGAGGATTGAGAAAACAAGAATTACACCTTTGTATCCTCAATCTGATGAAATGTTTCAACGTTTTAACAGGACTCTTGCTCAACACCTGACCATGTTTGTTGACAGGAATCGAGGAGACTTAATCAACAACTTCCCATGCTCCTGATGGCCTACCGATCAGCTGAACATGAATCAACTGGATATAGTCCTGCTAGAATGATATTCGCCATGAATTCTGAATGTCTTGTGATATGCTCCTTGGTCGTTCAGAAGAAACCTTTGAAAACATAAATGAGTGCATCTCTCACCTAGAAGAAAGGATGCTGACCATTCACCAGTGGGCAAGAGAAAGGCTCCACTTTTCCAGTGAGAAAATGAAAAATAGGTACAAATCAAGAGTTTCAAAGAGGGTGAAATGGTGTGGCTTCATAATCCTCAACAGAATAAATGATTTTCTCCTAAACTTCAGTATCAGTGGGAAGGACCCTACAAGATCAAGTGTGTGTGTGTGTATGCCTCAATGATGTCATATAATGAATTCAGAAGACCCGGACACCTAAAGCCAAAGTTGTGGACTACAACTGATTAGCACTTTCAGGGGTACTGTTCCAGAACAATGTATTGTATAGGACGATCATTCCTAAGGAAGGGGAATTGTTACGTAGAATTGAAAAAAAAAAGACAAAAGGGCGCATTCCAGAATAGAATGTTTTAGAACATTCATGAATAATTTAATAAAAATCGGAGAACAACTGATTGGCTAATCTAAAGCGATTGGGCAAGGCTTAGCGCTGGCGGCTTTCTGATTGGCTAACCAACCATGACCGTTTTGGAAAAATATACTTCCTGATATATAGGGATTAAGAACTCATGTTTGTAGAAAAAGAACGAAGCTGCGTGGTGTTTCCAAACAAGCCCTGCTGTCTCAAGAGGTCGGACTGCTGCTTATCGTCCACACCGGTGTACTTCTTCGATGAATCTAGAAAGTTCTATTAACTTCTGTCCTCTGTTCTGCGCCTGCTTTCCTTCACTCTACTGCAGTTGGTGAGTTTGTTAATGATTTTTCCTTTACTGTTGATTCATTTTTGCACTCTTCTGTGGTTTTTTTTTTCGATTAGGCTTAAATAAATTTGTAATGATCCTTTGTATACACGGACGTTATTCTTTGTCAACCAACAACGGAAAAATATAGTAGTAGAATATGTTATAGAATTATCAGAAAGAAAAAAGAAACAATTAAGAAAATGAACATCAAATGAACATATACATTAAACAAATAAGCAACAACATAAGCAGATAGACCTAACCGCAAGGTAGTTATTTACAATATGTTGAGCAATGATGGAAATTGATTTAATGAAGTTATATTTAATAATTAGTATCATGTAGAAAAATGTTGATAAAATTGAGCTATTAACAATGAGTTATACTCTAAAGTAACTTATTATATATTTACATTGATGTAAATCAAGTCGCATAGTAGTGTAGTTCCTCAAGTTGCATGAAGCTGTCTGTTTATGATGAAAGGTCTACAGAACCTATTAAATTTCGTTTATCTATTTCTATTATAAACTATATGGCCCAGATAGGGGTTTTCCATCTTCCATGATTTGAGGTTACCACGACCCATGAAGAATCGAACTTTGTAGGAATTTGGTTTGACAAAGTTGGATATTTTAGCGGAGATGAAAAAGCGTTTGAGATTATTGTTGGATTATTCATTGTATTCCTTGAAATTTTTTTCATTAGAGTTAGCAATTCTTTTTTTTTCTGTTTGATGAATTAAATATTTTCAATATGTTGTATTCTATGTAATCTGTGAGTTTTGGTATTTGTGTTACTACATTAGTACAGTTTGACAAAGTTGTGGTATAAGCCTATAGGCACTTCTTTAAAATATTAAACTGCAGGGAATTTAGTTTGTCTTTGCTTTCTTGCCTATAAATGGAAACCATATTATTTGACCATATTTTATTGTACTTCAGAATATAGTGTTGTATAAATTTAATTTTCGACTCCATTCTAGATTCAATGCTTTCTTTATTACACTCAGTCCAGATGTTTCCCAGATGGTATCCAGATGGTTGCTTGCTATATAACTTATTTGTATATGTTCTATCCAGATGAATGATAGGATGATTCGTAGTGCCGTCCTGGCCGTACTTCTGTCCATCATGGCAGAGTCGACTCCTTTTCTTGAACGAAGTTTCAATTCCATTGGTTGCAAAGGTGAATATGACGAGGCCAAGTACGTCCGGTTGGTAGGCGTGTGCTCCGATTGTTACACAGTATTGTTCAGGTACAACCGGAAGGTGCAAGATCTCTGCAAGTAAGTGACCCTCTAACTTATTGCAATCTTGTAAAATGAGAATGATGCTTTTCCTGCTAACGTAAAGTGAAAGGTTGGACTAAATGTTGTTCGCGTGCAGAAATAACTGCTTCATGAACGATATCTTCGTCGGTTGCGCCGAAGCACTCCTGGTGACGCGAACTGAACCGCATGTGATGAGCTACGTGGACGATTTGTTTTGTGCTTAAATCACCTACCTTTACATTATTCAATAAAGCCTCTCTGCAGCCATCCCTTTCCTTTTTTTCCCACCAGCGACTGATTTACAATTGGCCTCAATTTAATCCCCTGGAAACCAGTTTTACACAACTCTCATTCCAAAACTTCCACAGGCCTAGCATATAACCTATCTTGTCTAACTCACCTCCAATTTATATATAAGACGAGATATTTCCCACAATCACTTTTCACGCAAACAGGGTATAAAGCTTGGTTCTGGTGAACACTTTTAGAGGCTTCATCAGCTCATTCTACTAGGCAAATTTATTTATTCATTTGATAATTATCCTTTATACATTTATTTATTTATCAAATTAAAACGCCATATTCCCGTTATTTATATTTTTGACTCAATGTATTTACAATTCTGACAAATTAAACAAATTGCCTAAAATTAAAAAAATGGTAAATTCATTTACAAAACTTCAAATTTTAGGTATATAAAAATTCAATATTATTTGAATATGTCATCCTAATTACACACACAAAAGATTGCCGAACAATCGCGTTCCAAATTTATTTTCTGAGAGAGTATAAGTCAGCTGTCATATATTTTGAATGATAAGTGAAATATTAAGTGTGATTAATAACTTGATCCTCAGTGTCTGGACGTTTACCCATATCTAATCGATTTTTAAATGATGGAAAGCTATATTTTCACATAAACTTTAACATATACATTTTAATTTTCTGTAATTTTATATATTTACAATAAATACTTTGGAGTATATAATAAGAAGTCTTTAATCATCACTTACGTTTGTCGAATATTGTATATTTTGGGTTATACTTTCGGATTATTTGAAAGTACTCTTCAGGTAGTGAATATGTTCTTTGATGTATTTAAATAAGCAGAATGATTGTCTATTGATGATTGACAATTGCACATAAGCTTGGATACAAATGGGACTTGAGAATTGTATTTTTTAGGAATGATAGTTTAGGACATCAATAGAGGAGTAAATGGTAAATTCAAAGTTTTTATCTTTTTTCAATCAGGAATTTAGTCAAAAATCAATCAAAACTGATATAAAATTTATATAAAATATCAAAATATCTATAGTTTGAAATTATAATTTTGATTTTCAAAATAAGCTTTGAACTTCACATCTAATTATACACAATTTAATTAAGAAGGTCGTAATTCTAATATTTAAAATATGAATAATTTTATATTGTCTTAAATAATTGAATTATCATCGCAGATAAGCAAGTAGAAATATATTGAAATATCCAAGTTGATATAAACCGTTTTATATGACTTGAAAATGAGAGGGTAGGATGGCAGATGTCCTCATATTTATTAAAAGAATAGACAAAGTTAAAATCTATTAGTGGAAAGCAAAGAGTCTCTCACACTTTAAGTTTATCTTTAATAAAGTATAGAACTAGCTGTCATTCTGGACATGTACATAAACAGGCTAATGTTCTAGTATTCATATACCATTTATCTGAATACGATATCTATCTGATACATATGAAATAATGTCAGTAATATGTGTGTTTAAAAATCATCATGTACAATATATATTCATTATATCATCTTTAATCATCATTTTTATGAAAATATGATACCTGTGGGTGTGAGTATGTGTCGTCACGATTTGAAATAAAAAAACTGCTTGGAATGGGATCATCCAGGCCCGGCTGACTTTCCTAAAAGAGAACAAGTAGGGAACCTACAAAGCGAAGCCAGGACATGCTGCGCTGCCATACCCCCCTTTCAGAAAACCCCTTTCCTTCAGTTTGAACCTAGAAAAGGTAACAACTCCACTAAGTTTTACAGATGGATCAAAAAGTGATCCATTCGTTTGTTGGTGCTACAATTATATTCCTTTCACAAGAACATCAGCCAATTCTTCTATTGCTTCACCAAGACTACACTTCCTCTAAAGCTGAAATCATAGAAATTCTCTGAGCAACTCAACTCAGGGAGTTTCCAGCAAATTATGAAGGCACAAAGAGTGCGAATTATTTCGATACAGAAGACCAAATGAGTGCAGAATTTGCGGTAACAATTATAAATAACTAGCGAATGTACCCAGCGTTGCCTGTTTTTTACTCGAGTAAAAGTTAGCCTAACAAACATTTGTTAAAACGATTCTAGCAAACAACCAATCCCTACTGAATCTATACATGTCAAGATAACTTTATGTTGAATACTCTGCTCCACCTAGCTGTAGCCGTTCACACGTTGCTGCGTTTGAACAAAAAGACAGTTCGATACCTTAAATTTATTTTATTAATGATCAAATGTATACAATACATCAAAATGAAAGTTAACGTTAAAATTATCCTACATATTTGTCATCTGAATATAACACATGTTAAAAGCATATATATGCATAGTTCATGGCAGATAAACATACTACTTCACTTGTGATATTAAACAATATTATAAACAAATTTCAATTGAACAATAATATTTTTTGTAATTAAATATCAGCATTAAAAGGATGATATTTGATGATGAACCTTTCCCTAGTAGTGCTATAACCTCAATTCTGAATAACAAAAAAATTCAAAAACCTTACTGGGGATATACTTAATAATTTCACAAATTTACACAGCGATTGGATGTATGTTTTTGAATCTATCGAGGTCAGACCGACACACATTCATTTTTATATATATAGACTAGTGAATATATCCGGCTTCGCCCTGTTTTTACCTGAGTAAAGGTGTACCTAACGAAAATTTGTTAGAACGATACTAGCAAACATCCAATACCTACTAAATCTATACATATACAATAAACTACAATCAATTTACTTTTTCAAACAAAAAAATCAATAAAATATTAAAGGTTAAGGGTAATTTAGCATTGGTGTATATAAACTATTGAAGTATTTTATGATGCCTAGATTAAATATTTTTAAATATTTGATATACCTTCGTCTTTTTAATGAATATATATATGGTAATTTAAATCAGCAACCTCATATTGTATAATATTTATAACAATATTTTCATGTATAATAGAAACAAATCTATAAATGATTATACGCATGATTGACATATGTCATTACATCATCATATGTAATGTACTTTTTACAAACTGAGGATGAATAAATAAAACTCTTTTACACAAATAAATTTACTGGCAATGAGTTTCTTTTAAATATCATCAGATATTATCTCTACAGACCTTACTGCAATGATATGAGTTATTGAATAAGAGGGCTTGGCTCATCAGTAGTGAACCCTCTCAGCGGTTTCGCCAAATTAATCTCTAGACCGCTCTACTATTGTAGAGCGGTCTAGAGATAAATTATAGAAATAACGATAGATGGCAATAAAATTTAATTTACTAAATAAAACTCTGTAATAGATTAAGAGTTGAGCTGAAGCAAGAGATTGAGATAGAAGTCTAAAAACGTCTAAAATCGAGATGTAGCAGTCCCACAACAAAGTCTAAAGATAGCAGGATTACAGGGCGGCGCCAATGTACAATTTCGCTTTTAATCCACGCTTTTGTTGCACCCGCTGAAATGCAATACTTCCTCTCTCGGCAAAGATATATAAGACCTCCGCCCTAGCCAAAAATATAGTCACTTCACCATCAGCGGGAGCCCTCGTCACTTCATCTTCTGATGCTCGATCATGCCGTAGATCAGTAAGAAAACTTCTTATCTCTCCATCTTTCGCTCCTAGCTGAACCTTTATCTGTTCATGGAACTTTCCTAGTGCAACTGTGTTTCTTCGTTTTTTGCTATGGACATTCCCAAGCTTTCCACTCTGCCTCGACCACGACTGCCTGTACTTTGTGAGAACTGTTAAAGGTCTTCCAAGGTGCAGAGGGGTACTGGAAAACTCTCCACATCCTGATTGTTCCTCTCGATTAGCACAGTATAGCGAGAGTTGGCCGGGACTCAAACCATAGATTAGGTCGACTGGATACCTCACCACATATATATATATTAAATTAGATCCTGCCAGGAAAAAATTAATTAATCTATTCACTCAGATTATCTTTATAGATCAACATTAATTATTCAATTATTTATTTCTCTCTTAGAACTCTTTATGGCCATTTTTTAAATCGATTATTAAATTATATTTTTGATATATAACAATGCATATATATTATAAAAATTATTGTTGATTTTGGAATAAGATATATATGCTGATTATATTTTTGATACATGAGTGTATATGTAATATTATTTTTCGCAGTCCCGGTAATATTAATAAAAATAGTTTAAATAAGAATTAGCTTTGATGGATCAAATGGAATATGGAATGCATAATTTATAAAGTACAGCCTGACTTAAGGCGTAAGAACAAAGAAAATTAAAGATTACATATTTACATATGTACAAAAAGATTTGAGCCGGCCAACAGGAGAAAACAACAATGAGTTTATATAAGGAAAGCGGCTACTTCTAGTGGTCGATTTTACCTAGTAGTCTTAGTTCTAGAACAATATAATTTTAAATTAAATTAAGAATTTTTATATAACATTAGACAAATAACTCGTCTTCCCCCGTGAATTCCCTCGAGTTCAATTTCCTTCAAATGGAAAGTACATAAAAATAAATACTAGAAGTGCCATAGAATAGCAATACAGAAGTAACAAATAAATCACAGGCTTTTCCACCCAATCCCCGAGCTACCCGCCTAAGCGCATTAACCCTTGAAATTGCCCGAGGTGAGTGAGTGACTGGGATGGATCTTGACTGCGATGCCCATCTTCTCATTAAGAATAATAAAAAAAGGTTTATAAAAAATTATTCCAAAATAATGGCGTTTAAATATTTTTCTGTAAAAAATAAAAGAGCACATGGAATTTAGGCAAAAATATGTTTGCTATTGACTGCGACTGCATTTTGAACAATTTTTTAAAAAGAGATAAAAAAACACAAAGGCCAGAACAGAAATTAATGAAAAATACGAGAGCCATTATTTATATACAGTAACGTTTATTTTATAAAGTTTTTTTTTTAAGTTTCATCGTGTGCACCTAACGCAACAAAGTAATATAAAGAAAATAAGGACATATTCAATATAATTCTGAGAACATCTGATTCCAGACAACCTGGCTAAAATCAGTCATCCAACCAATTTTTAAGAATGGTGATAGAGACGATCCTTCTAACTATAGAGGTATCGCACTCTTAAGTAATATAGAAAACCTATTCACATCAATCCTCAAATCTGGTCTAGGCAGCTGGATAGAAAGGAGAGAGATTATTCCTGACAATCAGGCGGGATTCAGAGGCGTACACTCTTGCCAAGATCACATATTCACTCTATTATCTTTGAATAAAATGACGCAAAGCCAAAAGAGAAGAAAATGCCACATGTTTTTCATGGATTTGGAAAAGGCTTTTGATACAGTGCCTCATTCATTACTGTGGATAAAATAGTAGATGCAGGTCTTAACCATCGTTTCGTTAACTTAATTAAGTTATTATACAAATAAAACGGTGGTGGTGCGATGGAAAAACTCATTAACCAAGTCAATAAAAGTGCGCTTGGGAAATTTACAAGGGGAACTGATGTCACCTTACTTATTTATATTTTTATGAATGACTTAATTAATGTCTTCAATAATTAATATAAACCTGGAATATACCTACCAAATTATGAGAATGCTCATCTTTTGCTATATAAGACGACATTTTCCTGATTGGAGAATTTATAAATAACCTTCACATAAAAATCAATATATGCTAAAAATATATTTTGAAATAATTTTTTGTTAAAACCTTGAATAAAAAATTATGATTTACAGAAACGGAGGTTGATTATCACAAAATGATAAATGATTTTGGGGTGAGTGGCAGCTGTCTGTTACTACGAAATATCAATACTAAGTATACCCGCTTACAACTGCGAACTCACTAAACAAAGTATCTTCATATTACATGAGCAAAGACCTGGCAGTAATTGGTGCCTATGAGAGGCCTTGACAAAATTCAAGATAAACCTGGTAATAAAATTACTTGACTCGACAATCTTGGCTCACATGCTATACATGCACCCTTTTGGAGACTTGATAAAATAGAAGTAGTTGACCAAATTCAGAACATCTTTCTAAGACGCTATTTGATTTTTCCAAAATTTACTCTGTGCTTTATGCTGAGAATGGAGCGTGGATGAGTATCACTGGAAGTTGTCATCATTAAACATATTTTGAGATTTTGGGTGAAGATCATGAAAATAAAAGAGAACAGGTTGCATTGCGTTTGTTTGGCATACCCCTGGACATTGCAGAACCATCAAAGAGCAGGCTCTATATTTATTGAAAACCTTTAATATATTTTATACTCAAAGGGCTTCTCATTCTTTAAGGGTTATACACACTATACTGTTATACAGCCCGAAATCCCACAATTATTCGAATAGCAACTGAAAAGAGCATTCAAAATGACAAAATTCAAATCTCAAATGCCTCTCATTAAAGTCATTTAAAAAGTTAAAAATTTCAATAACAGCAACAACTCTATATCTACTCACAAACACTCCTCTGGTAAATATAAATACTTTTTGCGCAATTGAGACTCCTATGGGTGTTATTCCCAGAAAATCGTTCAAAGCGCTGGAAGACTGAGTGTCCTTTATATATAACTTGTCATCTATATAATAGCAGAACACAAAATGAAAACATGCATATAATATTTGGTTGCTTTTGTTTGGAGAAACAGGGAAAAGAACTTTTGGGCGACTCATCCTTGTCTCAATTCGATAGCCAACATATTGTTACATCAATTTTAATGCGCTTTACATTTATTCAAAATATTCTATGATATTTAATATTTATTTAAAACGGAATATTTAGATTATCATCATTCTTTTTTATAGTTTCATTCCTTTTGTAATATTTATTGTATACTAGCCGAATGACCCGTGCAACGCCCGAGTTTTACCCGAATAAATGTTTTTATTCAAATACTATTCATTACAATTATAAATTGGCGCCGTGGATGTCACTCTTGTGAAACGTCCCGCTCCAAACTTTGTGTCTGAGAAGCGATATTTTTATAGAAAGATGATCTGGCTTTGTATCTTCTGCTCGAATGAATGTTTTTCTGTTAGAATTTTGTTCTTGCATACTAAAAATGAACTGGCTTTACCCGTGGTCTCTGCTTTTTGAAAATGTTCCCGTTATATTTTGTATCTGATAATCAAACATGATACAGCAATATTGCCATTATCATTTTCTGAATAAAATACAGGTATTTTTTGTCCAGAACCTTTCAATTTCAAATTTTCTTGGCTAAAAATCCGATAAATATCTCTTCCAGATTTTTCTCTATGTCCTGTTGAAGCACGTTTTAAATTACATTAGGTCAGCTGATATTACCTCCCATTTTCACCTCTAGAGGCGCTGCTTGCGAGCGAAAGGGCAAATTCGCAACGCAATTTGCAAATAACTCAAAATATATTCGGGATAGAGACCTGAAAATTTCATTATAAGTTTTTCCAGCTTCTACTCTATATACTGTTAAAAATTCAGTCAGATTAGTTACGTATTGTGGACGTGTATAGCCGACATAGGAACAAACACACATACATACTTACATAAACTGACTTATATATATATAGGGATATATCTTGATTGGTTATTGGAGAGAGAGAGGACCGAGAAGAGGACTGCGGATCACGACCTACGAGGAAGACCACGAATAAATAAACACAATAACTTTGAAAGGTAATTTATTTTTATTTAATTTTATTTATCCACTTTTAATTTTATTTATTGGCTTTGAATATGGAAACCCGCTTGGGAAACGTGTATAACACCAAGAAGGAAGAAACCAAGGTCGACGACCCTGCAAAGCTGCAACTTGGTGCAACAATTGGTAGAGATGCTGGTTTCGAACCAGTTGCTTTGAACCCCAATATAGAAATTCCGAAATATGGCGGGACAGAAGACCCTCGCCCATGGATAGAATCCCTCGAAGAGATTGGTTTCCTATACCATTGGGCGGACTACATAATTGCCCGTTATGCCGCCATGAACATGACGGGAAGCGCTAAAACCTGGTTGAATTTGCACAAAGCTAGTTTCACGAGTTGGGAAAATATTAAAATCCGCCTCATTCAGGACTTTTCTCTGGATGCGAATAAAGAAGAACTTAGAATGAATCTTAGCAGAATGCAACACTGGAATGAACCAGCAATTAAGTTTGCGGAGGACATCTTAGTTTTGTGCAACAAGGTTGACCCCGCAATGGAAGAAGAAACGAAAATCGAACATGTTATTGGAGGACTGAAAAAAGATTACTCATTCGCGCTCTGCCTAAACCCTCCTAAAACGACCGATGAACTTCTTGTCGTGTGCTAAAAATGGATTCTTTTGAGAAGAAGTATCGGGAACGTGTGGAGAAATCCAGAAGCCTATATAACGGTCCACGCTATTCTAGACCTCAACAACAATCGAGGAACGTGCCGCCAACTGCCACACGAAACTACCAGACCACTTCCAGGCCCAGGCCCCTGTTTCCAAATATTACAAGAACGACTCCCGCTCTACTCCCAGGCAGTATCGAAACAACTTGCCCCAGCCCTCTACCCCTAGACGTCCTTATAATCCAAACTTTGTCCCGAAACCAAACCTTCAGAGAAACACCTACAATAGAAGCCAAGAAACGAGCAAAAATAGGACGGAAGATGGAAGACCAATCTGCTTCAAGTGTAACAAGCCAGGGCACGCGGCCCTTTATTTTAGGGGCAAGTTTATAGGAATCCTAGAAGAGGATCCAACAGCTACCCAAGAGAAGGTCGAAGTGAAATTCCAAATGAATGAAATATCAGAGAAATCAGGACCTTGGCTTTATGCTGATGTATGTCATAACACACAGACAAATATTCCTACCCGGAATAGATATTCCGTGTTGGAAGATTTAAACTAAGCGTCGCGCCTGAATCTGTCAATCAAAGCAAGTCGACCATAAATGGAATAAAGAATCGGTAGTTGGACCCTAAATACAAATCAAAAATTAATGTGGACAAGATAGGGACTTTTGAAGTTTTGGTTGATACAGGCGCTGATTTCTCAGTGGTCGACCTCAGAACGGCCCTCGATACAGGCCATGGTATAAGTAAACTCGCAAAAATTTGTGCAGGGCCCGATGGAAAAAAATTGGACATGGTAGGAAGTATATTTTTAAATATAAAATTGATGACAAGGCATTATCACACAACTTTGTGATATTGAAGACGCATTTACGGACATTAATTCTTGGAAGAGATTTCCTTAAGAAAATGAACGCGAAAATAGATTGTAAGCAAGAAACTATAAAATACGATTTGACGAATAATCATGTCGAAAGCAATTTTTAAATGTTGAAAATAAAGAGTGCCAATGATTCCATTGTACCGGAATGTTCCATTAAATTGATCAAGGCATTGGTAGAAACAGAGGATGGGGAATATACGAGGTGTGTTCAAAAAGTATCGCAAATTTTGAATTTTCTCGGGTTACGTATATTCGAATTTCGATCTTTTTGTGGCTTTATGTTGTTACTCATGTCTCTCACTTATGCCGACAATCTCGGCCATTTTAAATGTTCACTTAATTGTTGACAGCTGCTTTGCTTGCAGGTGTTTTGGATCGTCTTCGATTTTTACCTATTAAAAAAATGGATCAAAGAACCTGTATAAATATTTTTGTGAAAAACGAAATTAAGTGCGCGGATGCATTCTGAATGTTGACTGTGGCATACGGAGAAGCTACCTTGGACCGAAGCAACGTTTATCGGTGGTACAAAATGTTCTCTGAAGGCCGAGAAGATGTGAACGACGAAGAGCGTGCCGGACGCCCGAGCACTTCAACAACAGACGAAAAAATTAATGAAGTGGAGAAAACGATATTGGCCAATCGTCGAATCACCGTTAGAGAAGTTGCTGAGGACCTAAACATATTGATTGGCTCGTGCCATTCGATTTTTATCAATGATTTGGGCATGAGACGGGTCGCCGCGAAATACGTACCAAAATTGCTCAATTGCGACCAAAAACAGCATCGCATGAACATTGCTAATGAGATGTTGGACTCTGTCCGCGACGACCCAAATTTGCTCCAGAGGGTCATAACTGGTGATGAAGCGTGGGTTTATGGTTATGACGTGGAAACCAAAGCTCAATCATCTCAATGGAAGCTGCCGCACGAACCAAGACCGAAAAAAGCGCGCCAAGTTCGGAGGAATGTGAAAGTTTTGCTGACAGTTTTCTTCGATTGCAGGGGCGTGGTGCATTATGAGTTCTTGCCACAGGGTAGAACGGTCAATAAGGAATATTACCTGCAAGTTATGCGCAATTTGCGCGAAGAAATCCGCCAGAAACGCCCGGATTTGTGGAAGAACAAAAATTGGCTTTTGCACCACGATAACGCCCCCGCTCACACATCGTTGCTTGTGCGCGACTTTTTGGCCAAAAACAACACACTAATGATGCCGCAGCCACCGGATTCCCCAGATCTGGCCCCCTGTGACTTTTTCTTGTTCCCTAAACTGAAGAGGCCCATGAAAGGACGACGTTACGCTACGCTTGACGAGATAAAGACAGCATCGAAGGAGGAGCTGAAAAATATTTTAAAAAATGATTTTTTGAAGTGCTTCGAAGATTGGAAAAACCGTTGGCACAAGTGTATAATATCTCATGGGGATTACTTTAATGGGGAAAAATAGGTATTCATGAATAAATAAATAATATTTGAAAAAACACAAAAGTCGCGATACATTTTGAACACACCTCGTTTTATTGAGGAGAGCAGCAAAATGTTTCAAACAAATGGACTTCGTCTAGCAAGAAGCTTGATCAATGTTATAAATAGGGAAACACATATCTGGATAACTAATCTGTATCCTCGACCGTTAAAAATAATGAAAACCAAACATTGGCTTTTGGAGGTAGTCCAGCGAAAATAAATGTGAATCGAGAAAGAGAGGTAGAAGAGAACGAAGAACCTAGATTCCAAATAAACGAAAATCTTTAACCAAAGGAACAGAAGGAGTTGAAACAAGTTTTAGAAAGGTATGGAGATCTGTTTTCGTCGAGATTAGGGAGAACCAATTTGGCAAAACATCGGATAGACACAGAAGACGCGAGGCCAATTAAACACAAGCCTTACAGGGTAAGTGCTAAAGAACGAGATATTATAAAAGAGCAAATCGACGAGATGCTTACAGAAGGCATAATTAGGCCATCTTCTAGTCCCTGGTCTTTTCCAGTAATATTGGTCAAGAAGCGAGATGGTAAATACAGATTTTGTGTGGACTACAGAAAACTGAATAATGTGACAGTAAAAGATGTATATCCGATCCCTAGAATAGACGAAGTTATGGATACTCACCAATGATCTACATACTTCTCAGCAATAGACCTCAGATCTGGATATTGGCAAGTTGAAGTCGAAGAAAGAGACAAAGAGAAAACAGCTTTCACTACAGCGCATGGATTATATGAATTCAACGTGATGCCTTTTGGAGTTTGTAACGCGCCTGCTACCTTTGAGAGAAATATGGAGAATATGCTTGGAAATCTAAGATGGCAAATTTGTTTGTGTTATCTGGATGATGTTATCATATATAGCCCGGATTTTCCAACGCACCTCAAAAGACTCGAAGTTGTTTTTAGATGTTTTCGTGAATCTAATTTAAGGTTAAACGACAAAAATTCCTATTTGCTTTTGAAGAATTGGAGATTTTCGGCTATATATAACGAGCAAACATGGTATAAAACCCGCGGAACCCTTGGCCCACAAAGGTCAAAGAAGTACAATCCTTTTTGGGAATGTGCTCATATTTTTTTTTATAGAAAATTTATCAAAAATTTCTCAAAAATTGCTGACCTTTTGACCAACCTTATTAAAAAAGGTGTATCATTTACCTGGACAGAAAGGCAAGAGGAAGCCTTTGAAACCCTAAAACAGCACTATTAAATCCACCAATTTTAGGTCACTTCAATCCAAATGCGCCTACTTATATTCATACTGATGCGTCCAACATCGGCATAGGTGCAACACTTGTCCAAGAAATCGGTGGTGAAGAGAAGATGATCTCATATTTGAGTCGTACCCTAAGTAAAGCGGAGCAAAATTATTTAACCACTGAAAAAGAATGTCTGGCCGTTGTCTGGTCTATTTCAAAATTAAGGTCCTACCTTTATGGAAGACACCTTAAAATAGTAACAGACAATCACGCCTTATGCTTGCTCAAAAATTTAAAGGATCCAACAGGTCGATTGGCGAGATGGGTATTGAAAATTCAAGAATATGACTTAGATATAATACTTGTACATAAATCAGGAAAGAAGCATCTGGACGCCGATGGCTTATCTAGGGGACCCTTACCAGAAACTGATTGGGATGAGGTCTTTGAAAGGCCATTTTTAAATCAAATAACAGACGAAGAGGATAAGTTTATCGAAAGTGTTGAGAAAAACCTTAATGGAAGCAGGCGATCAATTCCGCAAAACTTTAAAGAAGAAGATGGATGCCTCTTTAAGAAAAACTCGAACCCTAAAGGCAGGGCGTGGTTACTTGTGGTTCCAGAGAAGAAAAAGAGAGAAATTATGAAAGAATATCACAATCATATGTCGAATGGCCATCTGGGAGTAAATACTTTTGGCCATCCATGCTAAAGGATGTCTCAGAATTCGTTAAGACGTGTCACCTTTGCCAAAGTAGGAAAGGCTCAAACCAATTACCTTCTGGACTACTACAGCCCATTTCCCCAGCCAAATTTCCTTTCGAAAGAATTTGAATTGACCTTGTTGGTCCATTGCCATCTACGAAAAACAGGAAAAAATGGATAATCGTGCTGACGGACTACTACACTAGATATGCAGAAACAAGAGCAGTCTCGGAAGCAACAGTGAAATAAGTTTCTAAATTTCTAGTAGAGGATATTTTCCTCCGGCACTGAGCCCCACAATATCTTATTAGTGACAGGGGCTCTCAATTTACCAGTAATTTAATGAAAGAGGTGATGAAAATGTGCAAGATTAAACATTGCTTCACAACGAGCTATCATCCCCAGACTAATGGATTGACAGAGCGGTTAAATAGAACATTGATTAATATGCTTAGTATGTATGTGAACACTGATCAGAAGAATTGGGACGAAATAGTCTCATTCATCACTCACGCTTACAATACTACAATTCAGGAAACCACAGGATATTCTCCCTTTTTCCTGATGTATGAAAGAGAACCTACGTCTAAGAGCGCCCGTATTTTTCTCTTCAATTTTTGCGAGAAATTTTGGTCCTTTCATCTCTCTGAATGCCCGCTAATTGCAGAGGAGGTTGTAGGGGTGGACTATAGGTATAAAGAGAGAGTCCGCTCAATGTAGGAGGTATTTCCACAGCCAAGGTGAGTCCATCCATAGGCTTCTGGTGAGTCCTAAAATGTCTGTATAGCACTCTCAGGTTAGGTCACTTTCAAGATATTTGTTTTAAGCGAAAAGCATTTAATAATATTTTCTGTGTCATCTCACTGTTTTTTAAATTACACTCATTTTTCCATGATATCTTTTAATCGACGATTTTCCACAAAGATGGAAGATCCATCAGTAAGGAATCCTCCCAGGTGGGTGCTATCAGGTTTATCTATCAGTCCACTCTTTACAGTATCGTACAGTCCATTCTGTTTGTATTATCCGCATTTGGAGGTTCACTTTGGTGAGGATGCTCAATAAAACTATAGAGGATGGCCCTTCTATTGTAGATGTTTTACAAATTCGTTTACCTCGAGCGTTTCCCTTTAATTTAAGGAACAAGGCAACAGCACAAAGTAGTGACTGAAAATATTGAGCCGCGTTAGTATATATTGAAGATTATTTATTTTCTTACTATTATTATTCATATAAAGCGCGTATATGTGAATATTGTCTAACAAGTGATCTGTGTTTGTAGTTTACTTCAAACTGTACCTTTGTATTCTACAAAATAAGAACTATCTCCCCCACAAACTTTTAAATATTATTATACAGAATAAAGCTCTATTTTTATTTTATTTTTAATATTTACTTCATGCATTTATATAATATAAAAAAATATATCTTATTATATTTAACTTATATGGACACAATGACATTAAAAGAGAGCTGACGACCCGGAGAGAGAGAGAGAGAGAGACATATACAAACATTTATTTTTATATATATAGATAATCCAAATTGTACCTTATCATTAGATTAGGTCTTATTACCTTCTAATCTATAATCAAAATTGTGCCTTATCATTAGATTTGGTCTTATTACCTTCTGTTTCAAATCTATATTCCAAATTGTGCCTTATCATTAGATTTGGTCTTATTACCTTCTGTTTCTAATCTATATTAAATTGTACCTTATCATTAGATTTGGTCTTATTATCTTCTGTTTCTAATCTATATTCCAAATTTTGCCTTATCATTAGATTTGGTCTTATTACCTTGTGTTTATAATCTATAATCCAAATTGTGCCTTATCACACACTATTTATTTATTTGGATTAGGTCTTATTACCTTGTGTTTATAATCTATAATCCAAATTGTGCCTTATCACACACTATTTTTTTATTTGGCCTTATTACCTTTTGTTTATAATCTATGACGTAATGCCCCCTCCCCCCCCCCTGCCGGCGGCGCGCGCCCGTTGGCTGACGGCGAGCACGTGACCTCCCTGTGCGCGCGCATCCGTCACAGAGGCGGCCGATGAGGAAAGACGGTCGTGACTATATATATTAATTATCTAACCAGTGATTTGTGGTTGTAATTCACTTCACGCTGTACCTTTGTATTCTACAAAATGAGAACTATCTCCCCCACAATCTTTTAAATATTATTATACAGAATGAAGCTATCTTTTTATTTTATTTTTAATATTTATATCATGCATTTATATAATATAAAATATATCTTATTATATTTAACTTATATGGAGACAATGAAGTTAAAAGAGAGCTGACGACCCAAGAAAAAGACATGAAAACCTGGCCCCATGTCACATTGCATGGCGAGAACATTTACTGCTCCTAACTCTAGTAAGGAAACCTCGGCTCTCTAAAGAGCTTGAGGACATGCAAATGACAGTCAGGGTTGAAGGACATTCTCATTTCGTTGGCCGTAAGATCAGCAGAAACGTTCTTTGACCAATGATACTACTTCAAGTAGTTCTCTTCAGTCACATTCAGTGCATCAAAGCACTGGAGGAGTCGCTGTGGAAGAATCAGTCTTTCTACTGACGATGCTGATTTGTCTGGGCAGTGTAGAGAAGACAGAGCGATTGTCTAAGAAAGGCCCAGCCATCAGGAACAATGTTCTGAAAGATTTTTCATATAGAAAAGAGCATAAAACACAATAATTAGGAAAATCCCAATGGATTTCAGGGACGAAGATGCCGTCAAGACACATGAGCGCTATTGCAAGGTTATTATTTCTGATACATGAAGTCGTGCCAAACGGAGGCTGCAACTGAATCGAAAGTAAAATGGAGACCATAACCCTTCAAATGAAGGAATAAATCTCGACCGGCGCTCTAATAAGCTAGTAATTATATAGAAGGGAGATTCAACGGCCGTTTACATCAATGACATTATATAGGTGTAGCAGATGTCACCAACATAGATATTAGCGAGCCCTCTGCCCCATCAGAATCAGGAGGTATGTAGACCATTATCAGGACAATCGGTAGGGTCTCCTGTCGACGTCCTCAAGCCTACGTGCTCCTACTCTTCCCTGTCTACATCAGCCACTGAGTTATCCATCATTCCCCTATGACGTCCTCTTCATGCTCTGCTGCGTCTTAGTCGGCAGCGAATTTTTGAATCCCTCCCCTAATATCTCCAACCACTGTGGTTCTACTCCAGTGTTGAACATCACCTCACGATCAGCACCCTCCTCAACAATATACCCACTAAAATCACTGGAAGACAATGTAACCCCAATTAAACAGGGCTACCCAAGGTTACAGCGTACCTGCCAACTACTCGGTCTTCTATATCCAAGGCCCACACGCACAGCAATCTCAATGCACACTATGAATAAATAATATGAAGAAACGCCAAGGAAAAGATCAATTGCCCACCAAAATCTCAAGTAATTACTCAATAAACTCAATGAAGACATCTGTGTAGTCCCGATAAAGCTAGTATTTGGAGGTGCGATATAGAGAAGGCTGCTCACCATTACATGAGTAGCATCTTCTCACCTGAGCAGAATTCTTTTCAGAGTTCAATTTAAGGATTATTATCTCCTAAGTCGAAACCAATTCTAAATTTTAAACGCCTCTCAGGTTTTAGAGCTGCAGAAAACATGTACCGTCTGATTATGTTTGATGCTTTTTAGATGAACTCTTCATATTGGAAAAGTCATCCACGTATCAATATTAATATTTGATCTTTTGTTTTAACATGTACTCGATTAGATTCCAAAATGTTTATTTGAAATTTCAATTGTATCTCCCGTTAGCTCTTTAAGCAGGACATATAGTACAAAGGTAGTAAGGGGGCAAATAGGTAAAACTTGAATTGGTATAAGGTTTAACCAATAATAAAGGTCCAAACTTCCTAATCGATATCATTTTGCATCCAATATTTACATTATAATATTCTCAAAGAATATAAAACTCGAAAATAACTTTGCGTGTGTGCTAAAGCCAGATATCCACCCAGTAGGTATGCTATATCCAGATATCTGTTCAGATAATCCTCTTGTGTGTGTTATATAAAGATAGCTGGTTATAATCCATTTGTATGTTCAATATCTAGATAACTCGTCAAATAATTCACTTTTTGTGTTATATCGAGATATCAGGTCAGATAGTCCACTTGTGTGTGTCATATCCAGATAGCTGTTCAGATAACCCACTTGTTTGTTATATCCAGATAGCTGGTTGTATAATCCATTTGTGTGTGTTATATCCAGTTAGCTGGTCAGATAATTCATCTGTGTGTTAGATCCAGTTAGCTGGTTAGATGATCCATTTGTGTATTTTATATCCAGATAGCTGGTCAGATAAACAATTTGTTTTTGTTTTATCTAGATGGGTATTAATTATCAGTGGAAAATAAGACACGCTATATCAATCTGGATAATTGTGCGTTAAACTATTTACAATGAATCAAATTGTAGTATAGTAGGTAACAGAATTATCAAAAAATAATAAACAATTTTAAAAATGAGCATAGAATAAACATATACCTTAAACAAATAAGCAACAGCCTAAGCAGATAGACAAAACCGCAAGGTAGTTATTTACAATACGTTGAGCAATGATGGAAGTTGATTTAATGAAGTTATCTGTAATAATTAGAATCGTGGAGAGAAAAGGTTGATAAAGTTGAGCTATTTACAATAAGTTATACACTAAGGTAACTTATTGATTATTAAAATTTATTTATATCATGTCGCATAGTAGTGTAATTCCTCAAGTTGCATGAAGCTGTCTGTTTATGATAAAGAATCTGCATAGCCTATTAAATTTCATATATCTTTACCTATTATAAGCTATTTGACCCAGATATCTTCTTTCCATCTTGCTTTGCTGTCTTAGGTTTGACACAAGTCGGCATGAATTCAGAATGTGTTCAGAAGTTTCTTCTTCCGCTCCATAACAATGTCTGGGCGAATCTATTTTTCTAATTCTGAAGAGATATAATTCGAAGTTACCATGGCCCGTAAAGAATTGAACATTGTGAAAATTTGGTTTGACTAAGTTTGGTATTTTAGAGGATATGAAAAATACGTGTAAAATTATTGTTGGTTTCTTTATAGTATTCCTATATTTTTCTTTCATTATAGTTATCAATTTCTTTTCTGTTTTATTAATTAAATCTATTGTAGCGTCTTTCATTTTACAATAGGTTAGATTCTATGTAATCTGTGAGTTTTGGTATTTGCGTTAGTATATGTGTTCAGTTTGACGAGTTTGTGGAATAAGCCTGTATGCAGTGTTTTAGAATATTATACTGCAGGGAATTTAGTTTGTTTTTGCCCTTTTGCTTATGAATGGAAACCATATTGTTTAACAATATGTTATTATTCTTCGGAATATTGTCTTGTATACAATTAAATTTCGTCTGCATTTTATATCCCATGCCTTCTTTATTAAACTGAGTCCAGATGTTTGATGAAAAGATAACCTATTTGTATGTGTTCTATCCTGATGAATGATTGGATGATTCGCGGCGTCGTCCTTACCATACTCCTGTCCTTCGTGGCGGGGTCGACTCCTCTTCTCGAACGTAGGTTCAACGCCATTGGTTGCAAAGGAGAATATGATTCGGCCAAGTACGCCCGGTTAGAACGCCTGTGCAATGAATGCTACACAGTATTGTTCCGGGACAACCGGGAGGTGCCAGCACTCTGCAAGTAAGAGACCCTCTGACTTTTTGCAATCTTATACAATGAGATTGATGCTTTTCCTACTAACGTAAAGTGACAGGTTGGACTAAATGTTGTTCGTGTGCAGAAATAACTGTTTCAAGAACGAAATCTTCGTCGGTTGTGCCGAAGCACTCCTGGTGACGCGAACTGAGCTACGTGGACGACTTGTTTGGTGCTTAAACCATCTACCTCTACATTATTCAATAAAACCTCTCTGCAGCCATCCCTTTCCTCTTGTTTCCCCCCCCCCCCCCCCCCCCCCCCCCAATGACTAATTTGCACTTTGCCTCAATTTAATCCTTTGGAAACCAGTTTTACACAACTCTCATTCAAAAACTTCCACAGACCTAGCATATAACCTATCTTGTCTAACTCACCTCCAATTTATATATACGACGAGATATTTCCTACAATTACCTTTTACACAAACAGTGTTTGAAACTTGGTTCTGGTGAAACCTTCTAGTGGCTTCACCAGCTCATTCTACTAGGGGCAAATTTATTTATTCATTTGGTAATTATGCTTTATACATTTATTTATTTATTAACTTAAAACGCCATATCCACGTTAGTTATATTTTTTGACTCAATATATTTACAATTCTGACAAATTGAACGTTTATATCCAAGAGATATAATTTCCCGAAATAAAAAAAGGTAAATTCATTTACACAACTTCGAAATTTGCTATATAAAAATTCAATATGATTTGAATATGTCACCCTAATTACACAAACAAAAGATTGCCAGACAATAGCATTCCAGATATTTTTTCGGAGAGAGTATAAGTCAGATGCCATATATTTTGAGGGTAAGTGAAAAATTATGTGTGATTAATAACTTAATGGTCAGTTTCTGGGCGTTTATTCATATCAAGTAGATTTTTAAATATTGGAAAGCTATATTTTAACATATACCTAATCTTATACATTTTAACCGGCTGTAATATTTTATCTTTTCATTGAATATTCTGGGGTATATAATAAGAAATATTTAATCATCACACACATTTGTCGAATATTGTTTATTTTGGGTTATACTTTCGGATTATTTGAAAGTACTCTTTAGGTAGCGAATATGTCCTTTTATATATGTAAATAAGCAGAATGATTGTCTATTGATGATTCACAATTGCATAAAGCCTTGGATCCAATTGGGACTTGAGAATTGAAATTTTTAGGAATGATATATAGTTTAGGATTTCACACACAATAGAGGAGTAAATAGTGAATTCAAAGTTTCTATCTTTAATCCAATCAGGAATTTGGTCAAAAATTTGCCTAACAAACATTTGTTTAAACGATTCTAGAAAACATCCAATCCCTACTGAATCTATACTTGTCAAGATAACTTTATGTTGAATACTCTGCTCCACTTAGCTGAACCCGTTCCCACGTTGCTGTGGTTGAACAAAATTACAGTTCTGTTACCTCAAACATAATTTATTAATGATCAAATGTAAACAATATATCAAAATAATAATTAACAATAAAATTATCCCTACACATTTGACATTTGAATACAATACATGTAAAAAAAATGAATATATATAGTTGATGGTAGAATAAACATGCTACTTCACTTGTGATATTAAACAATAATACAAACGAATTTCGATTGGATAATATTTTTTAATTATTAAATATCATCATGAAATAAATGATATTTGTTAATTGATGGTGATCTTTATTTTAGTAATGCTAGATCTCCAACTCTGATTTGAAAAATGAATTTTCAAAAACTTTTTTGGAAATAAACCTAATAATTCCCCTAATTCAAGGGCTATTGGATATATGATTTTTGAATCTATCGAGTACAGACAGACACATATTCATTTTTATTTATATAGACTATTTAATGTACCTGGCTTCGTCTGGTTTTTACCTAAGTAAAAGTTAGCCTGATGAACATTTGTTAAAATGATTCTTGCAAATTTCCACAAAGATACACGTGAGTTAAAGGATACAGCTAAAGTTAGTGCTTCATTATATGTCTCAAATAACAGAAAGAGTAAAATGAGTGAGACTTGTCTTCAATCCACTTTCAGAAGGATCCTTGGCCTCGTGGATGTCACTCTTGGAAAACGTTCCCCTCCACACAATATACGTTTAGCCTGGACTACACCGTCCTTTAGACCGCTCCGATGTCAGGCTCTCCTTGCAGGATCATCCACACGCCCAGAGACAAGTCGCCACGTCTTCTCTTTGCCGCAGATGTCACCAGACTCTGTCCTCCTTCACACAGGAATGCTGTTTTTGGCGCGTGCCACCCAACAACACATGGCCTTCCCGCACTCATCTTCCTCCAAATTTACTTTGAAATCTTGGCCTTGTCTTCCATTTTACAATATAAACAGAACATAGATATACATAGTTGATTGTAGTATAAACATGCTACTTCACTTGTGATATTAAACAATAATTCAAACGAATTTTAATTAAACAATAATTTTGTAATTATATAATTAATTCGCCAATCTAAAGTGATAGCCCAAGGCTTAGCGCTTCCAGCTTTCTGATTGGCTGACCGACCATGACCGTTCTGGAAAAATCTACTCCATGATATATAGGGATTAGAAACTCATGTTTGTAGAAGAAGAACGAAGCTGCGTGGTGGACTCCAAACAAACGCTGCTGTCTCAAGAGGATGGACTGCTGCTTATCATCGACACCAGACGTACTTCCTGGATGATTCTAGAGAGTTCTATCAACTTCTGTCTCCTGTTCTGCTTTGCTTTGCTTCACTCTACTGCAGTTGGTGGGTTTGTTATTGTTTTTTTCTTCACTGTTGTTCAGCTTTTGCACTCTTCTGTGATTATTTTATCGATTAGGCTTAAATGAATTTCTAATGATCCTTTGTATACACTGACGTTATTCTTTGTCAACCAACAACAGAAAATATTGTAGTAGAGTATGTAATAGAAATATAAGAAAGAAAAGAAACAATTAAGAAAATGAACATAAAATGAACATATACATTAAACAAATATGCAACAACATAAGCAGATAGACAAAACAGCAAGGTAGTCATTTACAATTCGTTGAGCAAAGATGGAATTTGATTTAATGAAGTTATATTTAATAATTATTATCATGTAAAGAGAAAGTTGATAAAATTGAGCTATTTACAATGAGTTATACTCGAAAATAACTTATTATATATTTACATTGATGTAAATCAAGTCGCATAGTAGTGTAGTTCCTCAAGCTGCATGAAGCTGTCTGTTTATGATGAAAAGTCTACAGAACCTATTAAATTTCGTTTATCTATCTCTATTATAAACTATTTGACCCAGATAGGTTTTTTCCATATTCCATGATTCGAGGTTACCACGACCCGTAAAGAATCGAACATTGTAGAAATTTGGTTTGACAAAGTTGAAAATTTTAGCGGAGATGAAAAAGCGTTTGAAATTATTGTTGGATTCATCATTGTATTCCTTGTAAAGTTTTTCATTATAGTTAGCTATTCTTTTTCTGTTTGATAAATTAAATCTTATCAATATGTTGGATTCTATGTAATCTGTGAGTTTTTGTTATTTGTGTTAGTACATGAGTACAGTTTGACGATGTTGTGGTATAAGCCTATAGGCACTGTTTTAAAATATTAAACTGCAGGGAATTTAGTTTTTCTTCGGTTTCTTGCCTATAAAGGGAAACCATATTGTTCGACCATATGTTATTGTACTTCAGAATATTGTCTTGTATAAATATAATTTTAGTCTGCATTCTAGATTCAATGCTTTCTTTATTAAACTCGGTCCAGATGTTTCCCAGATGGTATCCAGATGGTTGCTTGTCAGATAACCTATATGTATGTGTTCTATCCCGATGACTGATAGGATGATTCGCTGCGCCGTCCTTGCCGTCCTCCTGTCCTTCGTGACGGGGTCGGATCCTCTTCTCCAACGTAGGTTCAACGCCATTGGTTGCTTCGGAGAATATGACTCGGCCAAGTACGCCCGGTTAGAACGCCTGTGCAACGAATGCTACACAGTATTGTTCCGGGACAACCGGGAGGTGCCAGCCCTCTGCAAGTAAGAGACCCTCTGACTTTTTGCAATCTTATACAATGAGATTGATTCTTTTCCTGCTAACGTAAAGTGACAGGTTGGACTAAATGTTATTCATGTGCAGATCTAACTGCTTCAAGAACGAAATCTTTGTCGGTTGCGCTGAAGCACTCCTGGTGACGCGAACTGAACCGCATGTGATGAGCTACGTTGACGACTTAGCTGGATTTTAAACCACCTACCTCTACATTATTTAATAAAACTTCTTCGCAGCCATCCCTTTTCTCTTTTGTCCTCACATAGCGACTTATTCACACTAGGCTCAATTTAATCTCTTGGAGACCAGTTTCACACATCTCTACAGGCCTAGCATATAACCTATTTTTCTAACTCACCTCCAATTTATATATAAGACGAGATATTTCCTACAATCAGCTTTTACACAAACTAGCGCATGGTTCCAGTGAACACTTCTAGCGGGTTAACCAACTCATTCTACTAGGCAAATTTATTTATGAATTTTATAATTATACTTTATAAATTTATTTATTTCCCAGATTAAACGCCATATCCACGTTAGAAACAATTTTGACTCACTGTACTTAGAATTTGAGGAAAAAAAAACATGTATCTACAAAAGGTCTGATTGCTTTAAATAGAAAAACAGTTAATTATTTTACACAACTTCAAATTTTGCGTATATAAAAATTCAAAATGATTTGTATATATCATCCTAATTACACACGCAAAAGACTGCCGAACAATCGCGTTCAAGATATTTTTATGGGGGGAGTATGTCAGCTGTCATGTGTGTGTGTATGTTGAATGATAGGTGAAATATTATGTGTGATTAATAACTTGACATACGAAATCAACTCAGAAACTACTGGGAGCTGAAGCTTGATTATTTTAAACGATGTTTCATGCTCTGAAATGAAGAAGATATCCAAAAATGTATTTATATGTTCCCATCGCAAACCTGCTTTGAATTACAAACAATTTATTAGTTATATTGCAGTAATTTGAGTGTTTAAAATATCATCATTTACATTATATATTCATTTTATCATCTATAATCATCATTTATATTAAATATGTGATTCCTGTGGGTGTGAATATGTGTGGTGCACGATCTAAAATAAAAACACTGCTTAGAATTGTGATCATCCACGCCCAGCTGACCTTCCTAAAGGAGAATAAGGAGGGAAACTACAAATCAAAACCAGGACCTGCTGCGCTACTATAACCCCCATTCAGACGACACCGTTCCTTTAGCTTGAACCTAGAAAAGGTAACAACGCCACTGATTTTTACAGATGGATCAAAAAGTGATCCAGTCGTTTGTTAGTGCTGCAATTATATTCCTTTCACAAGAACATCATCCAATTATTCTACTGCTTCACCAAGAATACACTTCCTTTCAAGCTGAAATCATATAAATTCTCTGGGTAACTAACTCACGGAGATCCCAGCAAATTATGATGGTACAAAGAGTGCGAATTATTTTGATACAGAAGACCAAATGAGTGCAGAATTTGCGGTAGTAATTATAAATAACTAGCAAATGTACCCGGCGTTGCCTGGTTTTTACTCGAGTTAAAGTTTGCCTAACGAACATTTGTTAAAACGATTCTAGGAAACATTCAATCCCTACTAAATCTATACATGTCAAGAAAACTTTATGTTTTTAAACTACAATTAATTAACTTCTTTAAACAAAAAAATAATAAAATATTGAGAATATGTAATGTTGACTATATTAACCCAATCAGCTCTAATTAGGAAATGCAGTTTTGGTATATAACACACTAATAGGTTTGGACAATATACATGTTAGAAAAAAGAAACATATTTGAGAAAATATTGAATTATATATGAAAAGAGCCTTTATGAACCAAAATATATCATCTCTCTATATCTAAACTATTACTGCTTAAATTACATATTTCACTGACAATTTAGGCCTAAAATGAAATATGCTTCTGATTGGTTTAAACTAAATTAGACGAAATATTTTTAACGAATCAAAATAAAAAATCAAGGTTTGTATAAACTATTTATAAAAGAAAAACCTCCCTGCCAATTTCCTACATAATTGTAAGTTCTTTGAAATTGACATTATTTATATGTTTATCATCAAACTTTGTTATATAGTTTCTGTATTACAGTAAATTAAAAAATTAAAGGAGATAGTTGATTCATTAGTAATATATATGTGATAATTTTTGTATATAACAATATGTAATCCCATCACAATCTATGCAATGTATCGTCAAAAAAGTTTTAAATAAAAGTTAGGCCTCGCGAAAAAGAGAGAACAGCAATTACCAGGATTGCATCATCCAGGAAGTAAAGGTCACTACCCAGGAACCATAAAACTAAAGTTTAAAGACCTTCTACTTCCTGGAAGATGGCAATCATGAAGACAATGGAGGTAAAAAAACCAATCACAGTTAAGCATTAATAACTAAGAACTAATGAGAGGTAACTCTCAGGACGATCCCATCCAATGAGAAGACGAGAGAGTTAACGAGGATGATCTCGGACTCAAGGTTAGTTAGTAAGCAGGCGACCCGACTGGGAGCAAGACGTGCTCAACTCCGACTTCACCAAGGTAAAATTCTCTTCGATCATCTGAAAGGAAGGTACCTCATTCAGTCCCAATTCTCTTTTCCTTTATCGCGAAGTCTTAGATTCAATCCCATCCTGGTTTTTGTCTCGTTATTTCCACTGTGGAACCCTACCATTCAACTACGACTGCGCCATCCATCACCAACCTCCACCATCCATCACAAGTCACCAATCCTAGAGTAAGTCAACAGGATCTTACATAGGAACAACAACAATCAAAAAGGTAATTATTACAGAGAGTCGACAGGATCAAAATGGAAAACGAGACAACTCAAGACGCGACGACGAGGGAGAGAGGGCACACCGCACAAGAAATAGACGAAATACGCACCCTGGCGGAGATTATCCTTCAGTTGACCGCCGCCCTGACGTAAGTAGGTTCAACCCAGCGCGCGGAGACGGATCTGCCCCCCTTCGATGGAACCTACGCCGCCCGCAATTCTTCCAGGCCTACGACCGGAAGATGGACGAAGCCCTCGTAACCACCCCCGATAAATTGCTCAGGTTGCCTAGCTACATGATGCGCCAACCCCTGGAGCTCTTCAGGAAACTCCGGTTGGCCTCCTAGAGCTACTTCCAGGTGAGGCAAACCCTCATGGATCTCTACCCGGAATCCAACGAGGCGTCCTTCGCCAAGTACTTCGCCATGAAGCTTGCTGGGCATGCAGGCCTGGAGAAGTACTACCGGGAGAAGGTAGCGCTGGGAATGAAACTGGGGCTCCCACAGGAGGTAATCCTCGAGACGCTGACGGAGGGGTTGCCGCTCTCCGACCAGCGCCTGGTCCGCGTGGTACCTCCTGAGAGCCTGGGAGAGTGGTTCCAACTTGGGCAGCGGATCCACGGACCCAGCGCACCAACTGCGCGTCACCACGAGGTACAACCGCCCAACCTGTCGGGCCCATACACCAGCACACCCAGAAGAACAGGTGCGTGGACTGCACCTGCACCGCCGTCGAACTGTAAATTCTGCGGCGCCCATCATTGGCACAGTGAGTGCCGATATAAACCAGCTCAACACGCGTGCGCGCGGGCAGTGCAACCAGCCCAACATCCACAGCCGACCTAACATCCACCACGCGCCCAACATCCACCACAAGACCAAACCCAAGCCGCCCGAGACGCCCCAGCCTTTCGCCAACCAGGTAGGAAGGCACCACCCACTTTTCGTCAGCCAGCTGACGAATGAACTGTCCATCACGCATAAACTCTCACCCCCTTTCCTAATTGACACAGGCGCAAGTGTGAACATAGTGCCCCATAACCTCTATAAAAAGTTAAAATATAACCTCCCTCTATTGCAACTCAAAAAACAACCCATAGACTTACAGGCCATAAACGGTCTTGTATCGACTTTAGGTCAAATAACCATCCCCCTGACAATATCTTCCCATGCTCATGATGGCCTAACGATCAGCTGAACATGAATCGACTGGATATATTCCTGCTAGAATGATATTTGCCATGAACTCCGAATGCCTTGTGTTGTGCTACTTGGTCGTTCAGAAGAAACCTTTGAAAACACTAATGAGCACATCTCTCACCTGTAAGAAAGGATGATGACCATTCACCAGTGGGCAAGAGAAAAGCTTCAGGTTTCCAAAGAAAAAATGAAAGATAGGTACAACGTCAAGAGTTTCAAAGAGGGTGAAATGGTGTGGCTTCATAATCCTGAACAGAAGAAAGGACTTTCCCCTAAACTTCAGTATCAGTGGGAAGGAGACCCTACATGATCAAGTGTGTGTGTGTGTGTGTGCCTCAATTATGTCATATAATGAATTCAGAAGACCTGGGCATCTGAAGCCAAAGTTGTGGACTACAACAGATTAGCACTTTCAGGGGTACTGTTCCAGAACAATGTACTGTATAGGACGATCAGTCCTAGGGAAGGGGCATTGTTACATAGAATTGAAAAAAGAAAAAGGGCGCATTCCAGAATAGAATGTTTTAAAACATTCAGGAATTATTAGTAAAAATCGGAGAACAACTGATTGGCCAATCTAAAGCGATTGCGCAAGGCTTAGCGCTGGCAGATTTCTTATTGGCTAACCAACCATGACCGTTCTGGAAAATCTACTCCATGATACATAGGGATTAGGAACTCATGTTTGTAGAAAAAGAACGAAGCTGCGTGGTGTTTCAAAACAAACGCTGCTGTCTCAAGAGGTCGGACTGCTGCTTATCATCGACACCGATTTACTTCTTGGATGATTCTAGAAAGTTATATTAACTTCTGTTTCCTGTTCTGCACCTGCTTTCCTTCACTCTACTGCAGATAGTAAGTCTGTTATTGATTTTTTTCTTTACTTATGTTTCATTTTTCACTCTTCTGTGGTTATTTTGTCGATTGAGCTTAAATAAATTTGTAATGATCCTTTGCATACACAGACGTTATTCTTTGTCAACCAACAAAGGAAAAATATTGTAGTTGTGTATGTAACAGAATTATCAGGAAGAAAAGAAACAATTAAGAAAATGAACATCAACATTTGTGTTAGTGCATGAGTATAGTTTGATGATGTTGTGGTATAGGCCTATAGGCACTGTTTTAAAATATTAAACTGCAGGGAATTCAGTTTGTCTTTGGTTTCTTTCCTATAAATGGAAACCATATTGTTTGACCATATGTTATTGTACTTCAGAATATAGTATTGTTCTCTAGATTCAATGCTTCTTTATTAAACTCAGTCCAGATGTTTCCCAGATGGTATCCAGATGGTTGCTTGCCATATAACTTATTTGTATTTGTTCTATACAGATGAATGATAGGATGATTCGAAGTGTCGTCCTGGCCGTACTTCTATCCTTCATGGCAGAGTCGACTCCTTTTCTTGAACGTAGTTTCAACACTATTGGTTGCAAAGGTGAATATGACGAGGCCAAGTACGTCCGGTTGGTAGGCGTGTGCACCGATTGCTACAAAGTATTGTACGGGAACCACTGGGAGGTGCAAGATCTCTGCAAGTAAGTGACCCTCTAAATTATTGCTATCTTGTACAATACGATTTATGCTATTCTTGCTAACGTAAAGTTACAGGTTGGTCTAAATGTTCTGTTCGTGTGCAGATTTAACTGCTTCAAGAACCAAATCTTCGTCACTTGCGCCGAATCACTCCTAGTGACGCGAATTGAACCGCATGTGATGAGCTACGTGGACGACTTGTTTGGTGCTTAAAAAACCTACCTCTACATTATCTAATAAAACCTCTCTTCAGTCATCCCTTTCCTCTTGTTTTCCCACATAGCGACTGATTTACACTTGGCCTCAATTTAATCCCTTGAAAACATATTTTACACAGCTCTCATTCCAAATACTTCCACAGGCCTAGCATATAACCTATCTTGTCCAACTCACCTCCAATTTATATATAAGACGAGATATTTCCCACAATCACCTTTCACGCAAACAGGGTATAAAGCTTGGTTCTGGTGAGCACTTTTAGAGGCTTCACCAGCTCATTCCACTAGGAAAATTTATTTATTCATTTGATAATTATGCTTTATACCTTTATTTATTTATTTATAAATTTAAAACGCCATATTCACGTTAGTTATATTTTTTGACTCAATGTATTTACAATTCTGACAAATTAAACGTGTATCTCCAAGAGATCAAATTGCCTAAAAGGGAAAAAAATGGTAAATTCATTTACACAACTTCAAATTTTAGGTATATAAAAATTCAATATTATTTGAATATTACACACGCAAAAGAATTGCCGAAAAATCGCGTTCCAAATATATTTTCTGAGAGAGTATAAGTCAGCTGTCATATACACTGCGTGACATTGAAAATGGAACACCAAGAAATAGTGGCCAGAAAATTATGCAAATTTCAGGGTAGACGCGCCTAACCGAGTTATGCAAATGATATAAAATGCGCAGCTCTCGTGCGCACATGGAGTAAGATATAAGGGACGGAACTTGCAGAAAGGACAGTATTCGTGTCGTTATTTCTTCAAGGAAAATCATTGTAGAATTTTTTTTCTTGTGTCAAAAGACACGTGTAATAACAGAGAATGCCAGGTCATCGTAAACGGAGGCAGTTCAAGCAGACAGACGCTTTTACGAGGGGCATGGTGATCGGACTGAAAAGGGCAGGTTGGTCTATACGTCAAATCGCAGCTGATACACACCTTGGTGCGTCCACGGTGCACCGACTGTGGAGAAGATGGTTGGAACAAGGAAATGTGGCAATTTATAGGAATGCCGGTGCAACCAGAGTGACGTCAGCACGTGTGGATCAGCGTATCCTTCGACAAGCAGTGGCGGCCCCACAAGCCACTTGTACCGCCATCCTGCAACATGTGCAAGACACCCTAGATCATTCCATCTCGACCAGAACCATTTTCCGTCGATTGGTTGCTAATGGCTTGCACTCATGCCGTCCGCTAAGAAGACTGCCATTGACCCCACCGAATAGGCGCCAACGTTTGGAATGGTGCCGGGCTAGATCGACGCGGATGACGGAATGGCACAGGGTCGTGTTCTCAGATGAGTCGCGTTTCTGCTTGTCCAGTGATAGTCGCCGTGTACGCGTGTGGCGTCGACGTGGAGAAAGGTCCAATCCGGCAGCAATTGTGGAACGCCCCACCGTGCGACAACGTGGAATCATGGTTTTGGGCGCAATCGCGTATGATTCCAGGTCACCTTTACTTCGTATTCAGGGCACTATGACGGCCCACCGATACGTTGATGATGTGCTGCGACCGGTGACACTCCCCTACCTTCAGGGGGTACCCAATGCCCTTTATCAGCAGGATAACGCCCGACCGCACACTTCTCGCATTAGCCAACAAGCTCTGCAAGATGTACAGATGCTTCCCTGGCCACCGTACTCTCCTGATCTCTTACCAATCGAGCACGTCTGGGACATCATTGGACGCCGTTTGCATGCCTTGCCACAGCCGCGTTCAGAAGACGAACTGTGGCAAATGGTTGAGAGGGAATGGAGAGCCATCCCTCAGGACGCCATCCGTACTCTGATTGACTCTCTACCTAGACGTGTTGCTGCGTGCATCGCCGTCCGCGGTGGTCATACTTGCTACTAAGCCGACGCCGTTCTCGCTCTGTATTATGACTATCGTTTTGAAATAAAGATCACTTATTGTTCGTCCCTGTCTCTCTCCGTCTGCCGAGTTTCATCACTTTCTGGTCACTATTTCTTGGTGTTCCATTTTCAATGTCACGCAGTTCATTTGAGTGATAAGTGAAATATTAAGTGTGATTAATAACTTGATTCTCAGTTTCTGGGCGTTTATCCATATCAAGTAGATTTTTAAATATAGGAAATCTATATTTTCACATAAACTTTAACAAATACATTTTAATTGTCTGTAATTTTATATCTTTTCAATAAATACTTTAGGGTAAATAATAATAAATCTTTAATTATCACACACGTTTGTCGAATATTGTATATTTTGGGTTATACTTTCGAATATTTGAAAGTACTCTTCAGGTAGTGAATATGTTCTTTGATGTATTTAAATAAGCAGAATGAATGTCTATTGATTATTGACAATTGCACATAGCTTGGATCCAATTGGGACTTGAGAATTGAAATTTTTAGGAATGATAGTTTAGGACATCAATAGAGGAGTAAAAGGTAAATTATAAATTTCTATCTTGAAACTCATCAGGAATTTGGTCAAAAATCAATCAAAACTGATATAAAGTTTATTTAAAATATCAAAATATCTATAGTTTAAAATTATAATTTTTCTTTTTAAAATGAGCTTTGAGCTTCACATCTAATTATACATAATTTAATTAAGTAGGTCGTAATTCTAATATTTAAAATATGAATAATTTTAAATTGTCCCAAATAATTGAATTTTCATCGCAGATAAGCAAGTTGAAAAATACTAAAATTTCCTAATTGATATAAGCCGTATTATATGACTTAAAAATGAGAGGGTAGGATGACAGATGTCCTTATACTTATTAGAATAATAGATAAGGTTAAAATCTATTAGTGTAAACCAAAGAGTCTCTCACACTTTAAGTTTATCTTTAATAAAGTTTATAGAACTAACTGTTATTCTGGACACGTTCATAAACAGGCTAATGTTCTAGTATTCATATACCATCTATATGAATACGATATCTATCTGATACATATGAATTCAACTTAGAAACTACTTGGAGCTGAAACTTTATTTTTTAAACGCTGTTTCATTCTCTGAAATGAAGAGTATATCCAAAAATGTATTTATAGGTTCCTATCTCAAACCTACTTTGAATTACAAGCAAAAAACTGGAAAAATATAAGTAAAATACTTATTTATTAGTAATATTGCAGTAATTTGTGTGTTTAAAAAATCATCATGTACATTATATATTCATTATATCATCTTTAATCATAATTTTTATGGAAATATGATTCCTGTGGGAGTGAGTATGTCTCGTTACGATTTGAAAAAAAAAAAACTGTTTGGATTTAAGGTCATCCACGCCCGACTGACTTCCTAAAAGAGAACAAGGAGGGAAACTACAAATCGAAGCCAGGACCTGCTGCGCTGCCATACCCCCCATTCAGACGACCCCTTTCATTTTGTTTGAGCCTAGAAAAGGTAACAACGCCACAGATTTTCACAGATGGATCAAAAAGTGATCCAGTCGTTTGTTGGTGCTGCAATTATATTCCTTTCACAAGAACATCAGTAAATTCTTCTACTGCTTCACCAAGACACTACTTCCTTTCAAGCTGAACTCATAGAAATTCTCTGGGCAACTCAACTACGGGGATTCCAGCAAATTATGATGGCACAAAGAGTGCGAATTATTTTGATACAGAAGACCAAATGACTGCTGTTTTTACCTGAGTGAAGGTTTGCCTAACGAAAATTTGTTAAAGCGATACTAACAAACATCCTATAACTACTAAATATATACATATACAATAAACTTCCATCAATTTACTTTTTCAAACAAAAAAATCAATAAAATATTAAAGGTTAAGGTTAATTTTGCATTGGTGTATATAAACTATTGAAGTATTTTATGATGCTTAGATTGAATATCATTAAATATATGATATACATTTGCCTTTTCAATGAATATATATATATGGTAATTTAAATCAGCAACCTCATATTGTATAATACTTATAACAAGATTTTCTTGTATAATAGAAACAAATCTATAAATGATTATACGCATGATTGACATGTGTCATTACATCATCATATGTAATGTACTTTTTACAAACTGAGGATAAATACATAAAACTCTGTATTAGAATAAGAGTTGAGCTGAAGCAATATATTGAGAGAGAAGTCTAAAAACGTCTAAAATCGAGATGTAGCAGTCCGACAACAAAGTCTATAGATAGCAGGATCACAGGGCGGCGCCAGTGTACAATTTCGCTTCCGATCCACGCTCTTGTTGCACCCGCTGAAATGCAATACTTCCTCTCTCGGCATAGATATATAAGACCTCCGCCCTAGCCAAAAATATAGTCACTTCACTATCAGCGGGAGCCATCGTCACTTCATCTTCTGATGCTCGACCATGCCGTAGATCAGTAAGAAAACTTCTTATCTCTCCATCTTTCGCTCCTAGCTGAACTTTTATCTGTTCTTGGAAATTTCCTAGTGCAACTGTGTCTCTTCGTTTTTTGTTATGGACATTCCCGAGCTTTCCACTCTGCCTCGACCACGACTGCCTGTACTCTGTGAGAACTGTTAAAGGTCTTCCAAGTTGCAGAGAGGTATTGGAAAACTCTCCACATCCTAACTGTTCCTATCGATTAACACAGTATTGCGAGAGTTGACAGGGACTCACACCATTGATTAAGTCGACTGGATACCTCACCACATATATATATATTAAATAATGAAATTAGATCCTGCCAGGATACTTGGTTGACAGGGTACAAGACAATTTTTTACGGAGACTTTTAAATTTACCCAGATATACTCCTGGTTTTATTCTACGTATGGAGTGCGGAAGAACGTCACTGGGAGTTACGGTGCTGAAACTTACACTCGGGTTCTGGCTTAGAATTCTAAAAATGAACAGCAGCCGACTCCCCATATATGCTTAGCTCAATTATATGAGATATCAAGAAATAGAAATATATATTGGACTTGCGGAAAGTTTGGCCAACATACTCAACTCAACAGGATTTTCTTGGTTAATTAACTGCAACGATGAAAGGATTATCCGGCAAGAAATACCATTAATAACTAAAATTGCAATAGAACAATCTATTCAAAGTGACCAGGCAAAAATAGAGAATTCTAAATTCTACCCTCACTATAAGAATTTACACAGTTCATTTCGAATTGAAAACTATTTACTAAGCAACTTTCCATTCCCAGTAAAACTGTATATCGCACAACAGAGAATACTATTAACACAAAGCAATAACGCGCCATCTATACATATAAAATAAAAGGATTTAAAAGCGCGAATGTTTCTTTTATACATAAAATGAACTTCTACTCTCCTTACTGCGATTAAAAAATATATTGGGAGGGCTTGGCTCATCAGTGGTGAACCCTCCCAGCGGTTTCGCCAATTTAATCCACCAGACCCCTTCTCAGAGCCCTAATACTGTATTGGATCATTCTGATTTTATATGCTACACTGAAGGATGGAATCTGAGAAATGGGTTTCAAGTAAACTATGGACATAAGCTTATAGGACAGTAGAATTACATTCAAATATTTGCTTCGAGCAATGCTCTTCAGCAAACTATAAAGACAAGGCCAGTTAGGAATAAATTAACACAAAGCAATAACGCGTCATCTATACATATAAAATAAAAGGATTTAAAAGCGCGAATGTTATTTTTATACATAAAACGAACTTCTACTGTCCTTACTGCGATTAAAAATATATATTGGGAGGGCTTGGCTCATCAGTGGTGAACCCTCCCAGCGATTTCGCCAATTTAATCCACCAGACCGCTTCTCAGAGCTCTAATACTGTATTGGATCATTCTGCTTTTATATGCTACACTGAAGGATGGAATCTTAGAAATGGGTTTCAGGTAAACTATGGACACAAGCTTATAGGACAGTAGAATTACATTCAAATATTTGCTTCGAGCTATGCTCTTCAGCAAACTATAAAGACAAGGCCAGTTAGGAATAAATTATGGGTGTTATTCCCAGAAAATCGTTCAAAGCGCTGGAAGACTGATTGTCCTTTATATATAACTTATGATCTATGTAATAGCAGAATATAAAATGAAAACATGCATATAAAATTTGGCTACTTTTGTTTGGAGAAACCGGGAAAAGAATATTTGGGTGACTTATTCTTGTCTCAATTCGATAGTCAACAAATATATAACTGGATGAATACAATGATGTTCGAACAAGGTATTATTTATGTTTATATAAATTTTACAAGGCCGCAGTCACAGTTCCGGGGAGAAAAATAGATTCGTGGAATGTCGTGGCCCATTTGGATGAAATAAGCGAAAACTAGACCGAAGCTGATTCTACACTCGCTTTTTCTGTGATACGCTAACCTGTGCACAGTGGATTCTGTTGCTACTGGACATGCGTCGGACATGGTGGCTGTTGGGTTCTGTACTGCCTGGAGTATAGGAGCTCAATCTCTTCCTGTGATGAAACTGTTTAAGACCGCTGGTCTCAATCAAGCTGTATATGTGTGAATAAATTAGAAATTGGCCAAATTTTTATCCCCAATTTTCAAACCAAAATTATTTCAAGCTATAAAATAATATTTGGTCCAGCCAATGTTTCTATTAAGGCCCTAAAATACAAATGTAACATAGATTATTATGTCAACTGGCGTGATGTGAACTGGCTTAACTGATTGGTTGGATTGATAGAAATCAACATGACTCTAGTTTAGCTTCTTTAGGCCTCAATATTCTTCAAGAAACTTCTTCTTCATTATTCATCACTAAATTTATTTACCATGACATAACATATGTCGAGTTAACAATAGTCACCAAAATAGTGAAGTTCTTATTCAACTCTATTATGTTTAAAAAATGAAATGCCTCACATCTCAGTCAAGTGGGTTAACAAGCAAATTTTAACAGGTAAATCGAAAGGAACCCAACAAATAATTGATGTTTGTGGGGAATTGAACAAGTGTATTTATATAAAGAACCCAATAATTCATAATATAGGTGAATTTAACATGTAAATCAAAATAAAGAACCTGATAAATCATTTATTTATTATAGGATAATTCTGATGTGTAAATAAATGAACCACCCAAAAATCATTTATGTTATATTGGAACTATGTTGTAAGTACAAATAATATTCTGTATTATGAGAGAATTTTGCAACATGTGAATCAGTAAAGAGTCCACAAAACCTTCTAAGTTATAGCGATTAGACATGTCACTTTATTAACTCTCTTTTGACACGGCATGCTATCAAAGATAAATGGTCTCAAGAATAATCACGTATAAATTAACTAACCTTTGTTGCAAATTGGAATTCTTTAAGAGTATTTATATAAAAGATATAGCTATGCTACAAGTATGCTCATAGGAAGTGGGGCGCCCACACATGTTCTCCCCCCGTGGTTTCACGCGCCGCTCAGCGGGGCGCCCGTATTTTTCTCTTCAATTTTTGTAAGAAATTTCGGTCCTTTCATCTCTCTGAATGCCCCGCTAATTGCAGAGGACGTTGTAGGGGCGGACTATGGGTATAAAGAGAGAGTCCGCTCAGTGAAGGAGGTACTTCCACAGCCAAGGTGAGTCCATCCATAGACTTCTGGTGAGTCGTAAAATGTCTGTACAGCACTCATAGGTTGGCGTCATTTTTAAGAGATTTTTCTAAGCGAAAAGCATTTTTAAATATTTTCTGTGTCTTCTAATTATTTTTTATTACACTCCTTTTTCCGAGGTATCTTTTAATCGACGATTTTCTTCAAAGAGTGAAGATCCATCAGTAAGGAATCCTCCCAGGTGGGTGCTATCAGTTTTATCTATCAGTCCACTTTTTACATTATCGTACAGTCCATTCTGTTTGTATTATCCGCATTTGGAGGTTCACTTTGGTGAGGATGCTCAATAAAACTATAGAGGATGGCCCTTCTATTGTAGATGTTTTACAAATTCGTTTACCTCGAGCGTTTCCCTTTAATTTAAGGAACAAGGCAACAGCACAAAGTAGTGACTGAAAATATTGTTTAGTATATATTGAAGATTATTTATTTTCTTACTATTATTATTCATATAAAGCGCGTATATGTGAATATTGTCCAACCAGTCATTTGTGTCTGTAGTTCACTTCAAACAGTACTTTTGTATTCTACAAAATAAGAACTATCTCCCCCACAATCTTTTAAATATTATTATACAAAATATAAAGCTTTCTTTTTTATTTTATTTTTAATATTCACTTCATGCATTTATATGATTAAAATATATCTTATTATATATAACTTATATGGAAACAATAAAGTTAAAAGAGAGCTGACGACCCAAGAAAAATACGAGACAGCTTGGCCCCATGTCACATTGCATGGCGAGAACATTCACTGCTCCTAACTCTAGTAAGGAAACCTCGGCTATCTAAAGAGCTTGAGGACATGCAAATGACAGTCAGGGTTGAAGGACATTTTCATTTCGTTGGCCGTAAGATAGGCAGCAACGTCCTTTGACAAATGATACTACTTCAAGTAGTTCTCTTCATTCACATGCAGTGCATCAAAGCACTGGAGGAGTCGCTGTGGAAGAATCAGTATTTCTACTGTCGATGCTGATTTGCTTGGGCAGTATAGAGAAGACAGAGCTATTGTCTGAGGAAGGCCTAGCCATCAGGAACAATGTACTGAAAGATTTTTCATATAAGAGCAGAAAACACAATAATTAGGAATATCAAATGGCTTTCAGTGACGAAGATGTCGTCAAGGCACATGAGTGCTACTGCAAGATTGTTCTTTCTGATACATGAAGTCGTGCCAAGCGGTGGCTGTAAATGAATCGAAAGTAAAATGGAGACCATAACCCTTCAAATGAAGGAATAAATCTCGACTGGCGCTTTGATAAGATAGTAATTATATAGAAGGGAGATTCAATGGCCGTTTACATCAATGACACTATATAGGTGTAGCAGATGTCACCAACATAGATATCAGCGAGGCCTCTGCTCCATCAGAATCAGGAGGCATGTAGACCATTATCAGGACAATCCGAAGGGTCTACTGTCGACGTCCTCCAAGCATACGTGCTCCAACTCCGCCCTGTCTACATAGGCCACTGGGTGCTCCATCGTTCCCCTATGACGTCCTCTTCATGCTCTGCTGCGTCTTCGTCGGCCGCGAATATTTGAATCCCTCCCCTAATATCTCCAACCACTGTGGTTTCTACTCCAGTGTCGAACATCACCTCACCATCAGCACCCTCCTCAACCATATCCCCACTAAAACACTGGTAGACAATGTAACCCCTATCGAAGAGGGCCTCCCAAGGTTATAGCGCACCTGCTAACTACTCAGTCTTCTATATCCGAGGCCCACAAGCACAGCCATCTCAATGCATACTATGAATAAATCATAAAAAGAAACGCCAAGGAAAAGATCAATTGTCCACCAAAATCAAGTAATTACTCAATAAATTCGATGAAGACATCTGTGTAGTCCCGATGTAGTTAGCATTTGTAGATGCGACATAGAGAAGGCTGCTCACCATTACATGAGAAGCATCTTCTCGCCTGAGCGTAATTCTATTCAGAATTCAATTTATCGGATTATTATCCCCAAAGTCGAGAATATTTGCTTTATATTTCAAACACATATCAGGTTTCAGAGCTGCATATAAAATGAACAGTCTGATTATATCTGATGCTTGTTAGATGAACTCTTCATATTGGAAGTCATACACATATCAATATTAATATTTGATCTTTTCTTTTAACATGTACTCGAATAGATGCCAAAATATTTATTTGAAATTCCAATTGTATCTCCTGTCAGCTCTATCAGCAGAATATATAGTACAAAGGTAGTAAGGGAGCAAATAGGTAAACTTGAATTGGTAAAAGGTTTAACCAACAATAAAGGTCCAAACTTCCTAATCGATATCATTTTGCATTCAATATTTACATTATAATATTTTCAAAAAATATAAAACTCTAAAATAACTTTACCTCTGTGCTAAATCCAGATATCCACCCAGTAGGTGTGCTATATCCAGATATCTGGTCAGATAATCCACGTGTGTGTGTTATATAAAGATAGCTGGTTATAACCCATTTGTATGTGCAATATCTAGATAACTCGTCAAATAATTTACTTTTGTGTTATATCGAGATATCTGTTCAGATAGTCCACTTGTGTGTGTTATATCTAGATAGCTGTTCAGATAACCCACTTGTGTGTGTTATATACAGATATCTGGTCAGATAATCCATCTGTGTGTGTTATATCCAGATAGCTGGTCAGATAAACCATTTGTTTTTGTTATATCTAGATGGTTATTTATTATCAGTTGCAAATAAGAGACGCTATATCGATCTGGATAATTGTGCGTTAAACTATTTACAATAATTCACATTGTAGTAGAGTAGGTAACAGAATTATCAAAAAGAAAATAAACAATTAAGAAAATGAGCATAAAATAAACATATACATTAACCAAATAAGAAACAACCTAAGCAGATAGACAAAACCGCAAGGTAGTTATCTACAATATGTTGAGCAATGATGGAAGTTGATTTAATGAAATTATCTGTAGTAATTAGTATCCTGGAGAGAAGAAGTTGATAAGGTTGAGCTATTTACAATGAGTTATACTCTAAGGTAACCTTTTGATTATTAAAATCATTTAAATCATTACGCATAATGGTGTAATTCTTCAAGCTGCATGAAGCTGTCTGTTTTTGATAAAAAGTCTGCAGAACCTATTAAATATCATATATCTTTACCTATTTTGAACTATTTGACCCAGATATGTTCTTTCCATCTGCTTTGCTCTTTTGGGTTTGACACAAGTCGGCATGAATTCAGAATATGTTCAGAAGTTTCTTCTTCCGCTCCACAACAATGTCTGGGCGAATCTAATTTTCTAATTCTGAAGAGATATGATTCGAAGTTACCATGACCCGTAAAGAATTGAACATTGTAAAAATTTGGGGTTTAACTAAGTTTTGTATTTCAGAGGATATGAAAAAACGTTTAAAATTATTGTTGGTTTCTTTATAGTATTCCTTTATTTTTCTTTCATTATAGTTAGCAATTTCTTTTCTGTTTGATTAATTAAATCTATTGTAGCCTCTTTCATTTTACGATATGTTAGATTTATGTAATCTGTGAGTTTTGGTATTTGCGTTAGTATATGTGTTCAGTTTGACGAGTTTGTGGAATAAGCCTGCATGCAGTGTTTTATAATATTATACTGTAGGGAATTTAGTTCGTTTTTGCCCTTTTGCTTATGAATGGAAACCATATTTTGTTAACCATAAGTTATTATTATTCGGAATATTGTCTTGTATAAAATTAATTTTCGTCTGCATTTTATATCCCATGCCTTCTTTATTAAACTGAGTCCAGATGTTTGATGACCAGAAAACTTATTTGTATGTGTTCTATCCAGATGACTGATTGGATGATTCGCGGCGCCATCCTTGCCGTACTCCTGTCCTTCGTGGCGGGGTCGACTCCTCTTCTTGAACGTAGGTTCAACGCCATTGGTTGTAAAGGAGAATATGACTCGGCCAAGTACGCCCGGTTAGAACGCCTGTGCAATGAATGCTACACAGTATTGTTCCGGGACAACCGGGAGGTGCCAGCTCTCTGCAAGTAAGAGACCCTCTGACTTTTTGCAATCTTATACAATGAGATTGATGCTTTTCCTGCTAACGTAAAGTGACAGGTTGGAATAAATGTTGTTCGTGTGCAGAAATAACTGCTTCAAGAACGAAATCTTCGTCGGTTGCGCCGAAGCACTCCTGGTGACGCGAACTGAACCGCATGTGCTGAGCTACGTGGACGACTTGTTTGGTGCTTAAAAAACCTACCTCTACATTATCCAATAAAACCTCTCTGCAGCCATCCCTTTCCTCTTTTTTTCTCACCAATGACTGATTTGCCCTTGGCCTCAATTTAATCCCTTGGAAACCAGTTTTACACAACACTAATTCCAAATACTTTCACAGGCCTAGCATATAACCTATCTTGTCTAACTCACCTCCAATTTACATTTAAGACGAAATATTTTCCCCAATCACCTTTTACACAAACAGTGTTCGAAACTTGGTTCTGGTGAACACTTCTAGAGGCTTCACCAGCTCATTCTACTAGGCAAATTAATTTATTCATTTGGTAATTATGCTTTATACATTTATTTATTTATTAACTTAAAACGCCATATCCACATTAGTTATATTTTTTGACTCAATATATTTCAATTCTGACAAATTGAACGTGTATCTCCAAGAGATCTAATTTCCCGAAATAAAAAAAGGTAAATTCATTTACACAACTTCAAAATTTGCTATATAAAAATTCAATATGATTTGAATATGTCATCCTAATTACACACACAAAAGATTGCGAACAATCGCATTCCAGATATTCTTTCTGAGAGAGTATAAGTCAGATGTCATATATTTTGAATGTAAGTGAAATATTAAGTGTGATTAATAACTTAATGGTTAGTTTCTGGGCGTTTATTCATATCAAGTAGATTTTTAAATATTGGAAGGCTATATTTTAACATATACCTCATCATATACATTTTAACCGGCTGTAATTTTATATCTTTTCATTGAATATTCTGGGGTATATAATAAGAAATATTTAATCATCACGCACATTTGTCGAATATTGTATATTTTGGGTTATACTTTCGGATTATTTGAAAGTACTCTTTAGGTAGCGAATATGTCCTTTTATATATATAAATAAGCAGAATGATTGTCTATTGATGATTCACAATTGCATAAAGCCTTGGGTCCATTTGGGACTTGAGAATTGAAATTTTTAGGAATGATATATAGTTTAGGATCTCACACACAATAGAGGAGTAAATAGTGAATTCAAAGTTTCTATCTTTAATCCAATCAGGAATTTGGTCAAAAATTTGCCTAACAAACATTTGTTAAAACGATTCTAGAAAACATCCAATCCCTACTGAATCTATACTTGTCAAGATAATTTTATGTTGAATACTCTGCTCCACTTAGCTGTACTCGTTCCCACGTTGCTGTGGTTGAACAAAATTACAGTTCTGTTACCTCAAACATAATTTATTAATGATCAAATGTAAACAATATATCAAAATAAGTATTAACAATAAAATTATCCCTACACATTTATCATTTGAATACAATACATGTAAAAAATGAAAATATAGTTGATGGTAGAATAAACATGCTACTTCACTTGTGATATTAAACAATAATACAAACAAATTTCGATTGGATAATATTTTTTATTTATTAAATATCATCATGAAATAAATGATATTTGGTAATTGATGGTGATCTTTATTTTAATAATGCTAGATCTCCAACTCTGATTTAAAAAATAAATTTTCAAAAACCTTTTTGGAAATATACCTAATAATTTCCCTAATGCAAGGGCTATTGGATATATGGTTTTTGAATCTATCGAGTACAGACAGACACATATTAATTTTTATTTATATAGACTGGTAAATGTACCTGACTTCGTTGTATTTTCCTAAGTAAAAGTTAGCTTGATGAACATTTGTTAAAATGATTCTAGCAAATTTCCACAAAGATACACGTGAGTTAAAGGATACAATTAAAGTTGTGCTTCATTATATAGTATGTCTCACTTAACAGAAAGAGTAAAATGAGTGACTTTTCTTCAATCCACTTTTAGAAGGATCCTTGGCCTCGTGGATGTCACTCTTGGAAAACGTTCCCCTCCACACAATATACGTTTAGCCTGGACTACACCGTCTTTTATACCGCTCCAATGTCAGGCTCTCCTTGCAGGATCATCCACACGCCCAGAGACAACGCCACGTCTTCTCTTTGCCGCAGATGTCACCAGACTCTGTCCTCCTTCACACAGGAATGCTGTTTTTAGCGCGTGCCCCCCAACAACACATGGCCATCCCGCACTCATCTTCCTCCAAATTTACTTTGATATCTTGGCCTTGTCATCCATTTTACAATATATACAGAACATAGATATACATAGTTGATGGTAGTATAAACATGCTACTTCACTTGTGATATTAAACAATAATGCAAACGAATTTAAATTAAACAATAATATTGTGATTATATAATTAATTCGCCAATCTAAAGTGATAGCCCAAGGCTTAGCGCTTCCACCTTTCTGATTGGCTGACCAACCATGACCGTTCTGGAAAAATCTACTCCATGATATATAGGGATTAGAAACTCATGTTTGTAGAAGAAGAACGAAGCTGCGTGGTGGACTCCTAGCAAACGCTGCTGTCTCAAGAGGAGGGACTGCTGCTTATCATCAACACAGATGTACTTCCTGGATGATTATAGAGAGTTCTATCAACTTCTGTCTCCTGTTTTGCGCCTGCTTTTCTTCACTCTACTGCAGTTGGTGGGTTTGTTATTGATTTACATTTCACTGTTGTTCAGCTTTTGCACTCTTCTGTGATTATTTTATCGATTAGGCTTAAATGAATTTCTAATGATCCTTTGTATACACTGACGTTATTCTTTGTCAACCAACAACGGAAAAATATTGTAGTAGAGTATGTAACTGAATTATCAGAAAGAAAATAAACAATCAAGAAAATGAACACCGAATGAACATATACATTAAACAAATAAGCAACAACATAAGCAGATAGACAAAACCGCAAGGTAGTCATTTACAATACGTTGAGCAATGATGGAATTTGATTCAATGAAGTTATATTTAATAATTATTATCATGTAAAGAGAAAGTTGATAAAATTGAGCTATTTACAATGAGTTATACTCGAAAATAACTTATTATATATTTACATTGATGTAAACCAAGTCGCATAGTAGTGTAGTTCCTCAAGCTGCATGAAGCTGTCTGTTTATGATGAAAAGTCTACAGAACCTATTAAAATACGTTTATCTATCTCTATTATAAACTATTTGACCCAGATAGGTTTTTTCCATATTCCATGACTCGAGGTTACCACGACCCGTAAAGAATCGAACATTGTAGAAATTTGGTTTGACAAAGTTGAAAATTTTAGCGGAGATGAAAAAGCGTTTGAAATTATTGTTGGATTCTTCATTGTATACCTTGTAATTTTTTTCATTATAGTTAGCAATTCTTTTTTCTGTTTGATAAATTAAATCTTACCAATATGTTGGATTATATGTAATCTGTGAGTTTTTGTTATTTGTGTTAGTACATGAGTACAGTTTGACGATGTTGTGGTATAAGCCTATAGGCACTGTTTTAAAATATTAAACTGCAGGGAATTTAGTTTGTCTTTGGTTTCTTGCCTATAAATGGAAACCATATTGTTTGACCATATGTTATTGTACTTCAGAATATAGTGTTGTATAAATTTAATTTTAGTCTCCATTCTAGATTCAATGCTTTCTTTATTAAACTCATTCCAGGTGTTTCCCAGTTGGTATTCAGATGGTTGCTTGCCATATAACTTATTTGTATGTGTTCTATCCAGATGAATGATAGGATGATTCGAAGTGCCGTCCTGGCCGTACTTCTGTCCTTCATGGCAGAGTCGACTCCTTTTCTTGAACGTAGTTTCAACTCCATTGGTTGCAAAGGTGAATATGACGAGGCCAAGTATGTACGGTTGGTAGGCGTGTGCATCGATTGCTACACAGTATTGTTCAGGAACAACTGGGAGGTGCAAGATCTCTGCAAGTAAGTGACCCTCTAACTTATTTCAATCTTGTACAATGCGATTTATGCTATTCTTGCTAACGTAAAGTTACAGGTTGGTCTAAATGTTCTGTTTGTGTGTAGATCTAACTGCTTCAAGAACGAAATCTTCGTCGGTTGCGCCGAAGCACTCCTGGTAAATCGAACTGAACCGCATGTGATGAGCTACGTGAACGATTTGTTTGGTGCTTAAACCACCTACCTCTACATTATTCAATAAAGCCTCTCTGCAGCAATCCCTTTCCACTTGTTTTCCCACCAGCGACTGATTTACACTTGGCCTCAATTTAATCCCTTGGAAACTAGTTTCACACAAATCTCATTCCAAATACTTCCACAGGCCTAGTAAATAACCTCTCTTGCCTTACTAACCTCCAATTTTAATACAAGACAAGATATTTCCCACAATCTCCTTTTACCTAAATAGTGTATGAAGTTTGGTTCTGGTGAACACTTCTAGAGGCTTCACCCCCCCCCCCCAGAGCTCAATATATTAGGTAAATTTATTTATTCCTTTGATAATTATGCTTTATACCTTCATTTATTTATCAACTTAAAACGCCATCTTCACGTTAGTTATATTTTTTTCCTCAATGTATTTACAATTCTAACAAATTGGAGGTGTATCTTCAAGAGATCTAATTGCTAAAAATAAAAAAATGTAAATTCATTTACACAACTTCAAATTTTAATAAAAATATATAAAAATTTCATATTATTTGAATAGGTCATCTTAATTACACACGCAAAAGCTTGCCGAACAATCGCTTCCAAATATTTTTTTCTGAGAGAGTATAATGTTATGTTATTTGTTTACACTTTAATATTCTTTATAGTCTATGGAAATTTAATAAGACGCAGTAAACAAAACTTATTGTTTATTTCTTAAGTTACATGCAAATTCTGAATGCTATTCAGTGATGATGATAAATAGTTGGCGTTGCCAAACTAAAAGTTTAATATACATTAAATGTCCCCTCTTTAACCATCAAAGGTTCAATCTGCGTTAGGGTCGAACCACCCTACCAGATCTGGTGGTGATCAGGTTCCCTGGGGAACCATTGGTACAGCTCTCTGGGGGTCCTGTGGTTGACACGTTCTCCGGGGATCCAGGAGAAGAGAGTTGTCCAGAAGATGTAGGCTGTGATGGGGTTTCCTCCAGGTCCTGCAAATCAGCTTGTTCCTGGTTCAGTTCTAGTGGCTTCTCCCAATCTGTGTGGGTTGTTTCACTCCGCTTATCCTCGCGGATGTGGATACTATTTCTTCTATATTCATTTCCTTCTTGGTCTTTCACGTAGAAGGATAGGGGTTCATTGGCTTGGTTTTTTAGCTGGCCTGGGATCCATCTTTTATCTTTTCGAAACCAAACTCTATCATTGATTGATAATGGGTCTGCCGGTCTAGTGTGTCTATCGTAATAGTTTTTAATTTTAACTTGATTATCCACTAGCTGTTTCTGGATCGCCACATTGTTAATCATAGAGGGCACGAACTGGGATGTCTTCGAGGGTATTATAGACCTTAATTTCCTTGACATCAGAATTTGTGCAGGTGATGGCAAATTATTGTGTGGTGTGATTCGTAAGTTGAGAAGAGCTATGTAGGGGTCTGTCCTTTCTTCCCCACATCTCTTTATCAATTTCTTTAAACCGCTGCCACCATGTTATGTTATTCGTTTACACTTTAATATTCTTTATAGTCTATGGAAATTTAATAAGACGCAGTAAACAAAACTTATTGTTTATTTCTTAAGTTACATGCTAATTCTGAATGCTATTCAGTGATGATGATAAATAGTTGGCGTTGCCAAACTAAAAGTTTAATATACATTACATATAAGTCAGCTGTTTTATATTTTGAGTAATAAATGAGTTATAAGTGTGATTAATAACTTGAAGCTAAGTTTCTGGGCGTTTATCCATATCGAGTAGATTTTTAAATATTGTAAAGCAAAATTTTCACATAAAATTTAACATATACATTTTAATTGGCAGTAATTTTATATCTTTTCATTAAAAACTTTGGAGTATATAATACGAAAATTTTAATCATCACACACGTTTGTCGAATATTGTATATTTTGGGATATACTTTCGGATTATTTGAAAATACTCTTCAGGTAGTGAATATGTCCTTTGATGTATTTAAATAAGCAGAATGATCAAGTTTTACAGATGGATCAAAAAGTGATCCAGTCGTTTGTTGGTGCTGCAATTATATTACTTTCACAAGAACATCAACCAATTCTTCTAATGCTTCATGAAGACTACACTTCCTTTCAAGCTGAACACATAGAAATTCTCTGTGTAACTCAACTCACGGAGATTCCAGCAAATTATGAAGGAACAAAGAGTGCGAATTATTTCGATACAGAAGACCAAATGAGTGCAGAATTGGCGGTAACAATTATAAATTACTAGCGAATATACCCGGCGTTGCCTGTTTTTACTCGAGTAAAAGTTTGCATAACAAACATTTGTTAAAACGATTCTAGCAAACATTCAATCCCTACTGAATCTATACATGTCAAGAATACATTATGTTGAATACTCTGCTCCACCTAGCTGTAGCCGTTCACACGTTGCTCTGTTTGAACAAAAAGACAGTTTTGATACCTTAAATATAATTTATTAAAGATCAAATGTATACAATACATCAAAATGAAAGTTAACAATAAAATTATCCTTACATATATTTCATCTGAATATAACACATGTTAAAAACACAGATATGCATAGTTCATGGTTGATAAACATGCTACTTCACTTGTGATATTAAACAATATTACAAACAAATTTCAATTGAACAATAATTTTTTTAATTATTAAATATCAGCATTAAAAGGATGATATTTGATAGTGAACATTTCCTTAGTATTGATAGAACTTAACTCTGATTTCATAAAAATCAAAAACCTTACTGGGGATATACCTAATAATTTCCCAAATTTTCAGGGCGATTGGATGTATGGTTTTGAATCTATCGAGTTCAGACGGACACACATTCATTTTTATAAATATATGTTGTGTTTTAACTTTAAAAGCACACAAAAAATATAATAAACCTGAATTTTTATTCAAGTATCAAAAACAAAGCTTTACATATAGAACAAATAATAATGAAGAAGAAGAAAGAAACATTTTAGGAAAAGGCAAAAACAAAACAAAAGTACTGGTCAAAAAGAAACATTTAAAATCGCAGATTAATATCTTCAACACTTCCCCTTAATCAGATTTCAAATGTCTCTCATACCCAGTAGATATTTTGTTGGTGCTGCAAGTTTTTGAGAAACTTTATTCAGTGCAAAAGTGATATCGGGTCTTGTTAAGCAGCTCAGATGCATCAGACTACCAATCGCTTCACGAAAGGGAACATTTTCTAGAATCTCTGCTTCCCCAGGAACAGTAGTCAGTTGGTGTTCCCACTTTATTCGCTTGAGACATATTGAATTTCTCAAGAATTCTTTTTATATATGCCTTTTGATTTATAAAGATTGACCCATCCGGTTGCCGCTCTATCTCAATACCCAAAAAGTAATTTAATGGTTCACTTGTGATCTTAAATGAAAAGATGAACTAACCCATCAAGGAATTCTTTGATTTCCTGTTCATTTGTACCAGCAATGATTCCATCATCAACATATATGGCAATAATGAGTAGTTGATCATTTGTTTTTCTGAAGAATAAACAGGGGTCAGCTGTACTTTCCTTTAGACATCTTTCTTTCATGAAGTTGACTATTTTCTGATTACTGCATCTTGGTGACTGTTTGAGTCCATAGAGACTTTTCTTCAATTTCCATACAAGATATGTTCCATTGTTGAATCCTTCAGGTTGTTTGATATAAATTTGATCTTGTAAGTCTCCATATAGAAAGGCTGTCTTTATGTCAAACTGTACCAATTTTAAGTCTTCATTAGCAGCAATTGCTAAAAGAGTTCTTATGGTGTCATGTCTTGCCACAGGACTAAATGTTTCTTCATAATCTATACCCTTCTTTTGTACAAACCCTTTTGCCACCAGTCTTGCCTTATATCTTGTAATCTCTCCTTTAGAATTCAATTTGGTCTTTAATACCCATTTACAATCAATCGGGTTTTGGCCATGTGGTAATGTTGTGCATTCGTATACATCATTTTCCGTTAAAGAATTCATTTCTTCATTCATTGCTTCTTTCCAAAATTGTGCATTTGGAGAATCCATTGCTTCTTTGTATGTCTTGGGTTCAAGACCTTCTGCAATATTTATTTCAGCATCAATATACCTTTGAGGTTTTGATATATTTGATCGATCTCTTAGATTGTATACGTCTGATGTTTGAACATTGCTTTCAATTTTCTCAATATCTTGAGTATTATTTTGTTCATCAATCTGATTACTTGAAAGTTCCTTATTTCTCTTTTCAATATCAAGGCTAAATGTTGGTATAGTTTCCTTGAATATTACATCCCTAATTGTGACAACTTTGTTTGAGTTCGGCATCCAGAGATTCGATACCCATCCTTGTTACTGCAATAACCAACTAAAATACCTTTTTCGCTTTTGGCATCTAACTTTCTTCTCTTTTCATCAGGCACATGAACAAAACATTCAGTTCCAAATATTCGAAGATGATCAACTGCTGGTTTTTTATCAAACCATAGTTCATAAGGTGTCTTTCCCTCAATTTGTGTTGGCCCTGTTCTATTCAAAACATATGTAGCAGTGTTAACTGCCTCTGCCCAAAGCTTTAGGCTCATATTTTTGGCATATATCATTGAACGAGCTGCTTCTATTAAAGTCCTGTTCTCTCTTTCCGCTGAACCATTCTGTTGTGGAGTATATGGCATTGTGATCCTATGATTAATACCATACTTGTTTGTAATTTTTGAGGTTTCTTTATTTACAAACTCCTTTCCTCCATCTGTGAGAATTTCTTTCACTATATGTCCAGTAGTCTTTGTTTCCAAGAGAAATTGTTCTAGCTTTTCAATGACTTGTGACTTTTATTTTAGGAAATACACTGATCGGTATTTTGTAAAATCATCTTTGAAACACACAAAGTATCTCATCCCTCCTTTCGAAACCTCCTGCATAGGGCCACATACATCTACATGAATTAAGTTTCCAGGTTGGGTAGAAACATATTGTTCTCTTGATCCAAAACTCAGTCTATGTTGTTTGCCATAAATGCATGCCTCGCAAGGTTCATTGTCCATGACTGCATCTATTCCTTGTTCTTTAAGCCATTTTTGAACATGCCTTTTATTTTGATGTCCAAATCTTTCATGCCATAGTTGTAGCATATTAACATTTTGGGTTTTGGCTAAATTGACTTCTGCAGCATTTTCAGGTTTGATACTTGTTATTAACATACCATACAAGCCTCCTGGTAGTCTTTTCCCTTCTACAATAACTTCTCCAGTTGTTGTCTTAAAAGGTTTACAACCTTTTTTATCCATTTTAATTTCAAACCCTTTATCCAATGTGCACTGTAATGACATCACATTACGACTGAAATTGGGAACATACCATACATCAGTTAGGTAGTGAGTTTGCCATTTACCTTTTACACAAGTTTCAATTGTTATAGTTCCACCTCCATAAGCTATCAATTTTTCATTACTTCCAACTTTAACAGTCTGTTGGGTAGGAAAATCCTCATAAGAAGTATAAAAACTTGCATTTCTTGTAATGTGGTTAGTAGCTCCTGAGTCACCAATCCAAATGTCTTCATCTTGTTCATTGAATCTTTCACTGATTAAACTTTCACTTAATTTTGAATTAAGTTTTAATTTAGTTTCATCCTTTTCTTTTTCCTTTAGTTTCTTCTGTTTTGCATACCTACAATCTTTGGCCAAGTGTCCTTTTCTATGACAAAAGTAACATTCTCTTGTTTCTCTTGTTTTCTGAAAAATTTCATTACTTTTGGTAACTTTTCCTTTCATATTTTGCTTATTTTCATATGCATTTGCCATTAGTGCTGTCGAACTTGATGTGCTGCATTCATCTCGCTGTTGAATTCTTATTTCGAGTAACCGAAGCCTTTGTGTGAGATTGTCTACAGAACGTTTTTATTTAGACACTGATTCCCAAACACTTTTAAAATCAAAATATTCATCAGGCAAGGTGTTTATGATTCTGCACATCAGCATGGATTCTGGCAATTTCAAAATTTCTAGTTTAGTAAGTTCATTTTGCATATCATTCCATAAACTTTCTAATTTTTAAATGTGCTTTGAAATATCATCTGTAGGATCCTTCTTAAAATTAAAGAATTGATTATAGAGCATGTCTAATCTTTGACCAGAGCTTTGCTCATAGACACTTGACAATTTGTCCCACATGTCTTTAGCACTTGAGCAGGGAATGATTAGTTGACTTACATCAGGCATCACACTTGTTGTAAATAACAATTGGGATATTGCATCTTCACTTTCCCATTTTACATATGCCTCTTTTTCTTCATTTGTTTCTTGTCTTATTGGCTTTCTATATGTTCCATCAACAACGCCTATTACTTTGTTTATTGTTAAAAGCAATTTTATATTTTTCTTATATTCTGGCCAGTTTATTAATCCTTCCAATTTGGGAATATTCATACCCATTTTAATATTATCCATTCCAGCCATTACAAATATAAATTTTAACGTGATAAACAAAATAGAATTATTTTTAGGCTTACCGTTGCTTCGTTTTTGTTATATTGTGCAGTGAATGCGTGGTTGGGTCCATAACCTGTTGTGTTTTAACTTTAAAAGCACACAAAAATATAATAAACTTGAATTTGTTTATTCAAGTATCAAAAACAAAGCTTTACATATAGAATAAATAATAATGAAGAAGAAGAAAGAAACATTTTAGGAAAAGGCAAAAACAAAACAAAAGTACTGGTTAAAAAGAAACATTTAAAATCGCAGATTAATATCTTCAACAATATAGTATAGCGAATGTACCCGGCTTCGCCCTTTTTTTATTCGAGTAAAGGTTTACCTAACGAACATTTGTTAAATCGATTCTAGAAAACATCCAATCCCTACTAAATCTATACATATACAATAAACTACAATCAATTTACTTCTTTAAAAAAAAAATCAATGAAATATTTACAATATGGAATGTTGACTATATCAACCCAATCAGCTATAATGAAGAAATGCAGTTTTGGTATAACACACACTAAAGGGTTTGGACAATATATTTAGAAAAAATTAACATATTTGATAAAATAATGAATTAAAAATAACTATATAAAATAAAAATAATTGAGCCTTTATGAACCAAAATATATTATCTCTCTATATCTAAACTATTACTGCTTAAATTACCTATTTCACTGACAATTTAGGCCTAAAATGAGATATGCTTCTGATTGGTTAAACTAAATTAGACGAAATCTTTTTAACGAATCAAAATTATAAATCAAGGTTTGTATAACCATATAAAAGAAAAGCCTCACTGCCAATTTCCTACATAATGGTAAGGTATTTGAAATTGGCATTATTTATCTGCTTATTATCAAACTTTGTTATATTGTTTTCTGTTTTACAGTAAATTAAAAAAATATTATTAACTAGATAGTTCCTTCCTAAGTTATCCTTATATCTATAAAAATGAAATCCAAAATCGATGTTTGTATCGCGTTGCGTAAAATCTACAGAATCAATCAATATGAAATTTAGCATGTAGGTAGCTGAAGATTTCGTTTAACATATAGGCTATTCAAAAAAACTAAAAAGGTTAATGCGCTTTTTTTTTTTAATTAAAAACCAAAAAGCGTTATTTCCAGCCTTTTACCTCTTGGCGCAGAACTGGTCGCAACGATAAATGAATTTGATTGGTTAATAATTTTACACGTAGTTTGTTTACATGATGAATGTTTTTAAAAGGTGAGATTATCCAATCGCTGTGAAACTTTAGGAAGTTATTCACTATACTACTGGGAAGGTTTCTGATTTGAATTTGATTTCAAATAAATATTCTTTGCAATTTTATTTGCAAATTTTCTACTTTCACTCACAAGCAGCGCTCTTTCTGGTGGAATTATATTTATAAATTATAAAAATTCTAAGATGTGTTCCTAATATAATAAATTTAAAATTTAATTTGAGGATTTTTAGTAATATAATATTCCAATGACATTGTAAAATAACTTGGCTTTTCAATATTAATATATTTTTTAAAATAACTTATTTAAATTTTATAAATGTTTTCAAATAAATTATGTTTCAAAAATATATTTATACGCATATATCAATAAATATATACGTTTATAAATCTATATATGAGTGGATCGGATGTTTTCTAGAAGCGTCTTAACCTATGTTTTTTAGGCAAACTTTTACTCGGGGCGAAGCTGGGAACATATATATATATATATATATATATATATATATATATATATATATATATATATATGAAAAATAGTAAAAATGTGATATTGTACTGGGATAAGGTGCATAAATTAAGAAAAAGGCATCTCCTTATCGTGCAAATATGTATATATGCAATATTGCACGATAAGGAGATGCCTTTTTCTTAATATATTGAAGCGGTGCAGCAAAGAAGTAGAAGAGAATAAGTGGGCAAGCCAAGAGAAGAAGGTATGCAGGGGCCCCTTCAAGGAAGTGTTGATTGACAAATTCCAGAGGAGGGGGCAGCAGACAGGGAGTCCAGCTGGTGTCGTCGTGAAGGAAGCAGCCGAGTTAGCGGCCGGCCTGCCGGGGATTTGTGCGCCGAGAAGACATGGCAGTCTGGGGAGAGAAGTCTGTCTGGTGACAACGGGACCTGCAGCAAGGAGAACGGCGGAGACAACAGACGCGGCAAGTTGGCTACGAGGAAGTGGGCTCCGGGACTGTGTGGATTAACAAGAGGAGGACGGTGCAAAGAAGGACGAGGAGGAACCTACCTAGGGCAGCATTGAAGGCAAGTTCATCTTCTATGTCTAGTTATTAATATCCTTTTTAAAGCTCTGGTGATAAATCTATAGTACTAAGCTGTATCCAAAACGAACCCACATTGTTTTCTCAGAAACCTTGCACACAAACACCGACGGCTGAGAAGAGTCGCAACAATATACACTGCGTGACATTGAAAATGGAACACCAAGAAATAGTGGCCAGAAAATTATGCAAATTTCAGGGTAGACGCGCCTAACCGAGTTATGCAAATGATGTAAAATGCGCAGCTCTCGTGCGCACATGGAGTAAGATATAAGGGAAGGAACTTGCAGAAAGGACAGTATTCGTGTCTTTATTTCTTCAAGGAAAATCATTGTAGAAATTTTGTTCTTGTGTCAAAAGACACGTGTAATAACAGAGAATGCCAGGTCATCGTAAACGGGGGCAGTTCAAGCAGACAGACGCTTTTACGAGGGGCATGGTGATCGGACTGAAAAGGGCAGGTTGGTCCATACGTCAAATCGCAGCTGATACACACCTTGGTGCGTCCACGGTGCACCGACTGTGGAGAAGATGGTTGGAACAAGGAAATGTGGCAATTTATAGGAATGTCGGTGCAACCAGAGTGACGTCAGCACGTGTGGATCGGCGTATCCTTCGACAAGCAGTGGCGGCCCCACAAGCCACTTGTACCGCCATCCTGCAACATGTGCAAGACACCCTAGATCATTCCATCTCGACCAGAACCATTTCCCGTCGATTGGTTGCTAATGGCTTGCACTCATGCCGTCCGCTAAGAAGACTGCCATTGACCCCACCGAATAGGCGCCAACGTTTGGAATGGTGCCGGGCTAGATCGACGTGGATGACTGAATGGCACAGGGTCGTGTTCTCAGATGAGTCGCGTTTCTGCTTGTCCAGTGAAAGTCGCCGTGTACGCGTGTGGCGTCGACGTGGAGAAAGGTCCAATCCGGCAGCAATTGTGGAACGCCCCACCGTGCGACAACGTGGAATCATGGTTTGGGGCGCAATCGCGTATGATTCCAGGTCACCTTTACTTCGTATTCAGGGCACTATGACGGCCCAACGATACGTTGATGATGTGCTGCGACCGGTGACACTCCCCTACCTTCAGGGGGTACCCAATGACCTTTATCAGCAGGATAACGCCCGACAGCACACTGCTCGCATTAGCCAACAAGCTCTGCAAGATGTACAGATGCTTCCCTGGCCACCGTACTCTCCTGATCTCTCACCAATCGAGCACGTCTGGGACATCATTGGACGCCGTTTGCATGCCTTGCCACAGCCGAGTTCAGAAGACGAACTGTGGCAAATGGTTGAGAGTGAATGGAGAGCCATCCCCCAGGACGCCATCCGTACTCTGATTGACTCTCTACCTAGACGTGTTGCTGCGTGCATCGCCGTCCGCGGTGGTCCTACTTGCTACTAAGCCGACGCCCGTCTCGCTCTGTATTATGACTATCATTTTGAAATAAAGATCACTTATTGTTCGTCCCTGTCTCTCTCTGTCTGCCGAGTTTCATCACTTTCTGGCCACTATTTCTTGGTGTTCCATTTTCAATGTCACACAGTGTACAATCAAAAAGAAATAATTTGGGCACAAATTAGTTAAATTTATTATTAATATAGGAGAATAAAATTGGACAATAAATTAGTGATGACGTCTCAATAAGATATAGAATATGATAAAAAGAAAAATACATAAGAATAAATGATAAAAATGAGAAAATATGCAAAATAAAATTAGAAATGCCGTAAAAGTAATTCATTTATAGAAAAAAAAAATGAGAACCAATTGAATGAAAAAATAACTAAAAGAAAAGCATAAAACTATTAAGTTGAACTAAGATTATAAGTTGACGCAGAGGGTTAATGAGGGTATATGGGATGTCTGAGTATGTTCCTGCAAAGAAATAGCTTAATGAGTTCTGCAATGCAGTACGAACTTGTGTTAGTGAGGTACTGTTTTCATTAACAGAACGTTCCTGATGTTTCGTTTGCATCATCAGTTCAGACTAGCAGGGAGAGGTATGTAGGTTGAAGTAGGTGGAAAGGGAAAGGTAAACGCAAGAGATGTACTGCTGCCAATAATGATGGTACCCGGCTTGTATGATGAAAAAAAAAGATAAAAATGATGAACCAGGTAAAAAAAACTAATCTAGCTGGGTATCCTGAGCTCACTATTGGGAATGATATAGCGAGGAAGGATGTTTCCAGTTGGATAAAAAAAAATTCTGACGAGCAAGAATCTCTTGAGGGGAGTATATGAGATTGGGGAATGAAGAAAGGGAAGGTAGTTTCAAGGGTTGTTCTGCTGCCAATGATGATTTCACCCGACTTGAATGGTAATAAAAAAAATGATTATTGGTAATGATGAGCCGGGTGATAAGAAAAATAATCTAGCTGGGTATCCTGAACTCACTTTTGGGAATGATATAGCGAGGAAGGATTTCTCAGTTGGATTAATCAATGAAAAAAAATTGGCGAACAGGAATTCCTTGGGGTAATGCATGAGAATGTATGGATGGATGATTTTAGGAGACGTCAACGATAAAATTAGAAAAACGAAATAGATAAAATATATAAATTCAAAAATTCTTAAACTATTAAAAAATATTATTAACGTTGTCAATATATTAAAAGTTTAAAAATGATTAGAAAGATGGTTGAAGTTATAATATGTGGGTAATAAGCCTAGAGATGGTGAATATTATGATTTGAAGGGGAAAAATTAGTTGTTGATGGCTGACGGCATTGCTTATGATGGTCGAATGAAACACAAAATTTAATTTGTGTTTTAATAAAATTTGGTTAATGTTAAAATGTTTTATACAGATCTAAAGTTGCATTAATTAAATAGTAATGGGGCAGGTGAAATAATGACTTGATGAAATTATAATAATAATGTTATTGCTATAAATAGGGTATCGATGAGTAGTTAATTTGTTGGAGATTAACTTCGCACATCAGCTGTTGCCTAGCAACGACACCTTCCTACCAGACATCACGTGACCTGGCGCCACTCCGACCGACTGTACCTGTAGAGTTTTTAGTTTGCTTTTATTGTCTGCTACTGCGCTTGCCTTTTTTGACTCTCTTTGTTCCTTGTCATCTTAATATAATATTATTGTTAATTAAACAATACTTTCTGAGATCCAGCCTCTGATTCTCTTACATAATTCAGTGCGAAAAAAAAACCAAAAAAAAAACGGAGATAGTGTTACATTAAATAGTTCTTTAGAGAAAATTATCCTACCAGATGGATTGATGTCTTGGATGAGTCTTGTGGAGTGGGCTGCGATGAGGCTAGGTGATCACTTTTTGCGGTGGTTGCCATGGGACATCGTCGATGCTGGTAAGTGGGGCGTAGCGAGGCTTTCTCGATAGATCTTGTCTGCCTGTTCGAGCCGAAGGAACGAGGTGCCTGTGGCGCAGGAGCTGTCGATGGGGGAGACGATGAATTTCTCGGTGCGAGGCACAGCTAGTCCTCGCATGGCGTCTTTGAGATGGTCCACTGGATCGTCAAGGTGGAGGACAAGTAGAAAGAGCATCCACACGAATGCGCCGTTGACCACAGGTGTCTCTGTCATTCTCTGCATGCCGCTGTCCTCAGTTATCCTGTCGACTTTCTGTAATATTGTTCCAAATGTCGATGTATGGATAAGCTGGCAGTCGTGTACGTGAGGCGAGTGTTGATGTTATTCCCACACGCGGACAACAAGAAGCAGAGGCAGGGCTAGATGTTAACACCGAGAGTGATCGGGAACAGCCCACGGGTCAGAGGTAGAGGCCATGACACAAACTTGGATGCTTATCCCCGAGACATGGGGGGAGAGACTGTGTGAGAGAGACAGCCTGAAGCGGACTGCCAAGAAACACCCCCTAGAACCATCTGCCGACCCCTTGCCAAAACTTGTCCTGTTTACAGGGGGGGGGTCTCTATAAGAATGTCCCTCACATGGGCTGGGCGTTGCCTCTTTCCTCCCCTCTGTCCCTGCCAGCAGCTGACCGACACTCTTTGGATCTTTATTTTGACATCACCAATTTTAGTTTATGTATAAAAAGGGTGCACAGGTTATATTAATAAAGATATAGCATATATACAAAATATGGGGGTGGTAGCAAATAGAAACGGTGTACATTTTAAAAGATGGGTAGGATATATTTCAAGGCATCGGCTCCAACCAATTGGGAGATATGTGACATACTCTAAAAGTGTCATTAATATACAGTTTTAAAATATACGATATATATATATGTGTGTGTGTGTGTGTGTGATGAGGTATCCAGTCGACTTAATCTATTGGTCAAATCCTGTCAACTCTCGCTATACTGTGGTAACCGAGGGTATCTCGCTGTGGTAAGGTAACCGAAAGGGGCAAACCTGTAGTAACCGAGAGGGACAGTCAGGGCGTGGAGAGTTTTACAGTACCTCTCTGCACCTTGGGAGAACTTAACAGTTCTCACAGAGTACAGGCAGTCGTGGTCGAGGCAGAGTGGAAAGCTTGGGAATGTCCACACAAAAAACGAAGACACAGTTGCACTAGGAAAGCTCCGTGAACAGATAAAAGTTGAGCTAGGAGCGAAAGTTGGAGATAGAAGAGTTCTTACTGATCTACATGGTGGATGAGGTGGACCTTGGTGACAACCGACGAGGGCTTCCGCTGATTTTGAAGTGACTATATTTTTGGCTAGGGCGGTGGTATTATATATCTTTGCCGAGAAAGGAAGTATTGCATTTCAGCAGATGCAACAGGAGCGTGGATCGGCTGGCGAAATCGTACACAGGCGCCGTCCTAAAAGTTTCCTATCTATCTTTAGATGTTGTTTTGGGACTGCTACATCTGATTTTAGACTTTTTGACTTCTATCTCTTGCTTCATCTTAACTCTTAATCATTTACAAAATTTTATTTATTTATCCTCAGTTTGTACAAGCTGCATTACAAATGGTGATGTAATGACACATGACAATAATGCGTATAATCATTTACAGATGTGTTTCAATTATACAACATGAAAATATTGTTATAATTTATATACAATATGGGGTTGTTGGTTTAAATTACCATATATATATATATTGACAAACACCTATACAATACATACTATATATGAAACATCTATATTTCTCATATGTTACAAACAGAAAAAAAAAATTGAATGAAATATTAGGCGTTTTCCAATAAATTTTTGAAACAGGTTGATTATTTTTAGTGATATTCTATAATATATGGAATATAAACGTGTATATCCTGTATAAAATAAAGAAATGGTAATTAATTTAAATAACTATTGTTTTGAACAACACGGCTGGAGGTACGTGGTAATTTTCAGCCAATTCTAAGCAAGAATAGGGAGAAATGTGACGTCGTTGTTTACGCTTTTCTTGGCGCCAAAATTATGGTGAACATCTGGTGACTCCAGATGGTGTTTTTCTTAACCAAGTTCTAAATTTACGCCTAGGAGTCTATCATTGAACTTGATTCTTTGTTCGAAATTCTTTAGATCGTCTGATCTCATTGTACATTTTGCGTTAAAAAACGGAGAACATTAAATATACCAATCTACAAAGCTATAATATTTTTAATTAAAATAAGCATTGATATTTACTTTAAGAAATCATTAAGTTTAGATTATTAAATATATATGTTTGTTAAAAAAAACACAAAAAAATTAAACTTAACCGACAAAAACAATATTTTATAAGAAGCACTAGATTTGCTTATATATAACAGGGTCGAGATTAGATGATTATCACTTTGAATAATTCAAAACATAAACTTGCATGGAAAATTGCAGTGATATATATGAATACCTATCTGAATATAATTATTCTGGTAACATTGAAAAATATTTTATTGGTCCCATTTCTCTAGATATAGATTCTTAATCTCCGAGGTCGCGTTTACTTCATCCTGATGGCTTTTCATTAAATACATATTTTTTTAAAATAATGAATGATAAAATATATGCATAATTTACGGCCCGCGGTGGGAGACATTGTGAATTCGGGATGGATTTTTGTACGTTTTCTTTTACAAGTACAAATATTCGAGCGCCAGTGGCTGTAAAAAGGCAGACCACAAATTTATTCATCTATGGCACATGTAGAGACCTAAAGTTGGAACGGCTAGCAATGAATGAATTTTGATGGAGAATTAATAACTTTCTTCTACTTAACATTCTTTATTTAGAGACTAATAGAACATTTTTCAATGTACACAACAATTAAAAAATTGACATATAAGACTTTAAAAAAGAAGCTTCGAATTAAAACGCTATATACATAAAAGGTTAAAAGGAAAGAGATTGAAAAATATATAAATATAAACTTTAAAAAAGACCTATCAGGCTAAATTCACCCATAAATTTCCACCAATCTTTACATCCAGCAACCCAAGTCCAGGATTGGAAAAGGGCGGCAAAATCCAAAGCAATGCCAGCGGCCTGAACTCTCAGCAACCCCTGTTCTCAGTTTCATGGAAAAATGAATCTCAAACTCTACTAAATATCCCCGCTTCCTTGCCCCAGTGTTTCTGGACTCACCCCCCCCCCCCCCCCCCCCCTCAAGGCTATCATCACCCTTTTTTCTCTGTGAAAAAAAAATTAAAATATCTATTTAAAAATTAACAATAAAATAAAAAAAATCCTAATATTGAAGAAAAATTCACACGAAAAAATAAATGAATTATAAAGTATTAGATAATAAAAACAATTTTGAAATTACAATGAACATGATGGGAACTTGTGTCTGAGAAGGAAAGGAGTGTTTGAATCCATCTCAGACTCAGCTTGGTGGGGTCAGGTCATACACCATGGGACATGTGGCTAGACGATAGGGAAAAGGCATCTGAGTCCATCTCGGTCTCTGACTTGGTGTTGGTGTGGTCAATCCAGCCTACATGGGTCAGATGGCTTGACCACGGGGATCTTAGTCTCTGGGTCGGTGCTGCCAAGGCTAAAAGCGGCTTCAGGCTCCATCTCTACATCTACAATTAGAGGTTTTCAGCTTAGATGGGGAATGGTGGGACATGGTTAGGTTAGGTGGGGTTCTGGGTGTTTGTAACATATGTGGTCACGAGTTGTCTTAACAATATAATATATAACAAATTTACTGTGAATATTTTAGTTTATTTATATACTTTTATTTAAATTAAAATTTGTATATATTAGACATTTTATATTTTAATCCAGCATTAGAAATATAGCATTTGAGATTTTTCAAAAAGTTTAACGCTGTTTAATATGGAGTTAAATTTTTCAATATTTTCTATACAAGATGCTTCCTAACTTATATTTTAGATGTCTTCAATACTCTTATTTCAAATAGGTTTTTATGTTGATGAAAGCATCTCACAAGTTAGCATTTTGATTTGGATAAATCTCCATCGCATATATGATTATAAATAATATTCTAGTTAACACTTTCGACCCGAGGGATTCGAATTCGCGTCCTTTCCGATTTTGAAGCAAGCTCGAAGGACGCGAATTCGTGTCCTCGATTTTTAAAATTAAATATAATATTATATACCGAATTCGGGTCCACCAGGATCTTGTCCCTTCTTGTCTATCTATCAGTGGGGGATGTCAGCTGACCTAATGTACCTGTAAAACATCGGCAAGGACGCGAATTCGCATCTCTCGGGTCGAAAGTGTTAATATGATATTATTTATTTTTTCAAAATCAAATATAATTATTAATTTTCACACAATGGTGAAATCAATTCCTATTCCTCTGAATGTGCTAAGACACCTCGCGACCTTTGTATTATAGTATGCCACAATTCACCCAGAACCCCTTCTAACATAATCATGTAACACACTACTCCCTCTAAGCTGCAAAATTCTGGTGATTGTGAAGCGTAGATGAATCCATTATCCTTGACGATACCGAGTCAGAGTCTGAGATGGATTCAGACGCCCCTACCCTGTGGTCGAGACAACTGATATATGGAGTCTGACCTGATCCCACCAGCACTAAGCCAGACTCCAGCATACCTATCTCTTTGGGCAAATAACAGACCCATGGTGGCTGATATCATCATCATTAGGCGGATCACCAGCTTCACCACGAGTCCTAAACCCTACCCAAGTCGACCCCAAAATCCCAGTTCCCACCATCTTCAATTTATTTTCTTATATAATATTCAATACCTTTTATTCATTTTTTTTTTATATTTTTACTTCACAGAAAAGGGTGATAATAGCTTTGTGTGTGAGGTCAATAACATTGGGGCATAAAGCGGGAGATTTATTTTTGATATTCATCAAGAAAAGTCGAGGTCAGGGACAAAACAAGAAGAGTTGCTAAGCATCGGAAAGCGCATGCCACTGGCAAGGCTGAGGCTTTTACAACCCTTTTCTAATTTTGGACATAGCTGCTGAAATAAGAGAGGTAGGTCGGACGAGATGGGTGATTTAATGGACTTTTTATGTTGTTTTTGTTAGAAATAGTTTTCTTTATTTATTATCATATTTTCAATCTCCCTTTAAGCCTTGAGTATTTGATTTTGTATTTTTAATTTAAATATTATTCCTAATATGTATAATTTTTATTTGTATGCATTTTAATTTTTTATTAGTAGAAATAGAATATATTAAGAGAAAGAGAGAGAGATTGAAACTAGTTTATTTCAATATCCATATTAGATTATATAAGGTTAAATACGGAATAAATATAAATATGAATAAATAAGATTATATATTGATAAATAGATGAAAATATATAGAATAATTGAAAAATATACGTATATATAATGTTTGGCGACCTCACTACGCCTCGGCAAACGTTAGCTGGAAGAAAAGTCACTATGAATGCGCGGGCTGCATCTGTGACATTCTGGCTACGCGCGTCATCAACAACAAGGCTTGCTTCCAACGGCCGTTACTTCTTTTCTTTTCATATATTTTTAGCTCTTATTAAATTAATTTATTTTAAAAAATAATTATAATTATATCAGCGGCTTTTCCACAAGCCACACCAAAACGCACGCAACCATCCCACATATACATGCATGATGATAATAAGAAGAACATTATAAATGTCTACAATATCCCGTTACCAAGAATGATGTTATACAACACTTCTCCCCTCTAAGACAAATCACAGTCTTTTAGGTAAATAGGGCGTCGAATATTGCATTGGGATCTATCCCAAAGTTCCGGCCTTCAAACTAGTCCTCTTCATCATTGTATCCTTTTATTGTGTCTCTTGACCATTAATATCCTGAATATTGTAATTCCTGGCACCAAAGGCTCAGATTACTTTTCCTAGAAGTCACTTTGTCTTGGCCATCATAGCTCCTATTATATTCATTTTAATGATGATTATGTGAAAATCAACACTTTGTCAAAAATTACTATTACTTTTTTTTTTTTTTGATAGACAGAAAATAAATTTATAAATGCATTTTAATGTTGTCAAACCTTCGAATAATACTCTTGGGTCCAACCCGCTCATGGCCTTTGTCGCTGCACAAAGACTGGATAGACACGATCAAAGAGAGTTTCATTATTCCTACTCATTGCGAGCTCAAAAGGACTTTTTTGTTTAGTCTCATTTGAGAGTATTTCTTATATATAAACTAAATAAAACTCCAAGATTAATTACTTCGTTTCTGGTCTTATTTAACCATTGTTTAATGAGCTGTACATATCTCTCTATTTGTCCATTAAATTTGCGGTAAGATTTATAAATTACTAGCGGATGTACCCGGCTTCGCCCGGGTTTTACCCGAGTGAAGGTTTGTCTAACGAATCTCTCGATAAAGTGAGCATTTTTTCCCGGTCCCTTGAAAAATACTCGATAAGTTGATAAAATCTATATTAATTGGTTCCCTCGGTAATTGGAAGTTAAAGGAATAGTATCTTGCCTTGGAATTGTATCATTATTTTTGTCTCAAATAAATTGACGTGTCATCCTGAATTTTGTCTTTCCTAATTTTCTACATTACAAAATCATGGTATCATCATGATAATATTTAGAGCAGATAGTTGAATTATAACAGATTAATTAGAATATTTATCTTGATTATTTTTAGGTGAAAAGTTATTTCAAAAATTTTATTTGCTAGAAACCTTCCCAGTACTATACTAAATAACTCCCCAAAATTTCATGGCGTTCTAATGAGTGGTTTGGTCAGGCATAAAGGACACACACACACACATACATTCATTTTTATATATATAGACTATATATATACCCGGCTTCGCCCGAGGTTTTACCCGAGTAAAGGTTTGTCTAACGAACATTTGTTAAAACAATTCTCCATAAACTTATAAAAATATATATATTTTGATAATTTGAAACTCGTAAATTTGAATCTCTCGATTAAGTGAACATTTTTTCCCGGTCCCTGTGTGCCGTGTCACCCTGAATTTTGTCTTTCCTAATTTTCTACATTACAAAATCATCGTTTTATCTAGTGAACATTTTTTCCCGGTCCCTTGAAAAATACTCGATAAGTTTAATAAAATCAATATTAATTGGTTCCCTCAGTAATTGGAAGTTAAAGGAATAGTATCTTCGCCTTGAATTGTATCATTATTCTTGTCTCAAATAAATTGCCGTGTCATCCTGAGATAATCTTACTTTTGATAAATAATCTTTAATATAATAAACTTAGTGATAATAAAATGAGTTAAATCTACAAATCTGCAAATAACTCTAAGGATATTCAAGATATTCAAGAAATTAATTTTCAAAAACCTTCCCGGGGATATACCTAATAATATCCCAAATTTTCACGGCGAATGGATGTATGGTTTTTGAATCTATAGAGTACACACAGACAGACAGACATTCAATTTTATATATATACAGACTAGTGAATGTACACGGCTTCGCCCCGTTTTTACCCGAGTAAATGTTTGCCTAACAAACATTTGTTAAAACGATTCTAGAAAACATCGAATCCCTACTGAATCTATACTTGTCAAGATAACTTTATGTTGAATACTCTGCTTCACATAGCTGTACCTGTTCCCACGTTGCTGTGTTTGAACAAAATTGCACTTCTGTTACCTCAAACATAATTTATTAATGATCAAATGTATACAATATATCAAAATGAAATTTAACAATAAAATTATCCCTACATATCTGTCATTTGAATACAATACATGTAAAAAACATTAATATACATAGTTGATGGTAGAATAAACATGCTACTTCAATTGTGATATTAAACAATAATACAAACGAATTTCGCGATTGGATAATATTTTTTAATTATTGAATATCATCATGAAATGAATGATATTTGGTAATTAATGGTGAACTTTATTTTAGTAGTGATAGATCTCCAACTCTGATTTAAAAAATAAGTTTTCAAAAACCTTTTTGGAAATTATTCTAATAATTTCCCTAATTCAACGGCTATTTGATATATGGTTTTTGAATCTATCGAGTACAGACAGACACAAATTCATTTTTATTTATATAGACTAGTGAATGTACCTGGCTTCGTCTGGTTTTTACCTAAGTTAGCCTAATGAACATTTGTTAATACGATTCTAGCAAATTTCCACAAAGATACACGTGAGTTAAATGGATACAGCTAAAGTTAGTGCTTCATTATATGTCTCACTTAACAGAAAGAATAAAATGAGTGAGACTTGTCTTCAATCCCTTTTCAGAAGGATCCTTGGCCTCGTGGATGTCACTCTTGGAAAACGTTCCCCTCCACACAATACACGTTCAGCCTGGAATACACCGTCTTGTAGACCGCTCCGATATAAGGCTCTCCTTGCAGGATCATCCACACGCCTAGAGGCAAGTCGCCACGTCTTCTCTTTGCAGCAGATGTCACCAGACTCTGTCCTCCTTCACACAGGAATGCTGTTTTTGGCGCGTGCCCCTCGACAACACATGACCATCCCGCACTCTTTTCCTCCAAATTTACTTTGATATCTTGGCCTTGTCATCCATTTTACAATATATACAGAACATAGATATACATAGTTGATGGTAGTATAAACATGCTACTTCACTTGTGATATTAAACAATAATGCATACAATATTTAAACAATGCAACAAAGATACGTTATATCCAATGTGGATAATTGAGAGTGAAATTATTTACAACAATTGATTTTTTTACGTAAAATATAAAAAGAATAAAAGATCGCATTCCAGAATAGTATGTTTTGAAACATTCAAGAATAAGGTAAAAAATCGAAGAACAACTGATTGGCCAATCTAAAGAGATAGCCAAAGGCTTAGCGCTTGAAGCTTTCTGATTGACTGACCAATCATGACTGTTCGGGAAAAATCTACTCCGGGATATATAGGGATGAGAAACTCATGCTGGGAGAAGAATAACAAAGCTATGTGCTAGACTCCTAGCAAACGCTCCTGTCTCAAGAGGTCGGACTGCTACTTACCGTTGACGCCGGTATACTTCCTGGAAGATTCTAGAAAGTTCTACCAACTTTTGTCTCCTGTTCAGCGCCTGCTTTACTTCACTGTGCTGCAGTTGGTGAGTTTGTAACTGCTGTTTTCTTCATTGCTGTTTTATTTTTGCACTCTCCTGTGATTATTTTAATGATTAGGCTTAAAAATAAAGTTCTAAAGATTCTTTGTACCCACAGAAGTTATTCTTTGTCAACCAACAACGCAACAATTTGGTGTCAGAAGTGGGATCTTCAGGTGAAGCCTGAACAATTGTTGGTACTTACCAGAAAAATAGAAGAAATATTAAAAGCGGTCCAAGCTATTCAAGCTCAAAACCAGGCTATGCAAGCTCAAAATCATTCTTTTCAAGCTCAAGATAAAAAAACTCGTGGAGCTCTTCAGCCTCAAAATCAAAAAACTCGTGAGACTATTCAAGCTAAAAACCAGGCCTTTCAAGCTCAAAAACAAGAGCTAAAAGAAAGCTTGGGGCTAAAGATCAAATTGTTAGAAGATATAATCTCCGTTGTAAAAGAATAAATGAAAGAAAAAATGGCTTATTCAAAACAGAGACTTGCTGCTCTAAAAACAGACCATCCAAGAACTCCGGTTTTCCAGCAAGAACATAATAATTCTGGTAGGCCTGTTGTCACAGTTACTACCTTAGAGGGACAATCATCATGGACCTCTTTCAAAACCCAGTTCAATCTTGTTGCCCAAGCGAACGGATGGAACGTTCAAGATAAAGCAAGCTTTTTGGCTGCAGCACTTTGTGGGCCTGCAGTAGAAGTTGTCCAGATGATGCCGGAAAACTTTGCCTAGACTTTGGCTCCCTGATTAACGGTTTGGAGTCTCGATATGGAGAAGAACACTACCAACAGCTTCTCTAGTAAAGTTCAAGAATAGGTTACAAGATAAGAAAGTTTGCAGGATTTGGCCAACTACATCCGGCGACTGGCAAGATTAGCCTCTCCAACGTGCCCATCTGAGACACAAGACCTTTTGAGCCAATAACAGTCTATTGATGCCTTCGGAGACCCTGAGGCCCAAGAGTGTGCCAGATTTCAAGTGCAACTACTCTACGAGAAACCCTTGTCCAAGCCATGAAGCATGAAGCTGCCCAACAAGCCTCAAGAGGAAGTTATCACGTGGCTAGACAAGCTAAATTGGTTGACCCAGAAAGAGAAAGGGGTCGCTGCTAGACCAGTGGAGCCCGTGATCACATGTCTCCAACTTGCTTCCGAAAAGTAAAACAGCGCAGAGAAACAGGTTGCTGGAAATGTGGAAAAGATGGCCATATAAGGAAAAACTGTCCAGATAACTCTAAAACCCTTTTAGCCCCTAGGAAGAACCAGGAAAACTACTAATAGTCAGCTTTACGGGGCGAAAGCTGGCTGGGTCATTCGAGAATGCCCCTGATGGTACCATCCAAGTCTTCAGTCTTCGAAATACAGAAAATTGATTATTGCTATTATTATTATTTAATTTGACACATCGGACGCGATATCCCAGCTCGGGATACTTGCGCCTAAATACATTTTAGTAGATTATATACAATTCATTTTATACAATTTAATAACCGGACTAAAAACATAATTTAAAACTTAAACGATGGCACTCTAAAACAGAAGAGAAAATTTATGAAGCTTCATAAATGGAAGAAGCTGCGACATGGTAATTGACACTGGAACTAATGTCACCCTCGTGCGAACTGACGTCTTCCAGAAACTGTATCCTAAGCCTGCTGATGTCCGAATGAATCCAAATTCACTGCAAACTGCAACAGGGAAGCGGACTGAATTACACCATTGTATCTTGCTAAGCATACAAATCGTAAGCAATATTTTCAGCATAGAGGCTACGTTATGAATTATCATGGACGAGTGCATCGTTGGTCTGGATGTCCTGAGGCAATTTGGATTTTCTATAGATATCGGGCGGAACTTGCTGCGGATCAGCGATGGAGATATCCCTCTCCTGACATCTCAGCAACTTCACAATTTTCAAGCATGCCGAGTGTTAGCTTTAGAAAATACACAACAGGACGTAATACCAGTATGGTGGTGAATCTCTACTACTCTTCACGTTCTATCAAGAAGGGTTCATGTCTTAGAAATGCAGAACCTACCGTTTTGATTAAGAGAAATCATCCAGTGATGCAGAAGTCTCGAAGGGCAGACATCTTCAACAAGTCTGGGAGGAAACACAGAACTTCAACCTGGACAGCAGAGAGAACTGGAAACAATCCTTGCTACCTACAGAAAAACTTTTACCAAGTCATCAGAAGACTATGGAAGAACATTTTACAAAGCATAGAATTTACTTGGTGAACTTGCTCGACGTCAAGAAGCGGAAACCTTGGTAAAAGCGATGCTTGATCAAAACATTATTGAACCCTCTTCAAGTCCCTGGGTTTCCCCAGTTGTTTTGGGGGAAATAAAGATGGATTACAAGATTTTTGTCGACTATAGGAAGTTGAATGATATCACCAAGAAGGACTTTTATCCTTTTCCTCGCATTGATGCAACTATAGATACATTAGCTGGACCCCAATAGTTTCAACACTGGATTTGAAAAGTGGATACTGGCAAGTAGAAATGCATCCTGATTACAAAGAAATAACTGCATTTACAACTCGATCTAGATTGTGGCAATTCAACGTAATGCCTTTCGGGTTCTGCAATGCGTCAGCAACCTTTGACCATCTAATGGAAGCTGTTCTGCAAGGACAAGCTACAGAAATATGTCTGGTTTATTTGAATGACATCATTGTACTTGGAAAGAACTTTGAATAACATCTCTCGAACATTAAGAAGATGTTTAAATTTTTGCCAATTTGATATTGAGTCCAAAGAAGTGCAAACCCTTCAAAAAGGAATTAGCCTATCTGGGGCATATAATTTCTGCTGAAGGTGTTCAAATTGATCCAGAAACATCAGAAAATGTAAGGAAGTGGCATACTCCTAAAGATTTGACACAATTTAGAAACTCTCTGGGATTATGCACTTATTGCCGGAGGTTCATCCCAGGGTTCTCCAATATTGCAAGACCTCTTCATCGTTGGACTGAAAGTGTAAGGCCGTTTGTTTGGACTCTCGATTGACAACGAGACATGGAAAAACTGAAGGATATGCTGGTGACTGCTCCTAATATGGCCTACCCTATACATGGCGACTCTTTCAAGTATAACAGGAATTGGTGGCGTCCACTCACAAGCGCAGGAAGGCTCGGAAAGGGTAATTGCCTTTTTCAGCAAGACCCTATCTAAGCCTGATCGAAACTACTGTGTTACTAGAAAAGAGTTGCTGGCTATAGACAAGTCTATTGGAAATTTCCATCATTAACTATATGGACAGGAATTTGTTTTCTGGAGTGATTACGCTTCCTTGCAATGGCTTTTGAATTTCAGGATTCCAGAAGGACAGCTAGCCAGATGGATCCAAAGACTTCAGAAATACCAAGTCAAAATTCAACAACGTTCTGGAAACCACCACCAGAAGGCTGATGCGCTTTAAAGAAGGCCATGTGTTCCACAATGTGTACATTGTGCTCGTGCCGAAGACAAATATGGCGTAAAGCAAGTTACAATAAAAGAGAGCGATGAAGTAAAAGAGAAACACTGGACTGGAAAAGCTTTAAGAAAACTCAACGTGGAGACAGAGATCTCTTGCCAGTGACAAATTGGAAGGAATCAGATGAAAGACCATCCTGGGAAGATGTGGCCCCATCCAGTGCTGAAACCAAAGGTCTCTGGTCCCTCTGGAATTCTTTGAGCCTGCGAGATGGTGTCTTATACAGGAAATAGGAGAGCGAGGGTGGAAAACGCACACATGAATCTTGGAAGTTGGTGTTACCCATATCTCATTTACCTTTGGCTCCCCAGGAGATGCATAGCGGCCCAACAAGAGGTCACTTCGGCATCAGAAAAACATTGACCAAAGTTAGAGAAAGATTTTGTTCGCCAGAGTTCGAGCTGATATCGAAATATGGTCCAGGAACTGTACAGAATGTTCAGCGAGTAAGGGACCGACAATAAGACCTAAAGGAAAGTTGAAGATCTACAATGTAAATGCCCCGTTTGAACGAATTGTGATTGATATTGTAGGGCCCTTTCCAAAAGGCGACCTAGAAATTAAGTACATTCTGGTAATAATGGATTACTTCACCAAATGGCTTGTCACAGTCCTTATTCCAGACCAAGAGGCTTCAACTGTATCCGAAGCCCTACTTCAAGATTGGGTCTGATTCTTTGGTGTGCCAAGAATTCTGCATTCCGACCAAGGAAGGAATTTTGAATCAAAGATTTCCCAAGAACTGTGAGACGACTGAGGATTGAGAAAACAAGAATTACACCTTTGTATCCTCAATCTGATGAAATGTTTCAACGTTTTAACAGGACTCTTGCTCAACACCTGACCATGTTTGTTGACTAGAATCGAAGAGACTGGGATCAACATCTTCTCATGCTCCTGATGGCCTATCGATCAGCACAACATGAATCGACTGGATATAGTCCTGATAGAATGATATTTGCCATGAATTCCGAATGCCTTGTGATGTGCTCCTTCGTCGTCCAGAAGAAACCTTTGAAAACATTGATGAGTACATATCTCACCTGGAAGAAAGGATGCTGACCATTCACCAGTGGGCAAGAGAAAGGCTTGACTTTTCCAGTGAGAAAATGGAATATAGGTACAACGTCAAGACTTTCAAAGAGGGTGAAATGGTTTGGCTTCATAATCCTCAACAAGAGAAATGACTTTCTCCTAAACTTCAGTATCAGTAGAAGTACCCTACAAGATCATCAAGTGCCTCAATTTTTTTTTTTTTCATATTATGAATTCAGAAGACCCGGACATCTAAAGTCAAAATGGTGCACTACAACTGATTAGCACTTTCAGGGGTACTTTCAAGACAATGGACTGTATGGGACGATCAGTCCTAAGGAGGGGGCATTGTTACATAGATTTTTTTTTTAAAAGGGCGCATTCCAGAATAGAATGTTTTAGAACATTCAAAAATAATGTAGAAAAATCGGAGAACAACTGATTGGCCAATCTAAATCGATTGCGCAAGGCATAGCGCTTGCGGCTTTCTGATTGGCTGACCAACCATGACCGTTCTGGAAAGATCTACTCTGGGATATATAAGGATTAGGAAATAATGTTTGGAGAAGAAGAACGAAGCTACGTGGTGGACTCCAAGCAAACGCTGCTGTCTCAAGAGGTCTGACTGCTGCTTATCTTCCACACTGGTGTACTTCCTTGATGATTCTAGAAATTTCTATTAACTTCTGTCCCCTGTTCTGCGCTTGCTTTCCATCACTCTACTGCAGTTGGTGAGTTTGTTATTGATGTTTTCTTCATTGTTGTTTTATTTTTGCACTCTTCTGTGATTATTTTATCGATTAGGCTTAAATAAATTTCTGAAGATCCTTTTTGTATACACGGAACTTATTCTTTGTCAACCAACAACGGAAAATTTTGTAGTAGAGTATGTAATAGAATTATCAGAGAGAAAAGAAACAAAATTAAGAAAATGAACATCAAATGAACATATACATCAAACAAATAAGCAACAACATAAGCAGATAGACAAAAATGCAAGGTATTTATTTACAATAGATTGAGCAATGATGGAAGTTGATTTAATGAAGTTATATTTAATATTTAGTATAATGTAGAGAAAAGGTTGATAAAATTGAGCTATTTACAATGAGTTATAATCTAAAGTAACTTATTATATATTTACATTGATGTAAATCAAGTCACATAGTAGTGTAGTTCCTCAAGCTGCATGAAGCTGTCTGTTTATGATGAAAAGTCTAAAGAACCTATTAAATTTCGTTTATCTATCTCTATTATAAACTATTTGACCCAGATAGGTTCTTTCCATCTTCCATGATTTGAGGTTACCACGACCCGTAAAAAATCGAACATTGTAGAAATTTGGTTTGCCAAAGTTGGATATTTTAGCGGAAATGAAAAAGCGTCTGAAATTATTGTTCGATTATTCATTGTATTCCTTGTAATTTTTTCATTATAGTTGGCAGTTCTTTTTTCTGTTTGGTGAATTAAATCTTTTCAATATTTTGGATTCTATGTAATCTGTGAATTTTGGTATTTGTGTTAGTATATGAGTACAGTTTGACGATGTTGTGGTATAAGCCTGTATGCAATGTTTTAAAATATTAAACTGCAGGGAATTTAGTTTTTCTTTGGTTTCTTTCCTATAAAGGGAAACCATATTGTTTGACCATATGTTACTGTGCTTCAGAATATTGTCTTGTATAAATTCAATTATTGTCTGCATTCTAGATTCAATGCTTTCTTTAGTAAACTCAGTCCAGAAGTTTCCCAGATGGTATCCAGATGGTTGCTTGCCAGATAACCTATATGTATGCGTTCTATCCAGATGACTGATAGGATGATTCGCTGCGCCGTCCTTGCCGTACTCCTGTCCTTCGTGGCGGGGTCGACTCCTCTCCTCGAACGTAGGTTCAACGCCTGTCGCGTTCAGCGGCGCAGCGCCCAGGCTCTATTTTGCCCAGACGCCCGAAGTCTCTTATTCTGGTCCCGGGGAGGAAAAAATCCGTGGAATCTCAAAGGTAGAGAAGAGCGATTCCCAAGAAGTCAAATCCGCGGAAGTGTCTAAGGCAGGTATCAACCAAGGCGTAGACCTCTCGAGAGCGGGCCGAGAAACCACACGACTCTAACCAGTCAACTACTTTATTTTTTGTCACGAATATATATACATATAAATATTTACATATGGCAAATATGTTGCTTATAATGGATTAAATTTACATATATTTAAAAAATATATAAATCTATAAGAAAAATAACATTCTTTTCCCAACATACTCCCACCTTGAGTTTTTTCTACAGAAACTCAACCAATAGTTGGGAAACGACCGTTCATTCCAGTTCTTTAGGATTTGGCTATCTTCGTAGGGTCTTTACTGGCTTCTCCTCGGGAGCCTCCCCGGCGTGGTTCCGACTGTATACTCCTCAAGGTACTCCCCAGATCGGCGGGTATCTCTAAATTGTAGAGCCGTTGAACCGGCCTAATCTGGACGCCCTTGCTGGTTCTCAACTTGGCGACCCTCACAGGTCCATCTCGGCCAGGGTAGACCTCCACAACTCTCGCCAAAGGCCAATTGACTCGCTTAGCATTATCTTGTCCAATCAACACCAGATCTCCCACCTTGATAGGTCTTGTCTTCGAGCGTCTTCTAGTCTCCTGCCTTAAGAATCCAAAATACTCCGTCCGGAATCTCTTCCGCAGATCTTCTCTTAACCTTTGTCTAAATCGGTATCTCTTCTGAAGACTAGCCCTTTCAATAGAGTCCAGATCTGGAACTCCTATTTCTTTGAGGTCGTGTAAGAACAAGGCAGGGGTTAATGGACTAAGATCTTCGACATCTTCAGACATGTAAGTCAATGGACGTGAGTTCATCAAAGACTCTGTGTCACAGATAATGGTGTAAAGTTCCTCAAATTCCAAACGAGCTTGACCAAGAATCTTCCTAAGGAGTTGTTTCAGCAAACCAATCAATCTTTCCCACCATCCACCCCATCATGGAGCCGACGGAGGGATAAACTTCCAATTAATATTTTGCTTGGTACTCTCTGATTGGACTACCGCATTGTCTAGATTCCCTAGAGCTCTGCTCGCACCACGAAAATTGGTACCGTTGTCCGAGTACACTACATAGGGGCGTCCTCTCCTTGCTACAAAACGTCTGAAAGCTTGCAGAAAGTTCTCGGTTGAAAGAGAAGTCACCAGTTCCAAATGGACCGCCCGATATACGGCACAAGTAAATATAACAATCCACACCTTTCGCCTGTTCCTTAAAACAAGTGGTCCAGTAAGGTCTATCCCCACTACCTCAAATATTGAGGCATCCCTTACTCTATTTTCAGGTAATTCCACGGATTCAACAGAACCCGATTTAGCCGTGAACCGTCTACACTTAACACATTGATGTATGACCCTTCTTACAGTCCTCCTGAATTTCAAAATCCAATAATCCTCTCTTAATAAATTCATCAGAGTTTGAAGTCCCACATGCCCCCAAGTTTCATGCTTCCATCTAATGAGTAAATATACCAAGTCATGATCAGAAGGCAACAATAAAGTCATTCGAAAACTTTCCAGATCTTGTCTCCTACCTATTTTAGTTTTGACCCTCAACAATCCCAAAGAATCGCAGCATAACTTGAAATCCTTCAACCTCTTGTCCTCTGGTCCAGTGAAGGATTCCCGTTGGATAACTCTCACCAGCATCAGTTCCGCCCTTTTAATTTCATTCACAGTAAGATCACCTTTCACTCGCTGACCTATTGTTCCTCTCGCATTTGTTAAAAACCGGTTCATCCAGGCAGTTACTCTCAATATCTTGTAGTAGTTTGAAAAGCGATAGTAGTACTGATCTTTTTCCCTTTCAATACATGTTGATGTTAAAACAATCTTTCTCTTTTCCGAGTTCACAATATCTGGGTCAGGGTATATTTCCCTATGGGGCCAATCTCTTCTTGGTCTTCTCAACCAACTCGGGCCCTCCCACCACTTCGATCTCTCCAGAGAATCGGCTAAGCACCCCCGTGATGGTAAATCCGCTGGATTCAAACATCCTGGTACATGATATCAATCCTCTGTCTCACTGAGAGATCGGATCTCCATAACTCGATTCATTACAAAAGTCGCCCAGTTATCTTTTCCCTTGATCCAATGGAGTGCATTCATGGAGTCTGTCCAATAAAATCGCTCCATGTCTTCAAATTTTAGGTCCCTCACAACGTTGTTCACCAAGCGGGCCCCAACCAAGCATGCCAACAGCTCCAAACGAGGAATGGTAGTCCCCTTCAAAGGAGCCACTCTCGACCGAGCCTGTACTAGTTGACACGTTACTTCCTGTTCGCTCTCGATGCGTAAAAAAATACAAGTGGCGTAGGAGGCCCTAGACGCATCACAAAAGACATGAAGAGTAGTTCCAATCCGGTGTTCTTCTCTATAGCAAAGCCATCTCGGTATGGCAATAGATTTCAGAGACTCCAATTTGGCCAGCCACCTCAAAAACTCGCAAGACAAGTTTTCAGGCAGAGGCTCATCCCACGACAATTTTAACAGCCACGTTTCCTGTAGGATAAGTCTGGGAACGAGGGTCACTGGACAAGTGAAGCCCACCGGATCGAAAATACGGCTTGCCAAGGAGAGTACCTGCTTTTGTTTATTGGCCCCTGTATTTCCAAATTCTCCAAAGAACAAGCCAAAGTGTCCTTTTCTTGATTCCATGTCATGCCCAACAACCTTCCTCTATCAGACCTAGGACCATCACACATTATACTGGTAACATTGCTTGTCCAATCACGCAAGTTGAAATGAGCAGAAGCCAACAATCTCTGTGCTTCGTCCACAAATTTTTCCATATCTGTGACTTTTGAGAAACTAGCCACACAGTTATCGATGTATAAAGACTCCCTCAATAATTCAGCTGTTTCTTGCCAGTGTTCAGGAGCCTTGTTCAAGTGGTGAAACAGCGTGGCAAGCAGGAGATATGGACTCGTCGTGATTCCGAAGACAACTCTCGCATGACGTAAAACCACCACATTTCCCTCTTTGTCATACCAGAGGAATCTTAGATAATCTCTGTCTTCCTCCCTAATCCCAATTTGGAGGAAGGCCTTCTCTATGTCCGAGGAGACTCCTATCTCGCTCTTCCTAAATTTATTCAAAATTCTTGGGATCGTTTCTATCATATTCGGACCTCTTTCTAGACAATCATTCAGTGAAAGTTTTCCCTTCTTCTTCGCCGAAGCATCAAAAACTGGTCTTACTTTGGTGGTTGGACTATTCTCTTTAAAAACTGGTCGATGTGACAAATAGTGCACGCCTTCACGTTTATTGTCTATAACCCTTTCAATTATTTTATTCCTTAGCCACTTTTCGAGAATATCTTCATATTCTGCCAAATTTCCGGTATTCACAAGATGTTTCCTCACGTTTGCTAATCGTTTTTCGGCAACATCTCTATTGTCCGTGAGTAGTTCTCTTTCGCGAATCCAAGGAAGGGCAACCTGGTAACGCCCCTCACAATCCTGTGAAATAGTACGTGCAAAATATTCTTCCGTTTCTTTTTGTATCGAGTCGTCTTGACGAGCATCTGAAATACCAATAGCCTCTAATCTCCATAAATTCTCCAAATCGCTAGTCAACAGTGAAGTTGTGCAAAGTCCACTAACGCTAGTTTCTTCTTCTGTGGCCGGAATCTTGCCCATTAAAGTCCAGCCCAACCTCGTTTGCACCGCCACAAGCCCAGAAGGAAGTCTTCTATGCTCTCCGGTTAGTAATTTTCCAGCAATATCTGCTCCTATAAGAATCTCAAGAGGTCCCCTGTGTAGATCAGTTAATTCTATGTCATGAGCACTAAGATCTTGCATCCATTTACCCTGATGGACCCTGGGCACGCTGTCGCAGATAACATCTTGGCTCAGTGCTTCAAAATTACAGCCATAAGATCCGTCTAAATTGCTCAACCTGATATCATAAACTCCATGTTCATACAACTCTGTGTTCGATCCACCAAACAAAGAGTGGCGAAGAGACTCTTTTTTGGAACATTCATATCCCATTTCTTCCGCCGTGTCCTGGAGTACATAGGACCTCTGAGATCCCGTATTAATCAAAATTCGTCCCATTCTTTCTTTACACATTCCTCTGATAGTCACTCTCAGTGTGGGCAACAACACCACAGGCGTCGTCAGATTGGTCAAAGTCTCATCCCTCATCATCTCTCGGGCTGGAGTAGCATTCTGGTTCTTCCTGGGGCACATAATCCTTGAATGTCTCAATTCCCCACAGCTGGTGCAACTTGTCTTAACTTTGCAGAATTTGCTCAAATGACCATATTTCAGGCATCTGAAACAAGCCCCTTTCTTCTTTAATTTTCCCAATTTATCTTCCAATGTCAAATTTTCCGCGAATTCGCACTTTGTACTTTCATGATCTCTTTCACAAAAGGCGCAATTCTTCCTCTTATTCACTGCTTCAGAGGCATTCAAAAAACCAGCAGCCGTGGGCAGGGGATTCCTCTCATTTCTTCGATACTTCACGATAGAGCTTTGTGACTGAGGGTGCTCATTTGATGGTTGGCCGGCTGTTATTTCGTCCCGCGTACCGAACGTGCTTTCTAATGCAATCAATTGTCTCTCCAAAAATTCAATCAAATCTCCAAGAGAAAAAGCTCCTGTGAATTCCCGGTGTAATTCAAGCTTTAAGTCTGATGGCAATAGCTTGAGGAGTAAAGGGCACAATAAGTTACCGTAGCTTTCAACGACAACACCCAATGACTCCAAACTTCTAATCTGCACCAGGATTCTGCCGTACAATTCTCTGAAAGCCCTCACGTCCTTTGTCACTCTAAGTGGTTTCAAGGCCAAGAGGTTGTTCATATGCACGTCGATCAACCTTTCCCCTTTTCCGAAGCGTTTCTTCAACAATTCAACGGCCTTATCGTAATTTTCCTCAGATAGGCAAAATCCTTCCACAGTTTGGGCCGCCGTTCCACCCAAGTAGGCTTTAAGATAGTTAAATTTATCTATCTTGGTCAAGTGTTCATTCCTATTGATTGATGAATCGAAGGCATTCCAAAAATTTAACCACTGGCTAATTTCCCCGTAGAATCTTTCCATTGTCAATTTGGGTAACTTAACCATCCCAGTTAGAGTCGGTCGACCGATTTCTCCTGGATATTCCTTCTTCGTGGCAGTTGCAGTTTCCCTCTGCATTCCTTCCGCTACCACCAGACTTCTTTTCTTTAACAAATATTTCCACGCCACGGCCTTTTCCCGGTATTCCTCTACCATCTTTAGATCTTTCTCTAGATCTTTGATGACAATCAGCTTACCGATTTCTTCGTCTACCCGCCTCAGTTCTTCGTAGACATCCGAAAGCTGCCCCAGCAGTTCCTCGTGGTCACACTCCTTGTGCACGTCATATTCCTCTATTCTTTTCCCGTACTTGGATAAAGACGTGCGGAGTATGGTTCTCTTCTTCTTGAGTCTCTCTAGCGCTTCTTCTCTCTCCATCTTCTGATCCAAAAGGGTTCCAAATATAGGCACGGCTTTCTCCTCGCGTCCCGGCTGGGATGCCAAATGTCGCGTTCAGCGGCGCAGCGCCCAGGCTCTATTTTGCCCAGACGCCCGAAGTCTCTTATTCTGGTCCCGGGGAGGAAAAAATCCGTGGAATCTCAAAGGTAGAGAAGAGCGATTCCCAAGAAGTCAAATCCGCGGAAGTGTCTAAGGCAGGTATCAACCAAGGCGTAGACCTCTCGAGAGCGGGCCGAGAAACCACACGACTCTAACCAGTCAACTACTTTATTTTTTGTCACGAATATATATACATATAAATATTTACATATGGCAAATATGTTGCTTATAATGGATTAAATTTACATATATTTAAAAAATATATAAATCTATAAGAAAAATAACATTCTTTTCCCAACAACGCCATTGGTTGCAGAGGAGAATATGACTCAGCCAAGTACGCCCGGTTGGAACGCCTGTGCAACGAATGCTACACAGTATTGTTCCGGGACAACCGGGAGGTGCCAGCCCTCTGCAAGTAAGAGACCCTCTGACTTTTTGCAATCTTATACAATGAGATTGATTCTTTTCCTGCTAACGTAAAGTGACAGGTTGGATTAAATGTTGTTCATGTGCAGAGAAAACTGCTTCAAGAACGAGTACTTCCCCTGTTGCGCCGAAGCACTCCTGGTAAATCGAACTGAACCGCATGTGATGAGCTACGTTGACGACTTGGCTGGATTTTGAACCACCTACCTCTACATTATTTAATAAAACTTCTTTGCAACCATCCCTTTTCTCTTGTGTTCTCACATAGCGACTGAGTCTCACTAGGCTCAATTTAATCTCTTGGAGACCAGTTTCACACATCTCTACAGGCCTAGCATATAACCTATCTTTTCTAACTCACCTCCAATTTATATATAAGACGAGATATTTCCTACAATCAGCTTTTGCACAAACTAGCGCATGGTTCCAGTGAGCACTTCTAGCGGGTTAACCAAAACTCATTCTACTAGGCAAATTTATTTATTTATTTTATAATTATACCTTATAAATTTATTTATTTCCCAGTTTAAACGCCATATCCACGTTATTGACAATTTTGACTCACTGTACTTAGAATTCGGGCAAATTAAACATGTATCTACAAAAGATCTGATTGCTTTAAATATAAACATAGTTAATTCTTTTACACAACTTCAAATTTTGCGTATATAAAAATTCAAAATGATTTGAATATATCATCCTTGTTACACACGCAAAAGATGGCCAAACAATTGCGTTCAAGATATTTTTTATAAGGGGAGTATAAGTCAGCTGTCATGTATGTTGAATGATAAGTGAAATATTATGTTTGATTAATAACTTGACATACGAAATCAACTCAGAAACTACTGGGAGCTGAAGCTTGATTTTTTCTACGCTGTTTCATGCTCTGAAATGAAGAAGATATCCAAAAATGCATTTATAGGTACCCATCTCAAACCACCTTTGAATTACAATAAAAAAAACTGGGAAAATTAAAGTTAAAACTTATTTATTAGTTACTAGCCGAATGACACGGGCAACGCCCGGGTTTTACCCGATTAAATGTTTTTATTCAAATACTATTCGTTACAATTAATAATTGGCGCCGTGGATGTCACTCTTGTGAAACGTCCCTCTCCAAATTTGTGTCTGAGAAGCGATATTTTTATTGAGAGATGATCTGGCTTCGTGTCTTCTGCTCGAATGATTTTTTTTTTCTGTTAGAATTTTGTTCCTGAATACTAAAAATGAACTGGCTTTACCCGTCGTCTCTTTGGAATTTTTCCCGATATAATTTTGTATCTGATAATCAAATGATGATACAGCAATATTATCTTCATCAATTTCTGACTAAAAAAAAAACAACTATTTTTGCCCAAAACCTGTCAATTTCAATTTTTCTTGGCTAAAATGCGACAAATATCACTTCCATATTTTTCTCTATGTCCGGTTTAAACCCCTTTTTACATATACATTAGGCCAGCTGATATTACCTTCCATCTTAACCGCTAGTGGCGCTGCTTGCGAGCGAAAGGGCAAATTTGCAACGCAATTTGCAAATAACACGACGAATATTCGGAATAGAGACCTGAAATTTTCACTATAAGTTTTTTTCAGATTCTACTCTATATACTGTTAAAATTTCAGTCAGATTAGTAACGTATTGTGGACGTGTATAGCCGACATAGGAACAAACACACATACATACATACATATATGTAATAAGATGAGAAGTCCTGGTAGCTCTTGTTGTACTGTGTTGACCGAGAGGAACAGTCAGGATGTAGAGTTTTCCAGTACCTCTCTGCACCTTGGAAGACCTTTAAAAGTTCTCACAAAATACAGGCAGTCGTGGTCGAGGCAGAGTGGAAAGCTGGGGATATCCACACAAAAACCGAAGACACAGTTGCACTAAGAAAGTCCCGTAAACAGATAAAAGTTGAGCCAGGAGCGAAAGATGGGGACATAGAAGTTTCTTACTCGTCTACATGATAGTTGAGATCGACATAAGGTACGACCGACGTGAGCTGACGCTAAGGGTGCACTAAACTCAACTGACTGAACTGTCTGAACTGTCAAGTCCCTGTAAGGTGATGATTTATAGGTTAAAGACGGGGTGACCTTATGTGACAGGGGCGTTTGAGAAAGGGCGCCTTTACCTGTCCAGGTGTGAGAGGGGTCTCTGCATTCCACCACATGTGACAGTGTGGGTGGCCTGTCGTGGGAATTGTGAATCTACCTGATTTATGAGTTCCATCTTTAGACTGTTGTTTTGGTAATACTATGCTCGATCTCTGCTTTAGCTCAACTCTTAAATCTATTACAGATTTTATTTATTTATCCACTTTGTACAAATTACCTTACATAGGGTGATGTAAAGACACAGATTAATCATGCGCATAATTATTTATAGATGTGTTTCTATATACAACATGGCAATCTTGTTATAAGTCATCTACACAATATGAGGTTGTTGTTTTAAATTACCATAGATGGGCCCCGGGAGTGAAAGGGTTTATCCGGGTTTAGGCGGGTAAAGCCTCTCTAACACAGGTAAGTAATTAAAATTTATTTTAATTAATTTAAACTGTGAGGGTTAAAAAGGGCTATAACAAGATGATATTTGTTGGATATATAAAAGTGAAATAAAAATGACATTGTGTTTGATTAACAAAAAAGATGATTAAAATAAAATGATGACATAAAAATTCACATTCTAAGAGAATATTGGTGGGCGTTGGACAGGGTTAGTAGTTAAAGAATAAGCAATTGTGAGATTTACACATGCAATCAAATACTTAGGTCCAGGTGCAAAGCGAGGATATGGACTTGAGCGTCTTCCTAGGCAATGTTTCACCTGTGATCCTGTATAGGGTAACAGTGCTTTGTCACAATTGTAGTGTTATTGGGTTGAAAAGTTGTTGAAGAATATGTAATTGTTAGAAGTGCCCATGTAAACCAAATACTCAGATCCAGGTGCAAAGCGAGGATATAGACTTGAGCTGTCTTCCTTGGCAATGTTTCACTTGCGATCTTATATAAGGGTTACAGTGTTTTGTCACAATTTTAGGATTATTGGGTTAAAAGTTGTTGAAGAAAAGTTGCTTATTAATATGATTGAGAAAGGAGTGAAATAGAGCCATGCGATAAGTAGAATTGTAGCGACAGTAGGTGATCTGACTTGACTCGAAATCAAAGGTTGAATGTGGTCCGCTAGAGCTGAAAAAAAGTTGAAAGTTGAAAAAAGTGAACGCTTTGTGTATGCGTTGGTGATTTGCTCTGCGGATGAAATGAAATAAACTCTTGAAGCTTGTTCAGACCAGAAGTTTGGATTGGTAAGTCTGGGGAACGGTGTTCTCAAAGAGAAAATTACGAAATCAAAAAATAAATTGTCAAGCAGTGCTGTCGTTTTTCTACGTTGTTGTGACGCAATGACTGAAAAGATAGTGATGAAAAATATAGGGAATTGGTTAAAGAAAATGATTGTTGAAAACGATTGTTGTAGATGCCCGATAGTGGATGATTAACTTTGTCAGATAATAAAGGTATTTAAACAAATAAAATATAGTGAATAGAAATATAGAAATATGATTGCGGGTACAAAAAGTGTAAGTGGACAAAATTAAACCTGTAATATATAAAATATATAATAAATAATAAAATAAAATAATTTTTGAAACAATTAGATGTTTTACAATACTAAAATAATATCATGAAAAATAAAAGTAAATTTGATTAAAGGTTTTTTTTTTTTTTAAATGTTGGATTAAAAATTTGTTTATATAATTGAAAGGTAAGAATAAGAATAATTATTCAAGATTTTATACAAAATTTATAATATAATTGAAGGTTATTAATGATTGGATAAATTTTAAGTAGTGTAAAATATTGAACAAAAATTGTCTCTTTTGACGAAAAGTTACAGTTGTGGTGTGTGACTAGATTATATCCCTTTGGTAACATCGGTGTTTCTATGACTCTGAAACTGGGAATACGTGAAATGATCTTTTCGTTTGTCCTCAATGCTGGTATGTAGAGAATGATTTCTCTTTCGCGTTAAAAAGTCTATATAAGACTTAACCAAATTGTTTTAATTGGTGTTATCAATTAACATGTAAAATGTTTAAAGTAGGTTGTGTTGTGTATCTCGTTGGTGAGATTTGTGAGATTCTCGAGGAAATCTAAATGAGTAGTGTGACACATGTGCTCAAAATGGCGTCATGAAGCTAGCGGTCAAGATGACTGCTTGAGGGGGGAGAGAAGATATTCTCAAAAGATAACAGTGACCAGGGGAGTGGCGTCAAAAAGGGCGTCCACTTCCCTGTTTTTTTTTTTTTTCACGGAAATTCTATTTTTGGGGTGGTCACACATGTGGGATGGCTTGCTATGTTTGAGATTTACTCGAAACTGACTTTCTCTCTCTCTCTCTTCTTTTGTTGAGTTTGGCATATTTCTTGCCTATTTGAAAATACTGGGGTTTAAATGCAAAAAGGGTTGTGAGCTTGTAGGCGGTATAATTCGGACTAGTTGCGTCTCGAAGATATCTGGAGTCAAATGATTGAATTCACTGAAATATACATCTTGAGACAATCGCTGTGGGTTTTGAGCAAATCGGGTTTGTGGAGGTGTAATGTACAGAACATTCTCTGTGTAATATTTTAATTTATTGACATGTATGGTGTCACTGTCTCTATTGAGAGGCTGATTGGGGCGATCTATTCGAACGACATTTGGTGATATTATTTCAATTATTTTGTATGGTCCAGTAAAATATGGTGCTAATTTACCTGTGTCTGGATGTCTGTAATTTTTTACCAAAACAAGATCATTCACTTCGAAATGTGGTGTTCTGTGCTGCTTATCAAATGTTTCTTTATCTTTTTTATGCTTATTTTGAGTACGAGAGTTTGCTATCTCTCGAGCTATATTTATTTCGGGGTATGGGTCAAGATGAGTTCTTAGATCTGGGGGGATAACATTGAACATTAAGTAGGTACGTGGAAAACTTGTGACAGAATGGGGCGTGTTATTGTACGTCTGAGTGACGCGTTTAACTAGTTGAGTCCAGGAAGCTTTCGGATTTTCTAGATAAGCTAGTCTGAGCTTGCCTGTAATGGTCGCATTTAAGCGTTCTATTAAACCGTTTGCCTGTGGGTTATTGCTGGTAGTTAGTAGAGGTTGTATACCATGCGTTATTAGAAATTTACGGAATTTTTCTGAGGTAAAAGCGGGCGCTCTGTCAGATAACAGACGTTTTGGAGATCCTTGCTGTAGTACCGTTTTGAGGGTTTGAATGTATGTTAGGGTACTGGTGGACTTCGATGGAAAGGTCCAAGCATATCGCGTTAAATGATCCACTATTACGTGTAGATATGTCTTGGAGTGTCCATATTTCGAAATTCCAGCTATGGTATCTATAGAGATTAAGTCGAATGGTTGTTGAGGTGGTGGAATTTGTCCAAGGGCACCATAGGGTTTACCTTTGGGCCTTTTAATGATTTGGCAGGTGTGACACGACTTGACAAATTTTTCTATAGATTTAGAGATACCTTTCCAGTAGTACTGGGCAGTAATCATGCGGGTCATCTGAGAGATGCCTGGGTGGTTATATTCTTGGTGAACTTTATTCATTAGAGTATGTTGCAGGGTTTCGGGAATTATTATTTTAATTACACCTTTTCGGGTAATTGTATGTAAGCCGTTTGTATCAATGTTGAAGGGGGATGCTGTTGGTTGATGCTGTTTGATAATATCGGCACTGACAAATCCTACAAAGGGGTTTCGCGATAACAAATCTGCTTCGTACTGTTGGCTGCCTTTGAGGTAGTGAATTTCGTAATTATAGGTAGATAGTCTCAGGCTCCATCTAAAGAGTCGTCCTGACGGATTTTTTATAGTTTTAAGCCATTGTAAAGCTTGGTGATCTGTGTATATGGTGAATTTTATACCGGTGAGGTATATTCGGAATTTGTCTACACTTTCGACGATGGCGAGGCACTCGAGTTCGGAAACGGTGTAGTTTCTCTCATGTGCTCTAAGGGCGCGGCTGAAATATTGTACAGGATGTACTTGTCCGTCTGGATGTACCTGTTTGAGTATGCCTGCGATCCCTTGGGTGGATGCGTCGCAATAAAGGCGGCAGGGTAAACCGACTTGATACACGTGTAGTACTGGTTTACTGGTTAAACTCTCTTTGAGAGTGGTGAAAGCTTGTTGACAATCTGGGTCCCAATTCCATTTCACATCTTTTTTAAGTAGTTTATTTAAAGGTGCTCGTAAGCGGGCATAATCTGGTATAAACTTATTATACACGTTCACTGCTCCTAAAAATGATTGTAATGTCTTTTGATTGGTAGGTGGTTTGATGGCACTTATGGTGTCAAGGTTGCGCGTCTGTGGTGCATAAGTACCTGCGGTAACAGTGTATCCTAAGAAATCTATATTTGTTTTAAAAAACGAACATTTGTTATAATTGAGTTTGATGTTTTCGTGTTGACATACCGTTAGAAATTGTTGTAGGTGTTGTAGATGATCCTCTAAGGTGTCAGAAAAATAATGAAATCGTCGAAGTAATGGGTAACAAAATTTAGTTTATATTTTTGCATGACCTGGTTTATGGCACGATGGTATATCTGTGGCGAATTTTTAAATCCGTAAGGAAGTCTACAAAATTCGTACTGACTATCCAACGTCACGAAAGCTAGTAGATTACGTGAGTTAGGTTCTACTTCCACTTGCCAATATGCGGATGCTATATCTACAGAAGAGTAGTATTTGGCTTTCGACAATTTGTCAAGAATGGTTTCTATTAAAGGTAAAGGATGTACGTCTGGAGCGATGATTTCATTAAGTTTTCTGTAATCAATACAGAAACGTTTCGTTTTGTCACGTTTTGTAACAAGAGTTATTGGACTGGCATAAGGTGAAACTGACGGGGCAATAATTCCATGTTGGAGCATTTGCTCTATTTGGGTTTGTATTTCTTGTTGGTCGTGTAGTGGCACTCTATATGGGCGTAATGCTATTATTTTATCTGTGGTGGTATTGATTTTTACCAGTGGTATGTTCAATTTGGGCACATTGTATTTATTAGTAGAGAACACATGCGAGAATTCATATAGAATTCGTTGGAGTTCGTGTGGACAATGTTCTAACTGAGGTGTCGCATTAGAAGGTATAGAAATCTCAATATCATGGGTAGGAGATATAGTGGGTGAAACAATAGTGGGGGAACATATAATTGGGGTAGGGTCCGCCACGTGTAAACAGGATTGGTTCGAGGGGAAGGTGGTAAAAATATCCGTTTTTCTCGGTTGAGTGGGACATAAATCCTGTTTGCACTTGGTGAACTTATAGACATTCGTTGGGAGAGCATCATTATTTTGATAAATTTGGAGATTATTAAAATCTATAATTAATTTAAATATTTTAAGGGTATTAATAGATAAAATACCAAAAGGTAGTGAAGCTTCTACTATAAAAAATTTTAGTTTTTGGGTGAGGTTACCTATTTTAAGTTTTAAAAATATATATCCAAGGGTATTTACATTGTGGGCTATTGCGTTTATAGTTAAACTGTACTGATGGATAATAATTTTATATGGTAATCTATTTTCTATGGTTCTTAAAATATCTAAGTTAAGTATGTTAATAGATGCTCCCGTGTCTATTAAAAAGGGCAAATTTACATTGGGTGACAGTTCAGTCCATATTACGAGCTGTTCAACGAAAAAAGGTTTCAGGTTTTCCTACCGTTGAGTTGCTCGCGGGGCTTGTAGAGTCATCTTGGACTTGGGGAACAGGGCTCCGAGATTGGACCTTGGGCCGGGTACCAGATTTTGGTACGGTGGCTGTGCGTGGTCTGGCGCTGTAGACTTGGCGTGTTCGGTCCTGTTGGAACCGTTGTTCACACTGGGAGTGCCAGTGCATAGCATTGCAATACTTGCAAGGCGAGGGTGGGGGTGCAACTTGGTACGTTACACGTGATGACCGCTGGTTGTTGTGCCGCGGTGGTGGGTTGTGGTAGGTTGGATGTGGGGCCTTGTCTACTTGGCGCTGGTACACTGCACTGGTGGCACACTGGGTTCTTCTTATTCTCGACACTAGGTCGAACCATTCTTTAATGGTGCTTGGCTGCACCGTGGCGATTAATCGCTGATCTGCGACGGGTAGTCCTTCGGTTAGAGAATCTATTAATATGTCGGCGGGTAGGTTTAATTTCATGCCCATTACCGTTTTGTTTTGGTAGTATTCTTCTAGGGGCATTTGAGGTGTCAATTTGATGGCTAGGAAGCGTGAAAACGACGCTTCTGTCGCTGTTGGGAATAAATCTATCAAGGTTTGGCGGACATCAATATAAAATAACCTATCTAACCGTAGGTTTCGGAAATATTGTAGGGGCTTACCTTGCAGGTAGCAGGGTAACTTGCGTAGGCGGTCCGTGTAGGTCAGCTTAGCTCGGTCTGCTTGGGCATCGAAGTTGTCGAAAAAGCTCTGGGCTTCAAAGGTACCATCGTATGGACTCACATCTATCTCCCTCGGAGATCGGGCGACCAGCAGCTTATTCAGGGCATCGGCGATCTGTGTCAGCGGGTCTGCGGAGGTCCCTTGGGGCGGCGACGTTTCCTCCTCTTCAAATGTCGTATCTTGTTGGGGAACAGATAGCCCGGTCGCATCGTTGGACTGTTCGGTTTGCTCTTCCATCTTTGCACTTTCTCGCTTCTATCTGGACTATCTAGCTTTCTTCGTTTGGTATCCTTCGTTTTGGTTATCCTGTCGGCTACTGTAATAAGATGAGAATTCCAGTAGCTTTTGTAGAGATCCTGTCGACTACTGAAATAATGTTGAGAAGTCCTGGTAGCTCTTGTTGTACTGTGTTGACCGAGAGGAACAGTCAGGATGTAGAGTTTTCCAGTACCTCTCTGCACCTTGGAAGACCTTTAAAAGTTCTCACAAAATACAGGCAGTCGTGGTCGAGGCAGAGTGGAAAGCTGGGGATATCCACACAAAAAACGAAGACACAGTTGCACTAAGAAAGTCCCGTAAACAGATAAAAGTTGAGCCAGGAGCGAAAGATGGAGACATAGAAGTTTCTTACTCGTCTACATGATAGTTGAGATCGACATAAGATACGACCGACGTGAGCTGACGCTAAGGGTGCACTAAACTCAACTGACTGAACTGTCTGAACTGTCAAGTCCCTGTAAGGTGATGATTTATAGGTTAAAGACGGGGTGACCTTATGTGACAGGGGCGTTTGAGAAAGGGCGCCTTTACCTGTCCAGGTGTGAGAGGGGTCTCTGCATTCCACCACATGTGACAGTGTGGGTGGCCTGTCGTGGGAATTGTGAATCTACCTGATTTATGAGTTCCATCTTTAGACTGTTGTTTTGGTAATACTATGCTCGATCTCTGCTTTAGCTCAACTCTTAAATCTATTACAGATTTTATTTATTTATCCACTTTGTACAAATTACATTACATAGGGTGATGTAAAGACACAGATTAATCATGCGCATAATTATTTATAGATGTGTTTCTATATACAACATGGCAATCTTGTTATAAGTTATCTACACAATATGAGGTTGTTGTTTTAAATTACCATATATATACATACATACAATGACTTTTATATATATAGGGATATTTCAGTAATTTGTGTGTTTAAAATATCATCATGGACATTATATATTTATATCATCTTTATTCATCATTCACATAAAAATATTATTCCTGTGTTCGTGAGTATGAATGGTGCACGATTTGAAATAAAAACACTGGTTAGAATTGAGATCATCCAGGCCCGGCTGACTTTCCTAAAGGAGAATAAGGGGGAAACTACAAATCAAAACCAGGACCTGCTGCGCTGCCATACCCCCCATTCAGACGACCCCTTTACTTTAATTTGAATCTAGAAAAGGTAGCAACGCCACTAAGTTTTACAGTTGGATCAAAAAGTAATCCAGTCGTTTGTTGGTTCTGAAATTATATTCCTTTCATAAGAACATCAGCCAATTCTTCTACTGCTTCGCCAAGACTACACTTCCTTTCAAGCTGAACTCATAGAAATTCTCTGGGCAACTCAACTCACGGAGATTACAGCAAATTATGAAGGCACAAAGAGTGCGAATTATTTTGATACAGAAGAGCAAATGAGTGCAGAATTTGCGGTAACAATTATAAATTACTAGCGAATGTACCCGGCGTTGCCTGGTTTTACCGGAGTAAAATTTTGCCTAACGAACATTTGTTAAAACGATTCTAGCAAACATCCAATACCTACTGAATCTATACTTGTCAAAATAACTTTATGTTGAATACTCTGTTCCACCTAGGTGTACCCATTCACACGTTGCTTTGTTTGAACAAAAATACAGTTTTGATCAAACATAATTTATTAATGATCAAATGTATACAATACATCAAAATGAAAATTAACAATAAAATTATGCTTACATATATGTCATTTGAATATAACAAATGTACAAAACAAAATATATACATTTTTGATGGTAGAATAAACATACTTCTTCACTTGTGATATCGAACAATATTATGAAGGAATTTCAATTGAACAATAATTTTGCAATTATTAAATACTAGACGAATGGCCCGGGCAACGCCCGGGTTTTACCCGAGTGCGTATATATTTTTAAAATGTTTTAATTAAAATACTATTCGTTACAATTATAAATTGGCGCCGTGGATGTCTCTCTTGTGAAACGTCCCGCCCCAAACTGTGTGTGTCTTGAAAATATAAAAATAAAAATGTGAACGGAAAAATATGTCCAGGGTAGCCTAGTGGTCATGGCATCTGCCCGGTAAGCGGAAGGTCGTGGGTTCGATTCCCATCCCTTGACACTTTTTTTATTTTATCCATTCTGACCAAAATCTATCCATGAACTTCACACAGTGAACTTCACACAGAGAGAATAAGGCAATTATATAAGTAGATAATCCAAATTGTCCCTTATCACACACTATTTTTTTATTTGGCCTTATTACCTTGTGTTTATAATCTATGACGTAATACCGGCGGCGCGCGCCCGTTGGCTGCCGGCGAGCACGTGACCTCCCTGTGCGCGCGCATCCGTGACAGAGCCGGCCGGCCCATGACGGTCGTGACTATATATGTTGTGGATGGATAATAATAATAATATAATAATAATGATAATGATCATAATGATGATGCGCGCGCACCCGTGACAGAACCGGCCGGCCGGCCCATGACGGTCGTGACTATATATGTTGATAATTATAATAATAATATAATAATAATAATAATTATTATTATTATTATTATTATCATTAGATAATGATCATGATCATAATGATGATGCGCGCGCACCCGTGACAGAACCCATGACGGTCGTGACTATATATGTTGATAATATAAATGAGTTTTAAAAATTGTAAAAAAAAATGCATCGGCCGGGAATCGAACCCGGGCCGCCCGCGTGGCAGGCGAGCATTCTACCACTGAACCACCGATGCTTTAAAAAATGGCCATATTTAGGTATTCATTCCATTCCGGATTAGTCCGGGTAAAAAAAAGTTCTTCAAATGAAAAAAAAGAAATAGCCAAAAATACTAAACAAAATGCAGCCGAAAATTTTCCTCAGGTTTATAAAAAGCGACATGCAAAATTTGGTACCAATTTGTTCAATAGTTTTTGAGTTTATCGCGAAACATACAGACAGACAGAAATTGACTTTTATATATATATAGAGATATAGAGATTTACTCTTCATTGTTGGCTTTTTATCTTACATTCATTCTTCATTGTTGGCTTTTTATATTACATTCACTCTTCATTGTTGGCTTTTTATCTTACATTCACTCTGTTGGCTTTTTATATTACATTTACTCTTCATTGTTGGCTTTTTATCTTACATTCACTCTTCATTGTTGGCTTTTTATATTATATTTACTATTCATTGTTGGCTTTTTATCTTACATTCATTCTTCATTGTTGGCTTTTTATATTACATTAACTCTTCATTGTTGGCTTTTTATCTTACATTCACTCTTTATTGTTGGCTTTTTATCTTACATTCATTCTTCATTGTTGGCTTTTTATATTACATTCACCCTTCATTGTTGGCTTTTTATCTTACATTCATTCTTCATTGTTGGCTTTTTATATTACATTCACTCTTCATTGTTGGCTTTTTATCTTACATTCACTCTGTTGGCTTTTTATATTACATTTACTCTTCATTGTTGGCTTTTTATCTTACATTCACTCTTCATTGTTGGCTTTTTATATTATATTTACTACTAGCGGATGTGCCCGGCTTCGCCCGGTTTTACCCGAGTGAATGTTTGTCTAACGAACATTTGTTAAAACAATTCTCTATAAACTTATAAAACGTACTCGGCTTCGCCCGGGGTTTTACCCGAGTAAAGGTTTGTTTAGCGAACATTTGTTAAAACAATTCTCTAAAAACTTATTTAAAAAAAAAAAGATATATTTTGATAATTTGAAACTCGTAAATTTGAATCTCTCGATATATTGTTATCATCGTCACAATGGGGGCGCTGCTTGCGAGTTAAATCTACAAATCTGCAAATAACTTTAAGGATATTCAAGATATTCAGGAAATTATTTTTCAAAAACCTTCCCGGTGATATACCTAATAATATCCCAAAATTTCACGGCGATTGGATGTATGGTTTTTGAATCTATAGAGTGCAGACAAACAGACAGACAGACATTCAATTTTATATATATAGATAGATTCACTCTTCATTGTTGGCTTTTTATCTTACATTCATTCTTCATTGTTGGCTTTTTATATTACATTCACTCTTCATTGTTGGCTTTTTATCTTACATTCATTCTTCATTGTTGGCTTTTTATATTACATTCACTCTTCATTGTTGGCTTTTTATCTTACATTCACTCTGTTGGCTTTTTAGATTACATTTACTCTTCATTGTTGGCTTTTTATCTTACATTCACTCTTCATTGTTGGCTTTTTATATTATATTTACTCTTCATTGTTGGCTTTTCATCTTACATTCATTCTTCATTGTTGGCTTTTTATATTATATTTACTATTCATTGTTGGCTTTTTATCTTACATTCATTCTTCATTGTTGGCTTTTTATCTTACATTCATTCTTCATTGTTGGCTTTTTATATTACATTTACTATTCATTGTTGGCTTTTTATCTTACATTCACTCTTCATTGTTGGCTTTTTATCTTACATTCATTCTTCATTGTTGGCTTTTTATATTACATTCACTCTTCATTGTTGGCTTTTTATCTTATATTCATTCTTCATTGTTGGCTTTTTATATTATATTCACTCTTCATTGTTGGCTTTTTATCTTACATTCACTCTGTTGGCTTTTTATATTACATTTACTCTTCATTGTTGGATTTTTATCTTATATTCACTCTTCATTGTTGGATTTTTATATTATATTTACTCTTCATTGTTGGCTTTTTATCTTACATTCATTCTTCATTGTTGGCTTTTTATATTATATTTACTCTTCATTGTTGGATTTTTATCTTACATTCATTCTTCATTGTTGGCTTTTTATATTACATTTATCCGAGTGAAAGTTTGCCTAACGAATATTATATATTATGAAGTATAATAAACAATGTTAAAGATTAGTTTTAATTATTAATCAAGATTGTGTGTGAATATGTGAGAAAGATGTAATATCGTTGTTGTTTTCTTGGCCGACAGTTTTACATATGGTGTTATCTTAAAATTGCTTGTTTTGAATATTTTTTTAGATTGAGTTGAATTAATTGCTGAATTTTTTTTTTTTTTTGTATTTATATATAAATAAAATTAACTCTGTTGATTTTTTGTATTTAATCGATAACAGCTAAGTTACGCATGTTAATGTTAGGGAAAAATATTTTGATGTTAAGCAAAACCTGCTCCATCTCGTTTTACATAAATGTTGAAAATTTGGTTGAAATTGATGCATTGTAACGAAAGTTTTTAGTGATGTCCTCTTATGAAATTTGCATTTTATTAATATAGATTCATTGTTGGCTTTTTATCTTACATTCATTCTTCATTGTTGGCTTTTTATATTATATTTACTCTTCATTGTTGGCTTTTTATCTTACATTCATTCTTCATTGTTGGCTTTTTATATTACATTTACTATTCATTGTTGGCTTTTTATCTTACATTCTCTCTTCATTGTTGGCTTTTTATCTTACATTCATTCTTCATTGTTGGCTTTTTATATTACATTCACTCTTCATTGTTGGCTTTTTATCTTACATTCATTCTTCATTGTTGGCTTTTTATATTACATTCACTCTTCATTGTTGGCTTTTTATATCATATACGAATGACCCGGGCAACGCCCGGGTTTTACCCGATTAAATGCTTTTATTCAAATACTATTCGTTACAATTATAAATTGGCGCCGTGGATGTCATTCTTGTATAATATATAAATGAGTTTTGAAAATTGTAAAAAAAAAAATGCATCGGCCGGGAATCGAACCCGGGCCGCCCGCGTGGCAGGCGAGCATTCTACCACTGAACCACCGATGGTTATGAAAAATCCCATCCGTGAGCTTTAGACAAACAGACAAACAGACAGAATAAGGCAAATATATTATTAAATATTATTTTAAAAAATGTAAGTGCCTGAATTGAAATGAAAAATAATAAATTTAAAATGTCTAATGTGTATTAAATGTGTTAAAGTTCTATACTTTGGAGTAAACATTTTGAAATTATTAATGGTATTCAACAAAGGTGACAAAACAGTCACCTTTAAATAGTACATTAACTTAACAACATTAATGTCTTGCTAACATATTTTAAAAAAATAATATGCATAAAAATAATGCAATTTTGAAATTCATACATGAAGCGTCATTAAATTAAATGGGAGAGAAATGGTGTTCCAATTTTTTTTTTTTTTTTTTTTTGTAAAACTTTAACCTTTATTTTTTTACAAATTCTTTATCAACATATATAGTCACGACCGTCATGGGCCGGCCGGCCGGTTCTGTCACGGATGCGCGCGCATCATCATTATGATCATTATCATTATCTAATGATAATAATAATAATAATAATACGAATCAGAAACTTTTTATAAGAAACTAACTAAAGGATGTCCACAGGGTGGACCTTTATCTCCACTTCTATGGAATATTTTGCTAAATGATTTGTTGATAAATTTTGATTCAATGAATGCAGATATTATATGTTATGCAGACGACGTTACAATAATTTGCTGGAATAAGACTATTGAAGGACTAAAAACCGCAAGTGAATACACCTTAAATTATGTGATCCAATGGTGTAATAGAAATAAATTAACGATCAGTACAGAGAAGACTAATATGCTATACCTACATAACAGACAAAAAATACCTATTAAGGTTAATAACAATATAATAATGCCGGTCAAGCAAGTAAAAATTCTGGGAATGAAATTTTCTAATCACAAATGGAAAAACAAAGTTAACTTTACACCGCATGTTAATGATATTCTGTGTAAGGCAGGACGTATGAAAAATTTATTATGTTCACTAAGTGGCAATATGTGGGGTTTAGACACTGAAAAGAGGTTAACTTTATTCAAAACAATCATTAGGCCTGTACTTACATACGGTTCTGAAATTTGGTTCAAATATTTAAACAATCGTTGTAAACAAAAACTGAACTCCATGCAGTACCAGATCATTTTATGGGCAGTTAGAGCATACAAAACCACTTCGTCAAACTGTGTGCATAGCTTGGCAAAAATTCCACTCCTAACAGATTATATAGAATCCAGAATAATCAAATTTGATCTAGCTCAAATGTCCATTGAAGATCTAATTACTTACGAACCCCATGCTCCAAGTATAGTCAAATCATTCTTACACGCAAAAATGAATGAAATTTTTGAGAACACTAATGAAATTTTCAGAAGCTTTTTCGTATTAGGAATTCCAAGATTTTTCCGTCCAAATTTTTATAATATCCAATTCATTACAGATCATGGCAATTTTGGGAAATTTTTGGCAACTATCGGCGCCGTGAAGGAACCAGGATGCTTCTGCGGAGGTGAAATTCAAGACGCGAGACATCTACTTCTGGAGTGCCCAATTTTCCGGGATTTTAGGGAAAATAGATTTGGTCGTATTGGACAGCTTGATGAATTTGTAGACAAAAAAGAAAAGTATAAAAATTTTGATCAATTTTGTAAATACATATACAACTTTCTCTTGAATTGGAAAAAAGAGAAGGAATCTTAGAAAAAAAAAAGAACTGCGATGCTTGCTCTGTGTGTTTTGCTTTGTTGTTTGTTTTTCTCTTTGGACAATTTTCTTTAGTTAATTTATGTAAAATAATGAATTGAACAGGATTGTATATAGCCGAATTGCTGTAATGCAGTGAAATGTATTGGCGCAAATATCCCTGAGTTTGGGATATCGCGTTTCATGATGTTAATAAAGTTAATTAATTATTATTATTATTATTATATTATTATTATTATTATCCATCAACATATATAGTCACGACCGTCATGGGCCGGCCGGCCGGCCGGTTCTGTCACGGATGCGCGCGCATCATTATGATCATTATCATTATCCAAATAATTTGGATTATAGATTAGAAGGTAATAAGACCAAATCTACTGATAAGGTACAATTTGGAATATTAGATTATAAACACAAGGTAATAAGACCAAATCTAATGATAAGGCAAAATTTGGAATATAGATTAGATGCAGAAGGTAATAAGACCAAATCTAATGATAAGGTACAATTTGGATTATAGATTATAAACAGAAGGTAATACGACCAAATCTAATGATAAGGCACAATTTGGATTATAGATTAGAAGGTAATAAGACCTAATCTAATGATAAGGTGCAATTTGGATTATCTATATATCTACTTATATATTTGCCTTATTCTGTCTGTTTGTTTGTCTGAAGCTCACGGATGGGAATTTTCATAACCATCGGTGGTTCAGTGGTAGAATGCTCGCCTGCCACGCGGGCGGCCCGGGTTCGATTCCCGGCCGATGCATTTTTTTTTTTTTTTTACAAATTTTAAAACTCATTTATATATTATACAAGAATGACATCCACGGCGCCAATTTATAATTGTAACGAATAGTATTAGAATAAAAGCATTTAAATGGGTAAAACCCGGGCGTTGCCCGGGTCATTCGTATATCCCTATATATAGTCACGACCGTCATGGGCCGGTTCTGTCACGGATGCGCGAGCATCATCATTATGATCATTATCATTATCTAATGATAATAATAATAATAATTATTATTATTATTATTATTATTATTATATTATTATTATCCATATATAGTCACGACCGTCATGGGCCGGTTCTGTCACGGATGCGCGCGCATCATCATTATGATCATTATCATTATCTAATGATAATAATATTTAATAATAATAATAATAATTATTATTATTATTATATTGTTATTATTATCCATCCATCAACATATATAGTCACGACCGTCATGGGTTCTGTCACGGATGCGCGCGCATCATCATTATGATCATTAATCATTATCTAATGATAATAATAATAATAATTATTATTATTATTATATTATTATTATTATTATCCATCAACATATATAGTCACGACCGTCATGGGCCGGTTCTGTCACGGATGCGCGCGCACAGGAAGGTCACGTGCTCGCCGGCAGCCAACGGGCGCGCGCCGCCGGCATTACGTCATAGATTATAAACACAAGGTAATAAGGCCAAATAAAAAAATAGTGTGTGATAAGGCACAATTTGGATTATCTACTTATATAATTGCCTTATTCTCTCTGTGTGAAGTTCACTGTGTGAAGTTCACGGATAGATTTTGGTCAGAATGGATAAAATAAAAAAAGTGTCAAGGGATTGGAATCGAACCCACGACCTTCCGCTTACCGGGCAGATACCATGACCACTAGGCTACCCTGAACATATTTTTCTGTTCACATTTTTATTTTTATATTTTTAAGACACACACAGTTTGGGGCGGGACGTTTCACAAGAGAGACATCCATGGCGCCAATTTATAATTGTAACAAATAGTATTTTAATTAAAACATTTTTAAAATATATACGCACTCGGGTAAAACCCGGGCGTTGCCCGGGCCATTCGTCTAGTTATATATATAGTCACGACCGTCATGGGCCGGCCGGTTCTGTCACGGATGCGCGCGCACAGGGAGGTCACGTGCTCGCCGGCAGCCAACGGGCGCGCGCCGCCGGCATTACGTCATATATTATAAACACAAGGTAATAAGGCCAAATAAAAAAATAGTGTGTGATAAGGCACAATTTGGATTATCTACTTATATAATTGCCTTATTCTCTCTGTGTGAAGTTCACTGTGTGAAGTTCACTGTGTGAAGTTCACGGATAGATTTTGGTCAGAATGGATAAAATAAAAAAAGTGTCAAGGGATGGGAATCGAACCCACGACCTTCCGCTTACCAGGCAGATGCCATGACCACTAGGCTACCCTGGACATATTTTTCCGTTCACATTTTTATTTTTATATTTTCAAGACACACACAGTTTGGGGCGGGACGTTTCACAAGAGAGACATCCACGGCGCCAATTTATAATTGTAACGAATAGTATTTTAATTAAAACATTTTTAAAATATATACGCACTCGGGTAAAACCCGGGCGTTGCCCGGGCCATTCGTCTAGTGTATACATAACTGAAACAAAATATTTTATAAATTCTGCGAAATTATATAATTAAAAAAAAATTTCGGAATGAAGAATTGTATAGAAACAACTATAATACAATTGTGTATATATTATGAGTATGCAGATTTAACTTTCTGTTTAATATTGCAGAGTCATAAAAATACTAATGGTGTTAAATTCAAAACAGCAAATTTATCCTGATAAATGCAATGAGCTATCATAAGGTGTGTTGCAGGCTAACAAAAACTTAAATTTAACCAGAAATGTTGATATCATAAAATAACAATTCTCTAGAATAGAGTTATGCAAATGAATTAAATGGGGGAAAAAACCAAATAAAGTAAAAAAGCTTTATTGATGAAACTACAGTAGAGCAATAATGATGAACTAAATTTTGACAAAATATATTTATACCAAAGTCAAGCTTCCCAAAATCATTATTCGAAGAAATCTCTTTAAAAATTGTCAAAATCTAGATCAAAGCCTTCTAATAAACAATATTGCGCGTCTTGCTAAAAGTAAAACTAAAGACAAATTTCTTGGGCTGGAAACACGGGGGCATGCTACATAGAGTTACCCATGCGAGAAACAGGGAGACTCAAGATGCACACCAACTACTTGCAATTTTTGACCCTGAGATTTATTAATTGTCATGGCAAAGGCAACCATATCTGGGAATTGCAAGCGTCTAAATTTAAAAGGCAGATCATTTGGAATAATAGCTATTCTAGGAATCAGGACCTCAGAAATGTGGAAAAATGCATAAAATTCAGTGAAGTGGAAAAAAAAATAGAAAATTAGAACAACTGACTAAAAAATCAAATGGAGGAAGATTTTTTTAAAAAGTATAATTTGCTGAAAAAATTGGCACAATAAATATGAGTAGAACATATTCTGGCTCCCTCATTGGTCAGATTGATGATTGTATATTTCTTTATTTAAATATGAGTATACTTTCATCTATATATCTAAATACATATATTCAAAATATAGTTGTACCAAATAGATATATATGAGCAGTTATATATTGTGAAGCAGATAAATATAAACCCTACCTAAACAAATGACAGCAAAAAGAATTTGAGCCTACCCTTAAAAAAAGCAATTACTGAAAATGCATAGCTGCTGCTTACAATATAAATGCTATTAGAGCATAACATATAACATGGAGCAAACATATAGTAAAATATATGTGGAAAGTTATATAGAAAAAGACATACTTTTTTTATAAATATACTTTTTACAACTTCAAAAAAATGTATACTTATTCTAAATATAAGAAAGAAAAAAAAATAGAATGCTGTTCTAAATCTCAATTTGTCTTAAAATAGGAATATTCCTTATGAGAGAATCAAATAGTAAACCTAATCTTAAATTGGAGGAGCCAATAGTTTACCATTTCGATTAAAGCAACCTTTTTTCATGATTCAAGGTAATATATTAATAAATGTATTAAAATTGAAAACTCATTGTGAAAATCCTTTCCTTTCCTTATATCTATAAAAATGAAATCCAAAATCGATGTTTGTTATCGCGTTGCGCAAAATCTACAGAATAAATCTTTATGAAATTTCGCATGTAGGTAGCTGAAGATTTCGTTTAACATATAGGCTATTCAAAAAAACTAAAAAAGTTAATGTGCTTTTTTTAAAATAAAAAACCAAAAGGTGTTAGTTCCAGCCTTTTACCGCTTGGGCGCAGCACTGGTCGCGACGAAAAATGAATTTGATTGGTTAATAATTAACTCGTGGTTTGTTTACACGATGAATGTTAGTTTGTTCACACGATGAATGTTTTTAAAAGGTAAGATTATCCAATCGCCGTGACACTTTAGGAAGTTATTTACTATACTACTGGCAAGATTTCTGGTTTGAATTTTATTTGAAATAAATATTATTTGCAATTTTATTTGCAAATTTTCTACTTTCACTCGCAAGCAGCGCCTCTAGCGGCGTCTGGTGAATTTATATTTATAAATTGTAACAATGCTCAAAATGTTTTCCAAGTTAATAAATTTAATTTGAGAATTTAGTAATATAATATTCCAATGACGTAAAAAACACTTGGCATTTCAATATTAATATATATTTAAAGAAAAATTGTAACGTTTTTGTGTTAAATGTTAAAATGTAATGTTAAAATATATTTTTACATTAACACAAAGCAATAACGCGCCATCTAAACATATAAAATAAAAGGATCTAAAAGCGCGAATGTTTCTTTTATACATAAAACGAACTTCTACTCTCCTTACTGCGATGAAAAAAATATGTTGGGAGGGCTTGGCTTATCAGTGGTGAACCCTCCCAGCGGTTTCGTCAATTTAATCCACCAGACCGCTTCTCAGAGCTCTAATACTGTATTGGATCATTCTGCTTCTATATGCTACACTGAAGGATGGAATTTTAGAAATGGTTTTCAAGTAAACTATGGACATAAGCTTATAGGACAGTAGAATTTCATTCAAATATTTGCTGAAGAGCATTGCTCGAAGCAAATATTTGAATGTAATTCTACTGTCCTATAAGCTTATGTCCATAGTTTACTTGAAAACCATTTCTAAGATTCCATCCTTCAGTGTAGCATATAGAAGCAGAATGATCCAATACAGTATTAGAGCTCTGAGAAGCGGTCTGGTGGATTAAATTGGCGAAACCGCTGGGAGGGTTCACCACTGATGAGCCAAGCCCTCCCAACATATTTTTTCATCGCAGTAAGGACAGTAGAAGTTCGTTTTATGTATAAAAGAAACATTCGCGCTTTTAAATCCTTTTATTTTATATATTTTTACATTGTTAATTTATTTTGCTCTTGTTTTATAAAAATGATGATGCAACTTTAATTGTTGTTGTGAAAATATCTTTATTTACGGAGCTACTAACCATAATAAATGATTTTTGAGCCCCGAATTGTTGTTTTTTATTTATTTCGGCTCAATTTACAGGTGTTACATTCGAGCACAGCTCGCGAGTCACCTTGTCCTGGCTATTTACACATGGCGAGTTGGTGGAGTAGAAGTGGTCCCCCTAGGCCTTGCAGGAGGGCAGCTGTTGGGCGATGAGCTCTTGACTAAGTGTCAGGGCCGGGTCGTCGGAATCGGGGATTGATATCTCCTTTATTTTGTAGAATATCTTGTATGGTTGGATTATTTGAGTTTTGCATTTGAAAGTATAATTTCTTAACGGAAGTTTGGTACATATCTTCTAGATCGGGTTGGTTTAAGTCCTCCTTCAGTATCTTGTTTGATAGGTTGAATGGAGCTCCTATACTTGTCCGAAGGCAGATTCTCATGAATGCGTTTATCCTATTTTTGTCTGTGGCTGTAATATATTTGCACCAAACTGGGAGTGCGTATGTTACTATCGGGAGGATACAACTTCTGTATAGAGTAAACTTTTGTTTTGTAGTCAATTTGCTTCTATAGTTGAACAGGCTTGATAATGTTATTTTGGCGATTTTTGCTTTCTTTATGATATTTTTGACATGTATGTTGAATTTCAACTTGGAGTCTAAGGTAACTCCAAGATATTTAACGCTGTCAGTCCAGTTAATAGGGCTCTGGTTTACCTTCAGGATGGATTGTGGCTTGAATTTTTTATTGTCTAGTGGAGGAAAAATTATTGCCTGAGACTTTTTTGGGTTGATGTCTAATTTCCAATCATTGCACCATTTGGTTATACTGTTTATGTAATTTTGGAGATGTGTAGTTATTATTCCTATTGATTTGGAGTTTGATAAAATTGCTGCGTCATCTGCGAAAAGTTTTATTTGACATTTTGGATGTGGAGGGAAATCGTTGATGTAGATGTTGAATAGGTAGGGTCCAAGGATATAGCCTTGAGGGACTCCAATCTGGGTTGGTTTTGCCGTGGTTATATAATTCCCTTGCTTAATTGAAAAGGTTCTGTCCTGGAGATAGTTTTTCAAGAATTTGATAAAATCCCTTGGAAATTGATTTTTTTTATTTTTGCTATCAAGCCATCATGCCATACTCTATCAATGGCTTTGGTAAAGTCTAGAAAAACAGCACCTACTGCCTCCTTGTGGGACTTTCTTATTTGGATGTAGTCTATTACTGTGATTAGCTGGTGGGTTGTGGAGTGTCCTTTTCTGAATCCAAATTGTTGAGGAATGATAAAGTTAATAGAATCCATGTATGACTGCAATCTGCGAAGAACGATTCTCTCGTATACCTTACCGATGGTAGAGAGAAGGCTGATTGGTCTGAGATCTTCAGGTGATTTGACAGGTGATTTTTTTGGAATGGTTATGATAATGGCATGTTTCCATGTCTTCGGGAAGTAGCACAGGTGTAATGCAGCATTGAAGATCCCAGCGAGGAAAACTATCCATTTGATGGGGAGGTTTTTAGTCATTTGCGGCGTAATATTGTCGTGGCATGGAGCTTTGTGATTACCTAGGTTTTTAATCACTTCCTTGACTTCATTTGGCGTTGTCATTGATAGTATATTCTCTTGGGGATGATGGCAAGTGTTATCTGTTAGGTACGACGGAACCTCATCCTCCGCCTTGGAAAAGTGTTTGGAAAAATGCTCTGAAAGATCATTTCCAATTTCATTGTCGGTCAGCAAGGTTTTTCCATTTGCGTTTGAACTAGTGATTTTGTCAGTTTTTTTCCTAATGGGTTTTGTTTTTTTCCAGAAGTCTGTTGGGCTCGATTCAAGTTTGCTTAAAAAACTATTCCAATTTTCAGATTTCTCTGCTTCAAGGGCTTGATTTACCTTTCCTTGAAGATCGAGGTAAGTAGCTCTATGAGCTGGATCCCAGGTTGATTGCCATCTTTTCCTAGCTTTATTTTTCTCCCTTATTAAGGCTTTGGTTTTTGGGTTCTTTATTAATTTGGAAGATGAAACTATGGTGTTTTTCGAGTAGCTATTATTAATTTTTTTCGTTTAAAATTCCAACTGCTGAATCAATGTCTACTTCAGTTTTCAAGGGGAGTCTGGGGGGCGTGGTGGAGATTAGATCTTGTTGAAAATGAACCCAATTAGTTACTCGGCTGAGCTGGGTTGTGAATTCATCCTTTGGGCAATTCAATTCAAAGATTACAGGGAGATGGTCAGATGATAAATCGTCGGTGGTTCTGGCCTTTGGGGTCCAGGGAATGTTTTTAAGTACAGCGAAGTCTAGGAAATCGGGATTGCCGAGTGGACTGTAATGCGTGGGTGACGAAGGTGCGACAATGTCGAGGCTTTCTCTTTCAGAGAAATTGTGCAGCACAATTCCACTGTTATTTGAAGTCCTTGATCCCCAAAGAGGGTGTTTGGAGTTCCAGTCTCCTGCAACGATTATTGAGTGGTTGTGTTTTATCAGTTGGTTCAAATCTTCTTCCAATAATGGTGCATCAGGCTTCTTATAAATTGCTGTGATTTGCAAGAGGGTTTTTCCATCTGGTTTTATCAAAATTGAAGTATTTTCCAAGTTTAAAGTATGAATCAGCATATTTTTATATTTAAAAAAGGATTTTATAATGATGGCTGTTCCCCCACCCTTTCCTGTAATTCGATCAGTTCTAATGGTTTGATAGTTCCTAAACTTTAGATCAATTGAGGGTTTAAGGTGAGTTTCACTGAGCAGAGCAATGTCAATTGAGTTATCTTCTAAAAAGTGCAATAATTCTTCTTTCTTTGGTCTGATTCCGTTACAATTCCAAGCAATAATTTTAAAAGGTAATTTGCAATTCATTGTAGGTATGTTTTGATTACTTGCATCAATTTTTCACACAGGTCCTTAGTTTCAGAACGAGAAGTTTTTCTTGTCACAACCTCAGCATTGCTTTGGTTTTGTTGTTCTACAATTTTCGGCAGTGTTTCAGATCTTTTTGAAATCGGAAGTGGGTTGTTAGGTTTGTACTGACCAGGGTATCTTGGCTGTTGCTCATGTACTCTTGGAAACTTAGGGCATCCGCGGTAATTGGCTGTGTGCGCTTCTTCGCAGTTTGCACACTTTGGGGGAAGTTGTCTTGACTTTCTTGGGCAGTCCTTCGAATGGTGCTCCTCGGCACACTTGACGCATTTTGGTTTCAGGAAGCAGTTAAGTTGACCGTGCCCGAAACCCTGGCAGTTGAAGCATTGAGTCACACGGTTTGTTGTTCTGAAAGATTCTACTGCAATTTTCTGATAGAGAAGTTCAGTTATTCCGTAAATTTTCTTGTTTTGTTCATTTTTCGGTAATTCTACCAGTACTAAATTCATTGGCCTTTTAGTTGATTGTCTATGAAGTCTCTTCACAGAGGTCTCAGTAAAGCCCATTGTTGCAAGTTCTATTGCTATATCTTCAGTCTTGTAGGCTGTTGTCACGCCCTTTAATACTACTTTGAGCGGTTTTTCTTCTTGGAGTCTATAAGAGTAGCCGCCATTGTTTTTTTGAACATATTCCCTGATTTTTTTGAAGTCTGAAATATTTTTGGCCTTGATAATGTGCTTATTTCCTGAGATCGTGCATTGGAATTTATCTGTGCACAGGTCTTTCAGCTCTTGGCAGAGCAACTTCCAGTCTGTTACATTTTCTGCTATTACAGGTGGTATTCTTGGCTTTTTTGCATGTGTGACTTTTGTCCAAGGACCATCTTCATCAATGTATTCTTCGTTAACCTGAGAAGGGGTAGCTGCGGACGTTTCTTGAGGGACTTCAGTTACCTAGTTCATGAAGACATCGTTTTCATTATGCTGTGAGACAACTTCCATTCTCGGTGTCTTATGGCTACGTGGTGTTGAAACTGAGGGGGATTCGCGAGTTCGTTTCTTTGTTGAAGGAGTTTCTTCTACTTTGTACTCGATGCCACATCTTTCAAGAATTTTCAAAAGTATGTTGGTGTCGATTATACTGACCTTTTCGCCAGCTGGGCCGATCGTTGATTTGATTACAATAGGCTGCATCTTTTTTTGCTCCTATAACAAATTCTTTTTTTCAGAACCGAATTGTTGTTGTTTATTATCGTTTGTTTATATAAAAAAATTACATTGTATGTGATGATGATAACAAAAAAATGAAATTTTGATTTCATATATATAATTCATTGAGAAAAAAAGAAATAATTAATTATCCAATTCACAAAAGTGACACTATCTTATTCTTAATTTTGAAGCGATTGCTTAAGACCTCAAAAGAAAGATAGGAAGGTTTCAAAATCTAATCTAAAGCGTTTTAAATGTCATTTTTTTAATTATATATATTTTTTTCTAGTATTAACATGATTAAATACTAAAATCCTTTTTATAAATCAAAATGTCTTTCTATTTAAAATATTTATTCTTACACTTTAGGTATATCAGTTAGTATTTTAACGAATAGACCATCGTTTTATTATTTGCAAATACAATAAGATTTTGTCCTAACGCCCAGACTTTTAGTGATTTCCCGCTTATTGCTTTCAGTTTTTTGGTACAGCTTTCAAATTACATTTTGCAAAACAAAGCATATCGCTTATTATGCGCTTCAAAAATAATGATACAAAGAAAATTGACACACATAGCCCTGGCCTCTGACACTTGACTTAAACCATACCTCGTAGAATGAAGATTTCTAATAGCAACATAATCCGAAAAAAATAGACTTTCAGGACAAGGTGGAGGAACAGCAATTTTCATCCAAAAAAAGTAACGCACGCACCTTTAGTTTGGAAATAACCAGTATTTCCAATGTTTCCCAAAAATTAACATATATTCAGTCTATAAATCACTGAACATAAATATAAACGAAGATGAAATTTTAACAAATAAATCAAACATTTTGATTGGAGAATTCAACTGCAACATTCTGTTTTAGACTCATACAATATATACAAAACAAGAAGAAAATAAATCTCCACAATGTCTGAAAACGTGGACTTTTGAAACCAAGTCAACGCCAGGAGAGTGAACTGAAATACGATAGAAAGTATATAGTTAAAGCCAGTTGGGAGAAGTTGGAAATAAGTCGCAATCAAAGTCAACGTCTGAATATTCAAAATTCCAAGGAGGATGCTTGGAATCCAGTTGAGATACTTGGGTACCAAGCAGCTAAGGCCCAAAGAATATGTAAAGACTTGAGCCTTCCAGAATGAGGCTTATGGCCCGCCGGAGATGTGGACCGGAGAATCTAGACCTAGTTCACTGCATCCAAAGTAGTTCTAAATCAAATACGAAAGTAGCGTACTGGAACAGTTTTATATAATTCGTAGAAAAAGAAGATGGATTGATCGAAACGATCATGATTAAGAGATGGCATAAAAAAAACTTCCATTTTTCCCATAGATGGCGCGTTTAAAAACCTTTACCCCTTCCTGTCTTTAAGAAATTTTCTCAATATTCTCTTTTACCAGAATATAGGTTAACGGAAATCCCGAGCTGTAAAAATATACTCGTGTTATATATTTCCAAAGTTTGTTATTGGAAACAACCCATTGATTCATATATTTCAATGAGAGTGATCATATGTGAAAGAAAGACGCTAATAAGAGAATATATCTGCGTAATTATTTGTTGTGAATTTATTTTTACGATATTGGTTTAGACCAAGGTTCGGTAAACTGCGGCTAACGAGCAACATTCGGTTCTTTATATAGTTCCATACGCAAATATTATTTATGCAAGTACTTTTATTATTAGAATTATAATATTCTGTATAAAGTAGATTATAATTCTAATATTTATATTGAGTTAAACCGAGGAAATGAACCAAGAAAACATCCTTTTCTAAAACCTTTTACCTGTAGAAGGGTCGTTTAAAACCCGAAACCTTGTAAACTCGTTAAAAGTATAATAAAGAATATTATCCTCGTAGATTTATATTTATTAATCTAGTACTATCCATTGTTGGCAAGAAAACATTCTGTGGCTCTTTAAAAACTTTGAAATTATGTAAATTGTAATTTTTGACTCTTCCGACTCAAAATGTTGCCGACCCTTGGTTGACGCCGCTGTTCAGGAATGCCCTACACAAAAATACTACCGGAGAACTGGAGAACCACGTAGGCTATAGTTCTGGTCGGTTATGGTGGACTGCCTTGTAATTCCGCAGCGAACCTCGCCTAGTTGGTGAAGGTAACATAGGATGAACACACGTAACAATATAATTTTCTAGAAAATCAAACATTAATTTATTTAGCCGTGTTTTACACATATAATTATATATAATATATAAATAATTATTTTTACATAAAATAATAATAAGCATGCCAGCGAGAATGTGTGAAGAGTTATGTATATACATTATACCCGATTCGAAAAAATTAATTCGAGCTCTTTTTCAGCATCATATTCTTTATTAACATCAACCTTTTTTTAATAGGTTGTATATGACGCATTTAGCAATATCAAAATAATTTTCAAACCTATTCAGCGCTAAAAAATCTTTAAAAACAAACAATTCCCTACTGTTCTTTCTGCGACGGTAAAACTATTGGAGGACACCTGGCCAATCAGCCATGCCCAGCCGTTTCACTAGTTTGATGAGAGCCATGCCACCCTAATATTGTATCGGGCGATTTAGCTTATATATCTGGAACTTTTGAGGATTTATTACTTGAGGTTTTACGGAAACTGTGGACACCTTGTCCTTGTTATTTACACATGATGAGTTTGGTGAGTAGAGGTGGCCAACCAAATCTTGCAGCTGTTTGGTGATGATCTCCTAGCTAAGCATTGAGTCAGGGATCTCATCCTTTTTTTTTTAAATAACAAATTAAATAATTATATATACAGTAGAACCTCTATGAGAGGACACTCGCGCTAGAGAGGTCCAAACCGCCGCTATCAATGGCGTGAGACAGGGCTGCGCTATGAGCGCGGCGCTCTTCAGCATCGCGACGGGGCCGCTGCTACGTCGTCTGGAGTCGATCCTCGGCGTGGGCAATGTCATCGCCTACGCAGACGACATCGTTCTCCTGGTCCATCGCGACCAGCATTTCGCGAGAGTTCCATCGAGCCTCCGGGATCGCCGTCAACTACGGAAAGAGCGCGGGCCTCTGGTGCGGCGCCTGGCGCGAACGCGGCGACTCTCCCCTCGGCGCTTCCAGGTCGAGTACCTCGGTCACTGTACTAGGAATTAGAATCGCCCCCAGGAGTTTCGTTACTCCAGCGGGAGCAACATCTCCTGGCCCGACTGGAATCTGCTTGCCGGAAGTGGACGCCCTTCACGCGCGGCCTCTCCCTCGTCGGGCGAGTTAGGGCCGCCAACTCCCTAGTGCTCTCCACCATCCAGCACAACCTCCACGCGTACTTGCCAGAGGCTACAATAATCTCCAAGCTGCAGGCTCGTGTGGCTCGATTCATCTGGGGGCCCGACCACACGGCATGGCTTCCTGCAGGCATCCTAGCGAGACCCATGGTCACGGGGGGCCTCGGCCTAATGGATATAGAAACGCAGCTCCATCTTGCGTGTCTGAAGGGAGTCCAGGTCGCGCTTCTTGGAGGAAAAAATGGCTTCTCCTGGCTGGTCACCAGCGACGCCTGGCTCGGACCTCCACCTGAGGGCACCAGACTCCAGCCCCGGCGTCTCCGGCTGCTTAGAATGTGGGATAGCGTGGCGAACATCCTAAGCCTTAACCACCGGGTGGTCCCGACCAACCAGCTCAAGGATCTACTAATCATCGGCGGCGCCGGTTCCTCCGCCCACCGAACCTTCTGGCCCCCGCGCCATGGGTCGGCGCCCGAGTCCGGGACGTAGGCGACATCTCCATCGTCCGCCCTACGCGCTCCGCCATCGCTGACGCCGCGACCCTCGCCGCATTCTGCTGGGGGGTAGTGGCAGAGAATCTGCAGGCGTTCTTCCCAGTGCACAGCCTAGCCTAGGCCGTCGTCCTGCGCGGGACAACCACGCCATTCACCAATATCACCACCCGCTCGGCCCGTCGCGCCCTGGCACGCCCGCGCCTTACGGCTCTGCCCATCACTCGGCTTCTGGCAAGGTGGGAGCCCATCGTAGACGTGCCTTCCAAGGTGAACTGGTCCTCGATCCGAAGCGGTGCTTTCTCGGTGCATAACGGCGACATCGCCCAGCGATTGGACCTCTATGCCCTGCCTCACGCCGAACATCCTGCTTCTGCCGGTCCTTCCTGCGGGTCCCCCGATGGCTCCCTGGGCCACCAATACTGGAGAAGCATGAGTGACAGGCCCCTCGTCCGGGAGGCCTTCAACATCATCGGGAGACCACCTGATCTCCAGGCATGGATCTTCGACACTGGGCAGGAGGACGACGGCCATCCTTGCGTCAGCGAAGTGCCGAATTTATCGGTACTTCGTGCAGGTGGGGCTGAGTGTTGGAATTGAAGACCCCCTCATCGCCTGGAAGAGAACACTTGTACGGTGGGGAAGACTCCCCGGCTGAAAATTTAAATTTGTAAATATTAATTCTTTTTTAAATTATATAATAGGAAAAATAGCCTAGCTGCGAAAGCTTTAGAACCTGATGCCCTGGTTCAAACACGCTTTTCGCTATCTTTTTATTTTCTCTAATTATTTTGTGATCTCTTCCTCATTTTGTAAATATTAACTGAGTTGTCAATAAATTTGTTTTAATTGTCAAAAAAAAATTTCACTCGCGATAGAGGACACCTCTCTACAAAGGACAGTTTTCATTTACAAAATTACCATTTTTACTATTTAGTAGCTCTCCGGTAAAAGGACACTGGCTCCGCAATTAGGTGTTCTTTACAAGGAGGTTCTAAAGTATATATATATATATACTAGCCAAATGACCCGATAAACGCCTGGGTTTAACCTGATTAAATGTTTTTATTCAAATACTATTCGCTACAATTATAAATTAACGCCGTGAATTTCACTCTTGTGAAACATTCAGCTCTAAACTTTGTGTCTGAGAAGTGATATTTTTATATAAAGATGATCTGACTTTGTATATTTGCTCGAATGAATGTTTTTCTGTTAGAATTTTGTTCCTACATACTAAAAATGAACTGGCTCCACCCGTAGGCTCTGCTTTTTGAAATTTTCCCGATATAATTTGTATCTAATAATCAAGCATGATACAGCAACATTTTCGTCATCATTTTCTGACTGAAATACAACTATTTTTGCCCAGAACCTGTCAATTTCAATTTTTCTTGGCTAAAAATGCGACAAATATCTCTTTGAGATTTTTTCTATGTCCTGTTAAAATACGTTTAACATGTACATTAGGTCAGCTGATATTTCCTTCCATCTTCACCGCTAGAAGGGTAACTTGCGAGCGAAAGGACAAATTTGCAACGTAAATTTGCAAATAACTCGGAAAATATTCGGGGTAGAGACCTGAAATATTCACTGTAAGTTTTTCCAGATTCTACTCTATATACTATTAATATTTCAGTCAGATTAGTTACGTATTGTGGACGTGTATAGCCGACAAACGTATATACATAAATACATACACCGACTTTTATATATTACTAGCCGATGTGTACCCGGCTTCGCCCGGGTTTTATCCGATTGAAAGTTTGCCTAACGAATATTATTGATAATAATATTCCTGAACACACATAATTATAATAATATTCGTTACATTATATATTTAGAAAATATATAAAAAATATATTTACGAGCAAACATATCCACTCTCTCTACTGAATAGATTTTTAAAAAGATATATATAAATTAAAATATCTAGAGATATACTACATGATCTTAGCCGAAAGGCCGAGAAACGATATTTTATATATAGAGATGACCTGGCTTCGTGTGTCTTCTGCTCGAGTGAATGTTTCGCTGGTAGAATTTCGTTCCTGCCTACTAAAAATTATTATCTGGCTTCGCCCGTGGTCTGCTTTAGTGAATATTCCCCTGAAGAATTTTGTTTATGTCAATCAAGCATGATACAGCAATATTGTCATCATTTCTGACTAAAAAAATATTGTTGCTCAGTACTTGGTTAATTATAATTTTCTTGGTTAAAAGTGCGAAAAAAAAACCTTTCCAGATTTAACTCTCTGTCCTGTTCAAATTTCAGCGAGATTAGTTTCATTTTGAGGGCGTGTATAGCCGACAAACATATATATATATATACTAGCCGAATGGCCCGGGCAACGCCCGGGTTTTACCCGATTAAATGCTTTTATTCAAATACTATTCGTTACAATTATAAATTGGCGCCGTGGATGTCATTCTTGTATAATATATAAATATAAGTCGGTGGATGAGTGGGTAACCCCCTCGATTACCGACAGTCATGAACCGGGATTGAATCCCGCGTTAAAAATTGTTTAATATGTGAATAACCTTCATATATTATTTGTTGTTCAATTATTATGAACTAGGTTGCTCTTGCTGAGCGGTACCTCTTTATGTGAATTTGAACCAACCAACTAATATATAAATGAGTTTTAAAAATTGTAAAAAAAAAAATATGCATCGGCCTGGAATGCATTGGCAGGCGAGCAATCTACCACTGAACCACCGATGGTTATGAGAAATGGCCATATTTGGGTATTTATTCCATTCACAAAAGCAAACGGTGACAGAATTGATTAAGAAAGAATTGATTATGACGCTGATAACTGTATATTTTAATGATCCCAGCTTCGCCTGGTTTTTACCGGAGTAAAAGTTTGCCTAACGAACATTTGTTAAAACCATTCTAGAAAACAGCCAATCCACCTATATATAGATTTATAAACGTATATAAATATTGTTATATGCGTTTAAATATATTTTTGAAACACAATTTTTTTGAAAATATATTTTAAATTTTAAATAAGATATTTTCTTTAAATATATATTAATATTGAAATGCCAAGTTTTTTTACAACGTCATTAGAATATTATATTACTAAATCCTCAAATTTAATTTATTATACTTGGAACACATTTTAGCATTTTTACAATTTATAAATGTAATTTCACCAGATGCTGCGAGAGGCGCTGCTTGTGAGTGAAGTAGAAAATTTGCAAATAAAATTGCAACGAATATTTATTTCAAATCAAAATCAAACCAGAAACCTTCCCAGTAGTATAGTAAGTAGCTTCCTAAAGTTTCACGGCGGTTGGATATTCTTACCTTTTAAAAACATTCATCGTGTAAACAAACTAGCATTCATCCCATAAACAAACTACGTGTAAAATTATTAACCAATCAAATTCATTTATCGTCGCGACCAGTGCGGCGCCAAGCGGTAAAAGGCTGGAACTAACGCTTTTTGGTTTTAAATTTTTTTAAAAAGCACATTAACCTTTTTAGTTTTTTGAATAGCCTATATGTTAAACGAAATCTTTAGTTACCTACATGCGAAATTTCATAATGATTTATTCTGTAAATTTTGCGCAAGGCGATAACCAACATCGATTTTGGATTTCATTTTTCTAGATATAAAAAGGAAAAAGGATAAGAATAATTTGATAAAATTTGAAATTTAAAGAATAATTCCCTGAATTATTTAGTATTCCACAGGCTGGGGGTGGATCTTCTCTTAAAATATTTTTGATGACACATTGATAAAATATTTTAAATTATGAAATAGAGAAAGATATTTATATATCACAAGATCCTGGAACACAGAAACTTATTTAAAATATTTTTAAAAGTAAAAAGTTATTTAAAATATATATATATATGAATTAAAAAAAACAAATATAATTATAAAAATAAAAACAGATTAATACAAAATGAGATATTTTATATAAAAGGAATATAAGCATAATACCACACACACACAAATAGCCGGGTAGTTGGCGCTCCAGGAACCTGGGTTATAAATATTTCTCTATTTAAAAATATATTTGTATATATAAACAAGATAGGGTAGCTGATACTTCACTAACTTAGATTATCTCTCTAAACAGTATAAATATTATAAAATTCTGAAAATGGAAGTTATTCGTGATTGCTTGGTCATTACACGTCATTTAAAATTGCCTTTCCAATCTCCTTCAATAAAGATTTTGAGAACAAATGCTTCGTCCAGCGACGTACCTTTAAGGTCAGATAGTGTTATCTTTGAGAATTTTGAGATTTCAGCCTTCACCAACGAGTTTTCTCTTGTCCTATGGAAAGACCCTGAGAAACCACAAACATTATTTATAGTAATGACAAAACTACTTTCCAAGTATATAACCACCTGCACCACTGGTTACCTCGATGTACAGATAGTTATAGATGGAATTAATTTTGTGAAGAAAGTTTGGTTAGTACCACTACTATATGCTTATCTTCATGTACCTCATTTGCAATGGCTTCCCAAGTACAACATGCTAAAAGGAAAAGGCCAGATAAGAATATCTCCTAAATATTTCGATATTTTACGTACCGTCTGCTTGGAATTTACGCCATCTACCTGCTCATTTAGAATTCCTTTTGAAGAAGCAGACAACAAATGGACATATTACTCTAATATTATTGAAAGTTTTATTGAGAATCCTGAAATAGACCCAGAAGATAAATATTTTGAATTGTCTTCTGGTGAAATTGAGGATACAAGAGTTTCTGATGAAGTAGAATCTGAAAATAATAATAAATCAGTTTTTAATGAGGATGAAAGAGATTCTGATGATAATGAGGGCACAAAGGATAATGATGAAGATCAATCTGAAGATGATGATATAACGGATTCTGATGAAGACGAGTCAGAAGATGACGACACAACGGATTCTGATGAAGACAAATCAGATGATGACACAACGGAATCTGATGAAGAAGAATCTGAAGATGATGACACAACGGATTCTGATGAAGATGAGTCAGAAGATGATGACACAATGGATTCTGATGAAGACGAGTCAGAAGATGTTGACACAATGGATTCTGATGAAGACGAGTCAGAAGATGATGACACAACGGATTCTGATGAAGAAAAATCTGAAGATGATCACACAACGGATTCTGATTATAATGAGGGAAAAACAGATGCGGATGATGACGAGTCAGAATATGATGACACAACGGATTCTGATGAAGACGAGTCAGAAGATGAGGACACAACGGATTCTGATGAAGAAGAATCTGAAAATGATGACACAACGGATTCTGATGAATACGAGTCAGAAGATGATGACAAAATGGATTCTGATGAAGAAGAATCTGAAGATGATGACACAACGGATTCTGATGAAGACGAGTCAGAAGATGATGACACAACGGATTCTGATGAAGAAGAATCTGAAGATGAGGACACAACGGATTCTGATGAAGAAGAATCTGAAGATGATGACACAACGGATTCTGATGATGAAGAATCTGAAGATAATAACACAATGGATTCTGATGAAGAAGAATCTGAAGATAATGAAAATACAATGGATTCTGACAAAGATGGATCGGTTGATAAACATAATTCAATGGATTCAGATGAGAATAAAAGATATTCTGATGATAATGAAGATAGAACGGATTCAGATGAGGATGAAGCTGTTTCCGATGATAATGTGGAATCCTCATCCAAAGCGTCCTCAACATCATCAGAAGTTACTTCATCCTCAACTGAAAATGAAGAGACAGCTGGTTCAGATGAGGATGAAGCTGTTTCTGATGATGATTATGAGGATAGAATGGGTTTGGAAGAGGAAGAAATTGTTTCTGATGATGATTATGAGAATAGAACGGGTTTAGAAGAGGAAGAAATTGTTTCTGATGATGATTATGAGAATAGAATGGGTTTAGAAGAAGAAGAAATTGTTTCTGATTATGAGGATAGAACGGATTCAGAAGAGGAAGAAATTGTTTCTGATGACGATGAGGGTAGAACGGGTTCAGAAGAGGAAGAAGACGATGGCATACATTCAAGGTATATTGACGAATTTGAAGACGCCGATGATGACCTTGATAATTATGCTACTTTTAATTATGAAATTGAATATAGACCTTCAGAAGAACTGCCTAATGATTATGATAAGGAATGCCCCATCTGCTTCGAAGAAATCAGAAGAAAAGCCAAGAATAAGGACTGTGCACACATCATATGTTTTGAATGTCTTTCAGAATGCGCCAGGTTAAAAGGAGAGTGCCCAATATGCAGATGTAAAATATCTACCATTTTTATTTACTCTTCATAAAATTTATGTAAATATATATGTACTAATATCTTTGTATATCTCTATTGATATAAAATCAAAAATTGTCTGTCTACACATCTGATTATTGATCAACTACTACTCCTTTTTTTTTTGCTTATCCCTATTACACCTGGTACAAGCCATGATAAAATTTGTGGGTAGAAGTAGGCGACTGATTTTACTGTAAGTGCATCACATATCTACACATGTAAAATGCAGTTCGACTTTGCATTTACAAGTGGGCCAGAGCCCTGTTTGGTTACTTGCACTCACTGGTGGGGTTGGACTTTTGCAAGAGTCGGGGACCATTGGAGCATTTTTTTAAAGCAGAAAAAGTGCCCAATGCGGGATTCGATCCCGGGTTGTAGCGGTTGAAAACCAACGGTTTTGATCATCCCTTCACCAACCCCCTTACCTTTACTGTACCATATGTCACCAAACTTCCAACGCAATCTCTTTTGATTCTTGGGATAGTTTTAGGGAAATTTATGTTTCAAAATCACATTTCATTTCAATTATATTTTCAAAAATGAAAATTTTATTATTTAAGCACTTTTATTTTTTTAAATATACGAGGTGTGTTCAAAAAGTATCGCGAATTTTGAATTTTCGCGGGTTACGTATATTCGAATTTCGAACTTTTTGTGGCTTTATGTTGGTACTCATGTCTCTCACTTATGCCGACAAGCTCGGCCATTTTGAATGTTCACTTAATTGTTGACAGCTGCTTTGCTTGCAGGTGTTTTGGATCGTCTTCGATTTTTACCTATTAAAAAAAATGGATCAAAGAACCTGTATCAAATTTTGTGTGAAAAACGAAATTAAGTGCGCGGATGCATTCCGAATGTTGACTGTGGCATACGGAGAAGCTACTTTGGACCGAAGCAACGTTTATCGGTGGTACAAAATGTTCTCAGAAGGCCGAGAAGATGTGAACGACGAAGAGCGTGCCGGACGCCCGAGCACTTCAACAACAGACGAAAAAATTAATGAAGTGGAGAAAATGATATTGGCCAATCGTCGAATCACCGTTAGAGAAGTTGCTGAGGACCTAAACATATCGATTGGCTTTTATATAGAGAGACTCTCCAATGATCATTTAGAACCTTGGAAAATTTATAGGGCTGTATTAAACTTTATCTATTTTAATAAAACAAGTGCAAGACGTGTACTAATAGACTCGTTAACACAAAATACTTTAATACAAAGTAATAACGCGCCATCTATACACAACAGATAAAAACATTAAAACGCGAATGTTTCTTTTCACAAATAAATCACACTTCTCTACTGTCGTTACTGCGATGAAAAAATATTGGGAGGGCTTGGCTCATCAGTGTTGAACCCTCCCAGCGGTTTCCCCCATTTAATCTACCAGATCGCTAATTTAGAGCTCTAATACTGTATTGAATTATTCTGCTTTTATATGTTCATCGCAGTAAAGACAGTAGAAGTGTGATTTATTTGTGAAAAGAAACATTCGTCTTAATGTTTTCATTCTGTTGTTCAAACTACTTTAGCGAACAAGTTGAAAGTTATCCTACGAACTAATGACATGCGCGTGAAGGGAGGAAAGGCAATCTTTTACCGATTGGAATGCCATCTCTAGGTCAAGTCGAGAAATTTTCACCTTACTCCCTGTGGATATATATTTTCTACATTGCACAAATAAAAAAAAATCGTCCATTTTTATCAATAAACTCATAAAATAATGTATCAAATATCAGATCAATCTCTGTAACTCCTTGTTATGTATTGTAAATATGACCTATTTTACTTCATTTGAAACGTTTAGCATTTTGAAATTTACATACTTTTGGCATGTGATTTCCTTTACAGCGAATGCAAATTATTTATTTGTTTACACTTTACCAAAATCTAGAAGATTTCTTTTATTTGTTTTAAACTTTGGCGATTATCAAATTTATTTACGAGGACGTAATGAAAAGTAAGGTCTCCTATTTTTTATTTTTTTCATTAAAAATGTAATTTCTATTCATGATAAAATTGTGAAAAAAGTATTAAAATTACAAATATATTCTGACAATGAGTATCTTGTGATTTCCTTTACAGCGAATGCAAATTATTGATTTGTTTACACTTTACCTAAATCTATTAGATTTAATTTTATTTGTTTTAAACTTTGGCGATTCTCAAATTTTTATTTATGAGGACGTGTATTGAAAAAAAAAAGATACTCATTGTGGGAATATATTTGTAATTTTAATAAAATGTAATTTATTTACATACGTATATGCGTGTATTTTGAGTCAAAAGGCGATCCATCTATTAATATTATATAAAAGGGCGTACCTGGATCTGTAAAGAAAAAAATATTTTTTACTCAGAATATTTCGAGAGATTGCTCCCTCTTTAAATGCAATAAATTGATAAAGAGGGAGCAATCTCTCTAAATATTCTGAGATTTTTTTTTCTTTACAGATCCAGGTACGCCCTTTTATATAATATTTGCGTATTTTGTTGGAAAAGTTTAAAGTTTGGCTAATTTTTCACCATAGTCGCCTTGACGATTAATCCCTTTTTGCATCCTGGAAACCAGTTTTTTTAATGCCGGCGTCGTGCCTCTCTTCCACCGCGTCGCGAAGCCAACTGACGAATGCTTCTTGAACTTCTTTGTCTGACTCCAATATTTCGTAGTTTCTTAATCACATTTAAATCTGGAATTTTCTCCTGTAGGATTCTAGCATCTGTAATAGCTGATTCATCACAAAGTGTCAAGTTCACAGCATTTTCAAAGGTTAAATATTTTTCCTACAACAGCCTTTTAACCAGAGATTCGTTTCTTAGACAATACACCAGTCTATCCCTTAACCGATCATCCATACAATATATAACACCCTTTTTGGACCATAGAAAGGTTGTCCCAAAAGTTTGTGTTTTTCTTGAAAAGTTGTTTTTCTTATTACTTGTCGAATAATATTATTCGACGAATACATAAATAATACAAATACATTATAATACAACATAATGCGGCTTATGATTGTAAAACGACATTTGAAAATTATCCCGCATGTGTTTCTTTTGAACGAAAAATCGAAATTTAATTTAAGGAGAAATAACGATTATTTCTAACCTTAAGGATGAAAAAGGATGAATTGTGAAGAGCAATGATAAAGGGAAAAATAAAGTTCCCATCCCTGGACACTTTTATTTTTCCGTTTATCATTACTCTTCACAATTCATCCTTTTATACTTCATCCCTAAGGTTAGAAATAATCGTTATTTCGATTTTTCGTTCAAAAGAAACACACGCGGGGTAATTTTCAAATGTCGTTTTACAAAAAATACATTATACATAACGGCGAAAATATTATGGCAAATAATATTGGCATTTCAATTTTTTGCAAGTGTTTACGAACTTTTGGAACAACCCTGTAGCTCAGGCTACTTTATAATAAAACACGCGACTTTTCAGCGATTTATTTCAAGAAACACTCGAGTAAAAAAATGTGAATCTACTTATATATTTGCCTTATTCTGTCTGTCTGAAGCTCACGGATGGGATTTTTCATAACCATCGGTGGTTCAGTGGTAGAATGCTCGCCTGCCACGCGGGCGGCCCGGGTTCGATTCCCGGCCGATGCATTTTTTTTTTTTTTTTACAATTTTTAAAACTCATTTATATATTATACAAGAATGACATTCACGGCGCCAATTTATAATTGTAACGAATAGTATTTGAATAAAAGCATTTAATCGGGTAAAACCCGGGCGTTGCCCGGGTCATTCGTATATAATAATTGTATAAACGAATTCAAGACAAAATCACCGCGAATGTTTCTTTTTTTTTTTAAGGCAATTATCGTTATTTATCGTTAATTTTTGTTTCGATTTTATTGAAAAAAAAAACGATATGGTGCCTTTAAAAAATGATCTTTATTACTATGCAGTTTTCTATTTAGTCAATATACCTAAGTTCATGTTGCAAATGTAATTATCTCTATCGATTTAGTAGGTGAAATGCAAAAAAAAAAATCGACATGATGAAATCTTTATGAAAATTCACATTTTTATATTTTCAAGACACACACAGTTTGGGGCGGGACGTTTCACAAGAGAGACATCCACGGCGCCAATTTATAATTGTAACGAATAGTATTTTAATTAAAACATTTTAAAAACACACAGTTTGGAACGGGACGTTTCACAAGAGTGACATCCATGGCGCCAATTTATAATTGTAACGAATAGCATTTGAATTAAAACGTTTTTAAAATATATGCGCACTCGGGTAAAACCCGGGCGTTGCCCGGGCCATTCGCCTAGTATAACTATAAACAAATTGATAGTTTAAATCAATACATTTATTTAAATCTCCAGGAATTAAATAATTAAACAGGTTTCTGGCGATGAGCTTCCTTTTATTTTATTAAAGTAATCTCAAGGTTTCGGGCATCTCTGTCCTTCTACAGGAGAACATAAATTCACGAATAAAACGTCGTCTGAAACCTAACTATTACAAATCTATATATAGTTTAGCATCAGGTGGCGTTTTATTCATTGTATATGTTCTCCAAAAGAATGGCAGAGATGCCCGAAATCTTGAGACTGCTTTAATAAAATAAAAAGAGACTCATCTCCAGAACCCTGTTTAATTATTTAGTATAAATCAATCTTATATATATATATATAATACTAGCGGATGTGTACCCGGCTTCGCCCGGGTTTTATCCGAGTGAAAGTTTGCCTAACGAATATTATATATTATGAAGTATAATAAACAATGTTAAAGATTAGTTTTAATTATTAATCAAGATTGTGTGTGAATATGTGAGAAAGATGTAATATCGTTGTTGTTTTCTTGGCCGACTGTTTTACATATGGTGTTATCTTAAAATTGCTTGTTTTGAATATTTTTTTAGATTGAGTTGAATGAATTGCTGATTTTTTTTTTGTATTTATATATAAATAAAATTAACTCTGTTGATTTTTTTTTGTATTTAATCGATAACAGCGAAGTTACGCATGTTAAAGTTAGGAAAAATATTTTGATGTTAAGCAAAACCTGCTCCATCTCGTTTTACATAAATGTTGAAAATTTGGTCGAAATTGATGCATTGTAACGAAAGTTTTTAGCGAACACCAGTTATGAAATTTGCATTTTATTAATATAGATGCTCCTGTGGTGTCAGGATATGCCTTTTTTATTTTTGTTATCAACACCTGACTTTTTATTTTTTATTTTTTCTATTGTTTTTTCACATATAATATATTATAAAAATGTATCTTCTGTGGCCATATGTTTATTGATTAACTCCTAAATAATTGTGGCAATAATTATAAAATTTTCAATGTATCCCCTTTTTGACCCTGAGGTTGGTTTTATAGGCAATTTTTTAAAATATAAAATATTCACTTTTTGTTTCAAATGTATTTACAAAAAAATCAAGTTAAATTGTAATGCCAAAGAAAAATGTTTTTTTTCAAAATTACACCATATTTTTAGCTATAGCTTTATTCATATAGTCATTTGTATTGTAATTATTTTGAATTTGGTTAAATTATTAGGGCTTTTTATATATATATATATACTAGCGGAAGCACCCGGCTTCGCCCGGGTTTTACTCGAGTGAAAATTACCCTAATGATTATTTGATTAAAATTATTTTATCAGAGTAACATACTTTATCTACTGATTCGATTTGTATGAAGTATGTATGATGTATGGATATTTGTTGATAATTTTTAGGATTTTATAAAGATATATATGACATTTATATATAGAGAGAGTATGTATAAAAAAACTTTTATTGAGGGCATCTTAAAAAAAAAAACAAGAGATTGCTGAAGAGCCTTCACTAGAAAATGCTTGCCAGTGCTAATTTGGTAAAGTAAAATGTTCAAGCAGTCTAGGCTTTGGGGTACAGGGTTCCTGGCCAAGGGGGGTGGGTCCACTTTCTCAAAAAGGGCCAGGGCGGGGTCCTCCATTTTCGGGTACTGCGGCTTCTCTCCATTGCTCCTCCCGGTCACTGGTCCGTCTCCTTTCCTGGGTCCAAAAAAATTTACATTGGTGGTCCTCAAGGGCAAGCGAGTCTTGGCTTCGGTTCCGGTAGGGTGGCGATCCTTCTAGACCTGTTTGGTCAATAGGTCTGCAGGTCCTTGGAGAAGAGCCCCCCGAATCATGAACGAGGAGGCCTAGTTTGCTTCTAGGTGGAGCTGGTGCCTCGCTCTTAACTCTTAGGGGGTCTGTTGGGGCAGGGGGGTCTTGAGATCGGGTTCCGTGCGGTGGAGTTCCATCTGGGTCTTGCTGGACCTCATAATTATAGGTCCACGAAGTGGGGGCCCCCGGGATCATGAATGAGGACACCTGATATAGTTCTAGGTGTAGCTGGTACCTCATTCTTTTCTACTGGGTGGCCTGGTGGGGAAGCAGGGTCTTGAATCTGGTTCCCACAGGCTCCATCTTGTGCTTGCTGGTTCTCTGGGTTAATGGTCCATGAAGAGGGGCCGCCAGGATCATGAGTGAGGACACCTAATGTACTTATAGGTAAAGCTAATCGATAATTTTTGGATTTTTATAAAGATACTAGACGAATGACCCGGCTTCGCCCGGGAATTCCCCCGAGTACGAATTTCTATCTCAATACTTAATACTAAATACTTTTGTAAAAAAAAAGTAACACTCTTATAAAAAGATATTTCAAAAAAAAAAAAGTTTGGCAAGCGATTTGTAAAATATGCAGAACGCTCATTGGTCGGTTAATTCGCCTGGTGTTGTCACTTCGCCTCGTATTTACTGCCGCGCAAAAAATAGTTCTGGAGATTCTTTGCACTTTATTAAAACAATATCGAACTTTCGAGTATTTCTGCCTTCCTGCAGGAGTACATAAAAACGAATAAACGCCGTTAAGATGCTAATAATATGTACATTTAAATATTAGGAGAGATGTTGCATATTGCTTGATATTAGAATATTTTATTAAGTTAGTTTGTATTTTTTGCATATTGACTATTGTTTGTTTAATTTTAAGAATTATCATATTGACTGAAACTTTTATTTATTACATAAAAAACAAAGGCCAGAACAAAAATAAATGAAAAATACGAAAGCCATTGTTTACATACAGTAACGCTAATTTTGTAAAGTTTTTTTTATTGCATTGTGTGCACTTACCGTAACTTAGTAATATAAATTTCTCTCTCAATACTTTTGTAAAAAAAAGTGACAATCGTATAAAAAGATATTTAAAAAAAAGTACGCAAGCAACTTGAAAAGAAATGCAGAACACTCATTGGTCGCTTAATTGGCTTCGTGTTGTTACTTCGCCTCGTATTTACTCCGCGTAAAAAAAAGTTCTTCAAATGAAAAAAAGAAATAGCCAAAAATACTAATCAAAATGTAGCCGAAAATTTTCCTCAGGTTTATAAAAAGCGACATGCAAAATTTGGTACCAATTGGTTCAGTAGTTTTTTCGCGAGACAGACAGACATTGACTTTTATATATATATAGAGATATATGACATTTATATATTGAGAGAGTATATATAAATATTACACTATGATCTCAGCCAAAAGACTGAGAAGCGATATTTTATAGAGAGATGATCTGGCTTCGTGTTTTATGCTCGAGTGAGTGTTTTGCTTTTAGAATTTTGTTCCTGCCTTCTAAAAATTAACTAGCTTTTTGCCTGCTTTATGGAATTTTCCCCGAAATATTTGTGTAGCTGACTATTTTCGCCCTTAACTTGGTAAATTTAAACTTTTCTTGGCTAAAATGCGACAAATATCTCTTCCAGATTTTTCTCTATTTCCTGTTAAAATTTCAGCCAGATTAGGTCCATATTGAGGATTTGTATAGCCGACAAACATACATACATATATACATACATACACTGATTTTTATATATATAATAGATAGATATATTTTTTTCGCAATTTTTTTTTTATTTACAAAATTCCGTGTGAAAGGGACATAAAAACTATCTTTATTATAAAGCAGTTTTATCTCTCATCTCATCCTTATAGATAACTAGCCGAATGACCCGGGCAACACCCGTGTTTTACCCGATTGAATGTTTTATTCAAATACTATTTGTTACAATTATCATATTAGTTACGTATTGTGGACGTGTATAGTTGACAAACATACATACATACATACGCTGACTTTTATATATATAGGGATAATAATATAAATGAGTTTTAAAAATTGTAAAAAAGAAAAAAATGCATCGGCCGGGAATCAAACCCAGGCCGCCCGCGTGGCAGGCGAGCATTCTACCACTGAACCACCGATGCTTATAAGAAATGGCCCTATTTGGGTATTTATTCCATTCACAAAAGCAAACGATGACAGAATTGTTGATGACTCTGATACTTGTATTTATGATTATGTTAGCATAATGAATTAGTCAGTATTCCCATGGTCTCCAGCGAAGAGGTGTGAATTGACTTTTTGAAAATATACATAATTATAAAGAGAGAAGCTTCTATAGAAATAAATAAAATAAGCCGAAATAGCTCAGTTAGGAGAGCGTCAGACTGAATATCTAAAGGTCCCTGGTTCGATCCCGGGTTTCGGCATCTTTTTTAATTTTTAAATTTCATTCGTGACAGAGGCCAGGAAAGACGGTCGTGACTATATATGTTGATACTTTCCTCCAAGATACTGAACTATACATAGCTATCTATATACCCAAGTTTTCGTTATTTTTTACTCCATGTGTCACACTTATTTTTATTCTCCAAAAAATATTATTAGTTATAATTTTTTCAAAAATTTATTCAATTTTCTAATTTCAGATTTTTTATTTCAAATTTTACTTTATATATTTCTCATCACAAAATTGCTTTGTTTTTAAAATAAGTACGTTTGTATTATTTAATTTTATTAATTTCTAATGGTAGATATTTCGTGTTTCTAATTCAATTGTTAATTACTTTTCTGCTAATATATATAATCAGATAATTATAATTTTCTTTCAAGAATTTTCCTCTTGGGATCTACTCTGGATGTCCAAAATTTATCCGTGTGTGTATCTGCCCGAAAGTTTATACTTTGCCTAGAAAGTATTTTTATTTAACCTTACTTAAAATGCTGTTTCTAATAAATCATATTTTACCAATTGTAATTTTTAAGCTACTATCTATACTCTTAATGTGTCTTTACAGGCCCTTCAAGTAAACCTGGGGCGTTGCCCGGGTCTCTCTCTCTAGTTAAGTTATCACCATCGACTGGCCATCGCTTCGACGTTGCGCCTTCTCAGGGCACAATGCCGACATTGCAGTACAGCTGGCCCTGCACGCTCTTCCCCATCCTGCACATCCGGCCTCCGCTCGAGAGACCTGTATCACCTGTGGTTCTAGCGACCTGACGTTGGCCCACCGCTACTGGTCCTGCAGCTCCATCAGGCCCCTCATACGGGAGGCCTTCAACATCATACAGCAACCACCCGACCTGCAGGGCTACTGGCTCTTCGGTCAAGGGCTGGATGACAACGCCATCCTCGCGTCTGCCAAGTCATCAATTCACAGGTTCTTTCTGAGCCTTGAGATGAGGGGAGAACGTGACTTACTGTCTGGACTATTTGTCGTTGTCTCCTGGACTTTACATAACTGTATATAGTTTACTCTTTTATTTTATATTGTTCATATTCCACTTTTTTATGTTTATTTTATATTACCACCATTGACTTGTGTATGATGTCAATAAAATATTATTAAATCTCAAAATCTCTCTAGTTAACTCTATATTCATATTATTAATTTTAAAAACTTTATAGAAAATATGCACAGTGTAAAGGCAATGATATATTCTATATAAGCCATGTACCTGGAGCTTACATATGTCACCAACTATCCAAAGACAAGGTATACCTATATACAAGGTTGTCCCAAAAGTTAGTAAACACTTGCAAAAATTTGAAATGCCAATATTAATTACCGTTATGTATAATGCCTTTTATATATTATGTATAAAGTAATTGTATTATGTATCATTATGTATTCGCCGTAATAATATTATTCGACAAGTAATAAGAAAAACAACGTTTAAAAAAAACACGAACTTTTGGGACAACTTTATATTTCTAGACATACAAATCAAATGTGTGTGTTTATTGATAACCCCTAAATTAATTAGGTAATTCTCCAAGTATTATACCTTACGACCTTGTAAAATGGTTGTTGCGTTGTGCCCGTTGATTTGTCAATAATCCAACTTGAGTCGTCGGAGCTTCCTAGGTACCGGTTTTATTTATATCCAGTCCCGGAACACAAGTAGAACAGCTCCCGCCGCGAGGCGCGAGGTGGCGTGAGGATTCTCGCCTGAACCCTCAACAAGGGTGTTATGTGAACTTTCCAAAAAGTAATTAATGTTGTTATAAACTGAGCATTTTCAAAATTTGTATCTTTATTATTTTTATATCTATATCTTTATTTATCAAGAGTCTTTCAAATTATCTTTTAGGACCATTAGAAAATTTTTGAGATATTTTTATGATGATTCTTTTCGAGCTATACATTTTTTCGCAAAATTCAAGCGAAGTGTTTTTTTAATAATTAATATTACAAAGCAGTTTTTCTCACATCCCTCTCATTATATTATACTAGCGGATGTACCAGGCTACGCCCGGGTTTTACACGAGTGAAAGTTTGCTTTATGTAGGACATCACGAGAAATTCATATAGACCATCTGGGGTTATGAAGGCGGTTTTCTCTCCATCTGCCTCGTCTACCTCTATCTGTCAATATCCAGAGCGTAGGTCTATTGAGGGGTAAAATTGGGCACCTTTTAAAGAATCAAGAGTATCGTCAATTCGAGGGAGTGGATAAACGTCTTTTTTAGTTATCTTGTTCAATCGCCTGTAATCAACGCAGAAGCGCCAATTGCCGTCTTTCTTCTTCACTAAAATAACAGGCGATGACCAAGAGCTTTTTAAGTGGCGTATTATATCAAAATCTAGCATCTTGTCCACTTACTGTTGGATTGCTTAGAGACGTCTGCTTTACTGTATCATTTTTAGTATCAAATACCTTACCAAATTGTTTCAGAATTGATAAGACTTCAGATTGTTGATCTGATGTTGAGTCTTCACTAATCAAATTCTGCAGAAATGAAACGTCCCCCGGCCCACGCCAGATTTCCTCCAGGATCAGAGCATTCCGAGATAGCAGTCAAGTGATTTTTGTCAAAATCTTGTATTCTTCCTGGAAAATTCTTTTAGGGATAATTTGAGCTGTTGGGCTAGAGTTTGCAATCCAAAAAAAAAGGCTGTCTCTTATTGTGATTGATCGTAAGGAATGTATAGGGAACTGATAGTTTTTTTTTTTTTAATAATAATGCTAATTTTGAAGGTTCAAAAGTACCTTGTTTCATCCATTGAGTTCTGAGCTCATCACATTTATTTGTTTGATGGATTCGGCTGGGATAATTATGTTTTCAGAAGCTAACGACTCTATCCTCGGTGGCTGGCAAATTCAAATCATCTTTAACTTCTTCAAGCCTGATTTCCTAACGTCCACAATCGATCAGGGCAGTTGTTGCTTCCAAAATTCCCATCCGAGAATTATGATGGGGTTATTATTGGGGATAACAATAAATTCAATCGGCAGTTTTAAGTCATTAATGATCAAACTGATTGTGCATCGACCAATCCGGTCCATCCAAAGTCCATACCGAAAAACCCGCACCAGGCCCTCCTTCACAGGATGAGTCTCCACCACTAGACTCATTAGCCACCTTGCAGGGGGCATTTATCTTCTTTTATCAATACTAACGTATTGATTCCGACATTTAGGGGCTTTAAACTTTAATATTCAATTCCTAAATAGTTGTAAAATAAATTTTCTTAAATATTTAAGCAACACACACACACACCATGGCATATTGACGCAGCCTTGTGCACACGATCTATAAAGGAAATTTGATAGAGATGACCAAACTGATCACTTGAAAGTCACCCCTACTACAATGCTACTAATCGTTATTTTTACATTTCAACCTGTCCAGGCAAGAATAAACCTGAAGCAAATCTATCACCTTTAGCTAATGCAACGTTGTTTATACAAAAAAGTTCATGTTACATGGTTTCTATTATTACTATAGATATATCTCCCAATATGTATACCATAAAAACAATTTGAAGAATATTCTGTCAAGAAAATCCCATGAGTGATAAACAATTTCTTATTACATTTTTGAATCCAGCATCAAAAGTTATATTAGAACCACCATCAACGAACATTTATTTGAGAATAAAAAAAAAAAACAGGAATAGGTTTCCTGGTCCCCTATATATTTAAAGGAATTGACTTTTTGTAAATATACATAATTATAAAGATAGAAGCTTCTATAGAAGATAATGATCATAATGATGATGCGCGCGCATCCGTGACATGACGGTGGAAAGACGGTCGTGACTATATATGTTGATAATAATAATAATAATAATATAATAATAACTAGACGAATTAAACTAGACGAATGACCCGGGCAACGCCCGTGTTTTACCCGATTGAATGTTTTTATTCCAATACTATTTGTTACAATTATAAATTGGAGCCGTGGATGTCACTCTTGTGAAACGTCCCGCTCCAAACTTTACATGTACATTAGGTCAGCTGGTATTACCCCTCATTTTCACCGCTAGAGGCGCGAGCGAATTGACTTTTTGTAAATATACATAATTATAAAGATAGAAGCTTCTATAGAAGATAATGATCATAATGATGATGCGCGCGCATCCGTGACATGACGGTGGAAAGACGGTCGTGACTATATATGTTGATAATAATAATAATAATAATAATATAATAATAATAATTATTATTATTATCATTAGATAATGATAATGGTCATAATGATGATGCGCGCGCATCCGTGACATGACGGTGGAAAGACGGTCGTGACTATATATGTTGATATCTTGCAATTCTTGAGTTTTCGGGTCTGATACCCTTCTACAGGAAGATTTATTCGTTACATATTATCTTCGTTAATTCAAGTTGGAGACTTCATAACTTTTTTATAAAAGTTTAGTCTTTTTGACGTTTAGGTGACCCAGGGTCGCCCCTATTAAAAAATGTAGAAAGCTTATTAGTGAAGTACATCTTATCTCTCTTCTTAGCAGGGCATCGGTAGATGTTTGAAAATATTAATATAAATGTAACGTATCCCTAAGTATCCTTTAAAGACATTTGAATAATAAGTACTATATTGAATAGGGAAAATTATAATTTGTGCAAAAATTTTCTTTTCATTTGAGGTTTTTGTAAACACTATGTTGTACGCCCGCGTGGGCACATTACAAATGACGATTTTTTTTCAATTATTTTGGTAAAAAATATTATTTTGATATTATAAACAATAGTATTTGCCCCATTGAAGAGTAATATTTTTTCAAAAGAACTTGCAAAACTTAGAATAAAAAAAGAAACTTTTTGCCCAAATTATAATTTTTCCCTATTAAAAAAATTTCCTGTGTAACTATTGCTCACATAATAATTATATTTTTACGGGGGTATTGGCCTATAAAAGAAAATAGTTACAACTTCCGTTAACAGATGGCGCCCTTCAAGACTTTAGCCGATTTCTTCGGTTTGAACGAAGCGCGGCACGAGTCACGCGACGCCTGCGTTCGAGCAACTGTCGTTGTCTTGAAATCTATAAGCTATAGAGAGGGAATGTACAATGATTTTAGGAGCCAGGGAGGCTCCACCACCTTGATAAGGTCCTCCTCCAAACGAGGAGGGGGTCTTCTTGGACTCCTCGCATCTCCAGGCCCAGGAAGTGCTTGTAGATGCGGGTCTTGGCAGATGCCATGATGGTCAAGGCGTCAGAAGAAGCGATAGAATGTGTGCGGGATTCAAGAACTATAGAGATCACGGCTGGTGATCCACGGCGGGAGAAGCGGCTTAATCGCATAATGGACGCGACAATGTATGTAAACGATATAAATCTATTCGCAATGATTTTCTTTTATTAACTTTAACTGCGAGTTTTCGAGCACTCGCTTTTCAACAGGCAAAAGGTGAACGTAGGAGGGAGCCATCTATGAGACTCACTATTGTGGTATGAGGTAATCTATATGATTGAACTGTTCCAGAATATCTATTATCCTGTTGATGCTGTTTTCCCCCTTTAGAAATTAGGGATTCCAAGCTCAAACGCTTTCTTATTTAGTAGATATGTTACTGTAATGGCAGCTAAGATGTCAATATTTGATTTCATTAGCAGGTAAGTTGATATTATTGTCAGCATCTGCTATATTCTGTGTGAATATTAGGGATTCGGGATCTTTTTTGAAAAATAGTATACGTGAAACCATCAAGAAAATAGTAACGAGAATTAAAAAGCATAAATAATATTTTCTTTTTACCCACACATTACCAACCTATCCCATCTACCAAAGATTTTATTCAAAATAACCATTGCGTCAATAGTCGCAAAATAGTTTGCGTCTAAATGCCTTATCTCATATTATTAGTAAACTGCTTATATTTGCATCTTTTTGTGAAATAGAACATTTTTATGAACCAATTTCGCACTGTCCTTTGTGTAATCAGAAAATTATTGGGAAAGCCTGGCTCGTCCATTGTGAACTTTCAGCAGTTTAATACATATTTAAAGATTTCCCTAGAGGGTTAACCTCTGATGAGCCACAGGCTCTCCCAATAATTCTACTATTTAAAAAAGGACTGTTGGAAATTGTTTTAATTGATACAAATTCACACTGTTTATATTCTTACATACAGATGGTGCGTTGATGGCTTGTGCTTGCACTTTGTGATGGTTTCTTATTGCCTTTCTCTTAAACACCCAACCTGGCTAACACTCAGCCTCCTTAATCACTTAAATTGAACAGTTCCAATCGCTGTGTTCACAATATAGTTAATCAATTGTAACTGCATTTAACTCTCCTAAGATGTTAGATACATTACATAGATGCTAAACACACTTATTCAAATTTTTATGTTTTCTTGCCCAAAGGTATCTAAAAACTAGCAAATATTTCTAAGGGGGCAATCTTTGGAGCACTTGATCTGTTACCATTTCAGAAGTTGAAGCAACTTTAAGGATTCTATTTAAAACAAAGTATCTTACAAATCTGGAACACAGGCTGATGTACGTCAGTCGCCTTCAAAATAGCTTCCTGTGTACACAGCGGGGTTTATTTTGGAGCCTAGATGGTTCAGGTTATCTCACGAGACCGCCAAACTACTGAACTTTTATGTTAGCCAGTACCATCACCTCAGAACTAGCAGATAGCATGAAGGAAGCAACAAGTTCAGTCTGATTTCTGATCAGCTTCGATCTTGTGGAAGTAACCATATATAAGGAACATTCTGCTACGAAATATAAGAAACGTTTCAGATATTTCTTAAGATATGAAAAATAGAATAAAAGGGAATTTGTACTTTTCAGATAGAAATATTTTAAAAAAAAAAAAGTCATTTCCTGATCATGCACCTAAAAGACGCAACGTTCAGCAGCTTTTAGTTGCAACATCAGCAATGCCTTTTTTCTTAATTTCTGAAGATATTTGGCAGATTACGTGCGTTGATGTTGACAGAAGAAGCCATACTCAACCTTCCCAGTTCCACAAAAGAAGCGGTCCTCACCATTCCAGCACCACAAAAGAACCCGTACTGAACCATCCCAGGACCACAAAAGAATCCGTACTCAACCATCCCAGGTCCACAAAAGAATCCATACTCAACCATCCCAGTTCCACAAAAGAATCCGTACCCAACCATCTCAGCTCCACAAAAGAAGCCGTACTCACCCATCCCAGGTCCACAAAGGAAGCCGTACTCAACCATAAGCGCCCCAAAAGAATCCGTACTCAACCATCCCAGGTCCTCAAAAGAAGCCGTACTCAACCATCCCAGCACAATAAAAGAAGCCGTACTCAACCAACCCAGGTCCACAAAAGAAGCCGTACTCAACCATCCCAGCTCCACAAGAGAAGCCGTACTCAACCATCCCAGCGCCACAAGAGAAGCCGTACTCAACCATCCCAGCGCCACAAAAGAATCCGTACTCAACCATCCCAGGTCCACAAAAGAAGCCGTACTCAACCATACCAGGTCCACAAAAGAAGCCGTACTCAACCATCCCAGCTCCACAAAAGAAGCCGTATACTCAACCATCCCAGCTCCACAAAAGAAGCCGTACTCAACCATCCCAGGTCCACAAAAGGATCCGTACTCAACCATCCCAGCTCCACAAAAGAAGCCGTACTCAACCATCTCAGCTCCACAAAAGAAGCCGTACTCACCCATCCCAGGTCCACAAAGGAAGCCGTACTCAACCATAAGCGCCCCAAAAGAATCCGTACTCAACCATCCCAGGTCCTCAAAAGAAGCCGTACTCAACCATCCCAGCACAATAAAAGAAGCCGTACTCAACCAACCCAGGTCCACAAAAGAAGCCGTACTCAACCATCCCAGCTCCACAAGAGAAGCCGTACTCAACCATCCCAGCGCCACAAGAGAAGCCGTACTCAACCATCCCAGCGCCACAAAAGAATCCGTACTCAACCATCCCAGGTCCACAAAAGAAGCCGTACTCAACCATACCAGGTCCACAAAAGAAGCCGTACTCAACCATCCCAGCTCCACAAAAGAAGCCGTATACTCAACCATCCCAGCTCCACAAAAGAAGCCGTACTCAACCATCCCAGGTCCACAAAAGGATCCGTACTCAACCATCCCAGCTCCACAAAAGAAGCCGTACTCAACCATCCCAGGTCCACAAAAGAAGCCGTGCTCAACCATCCCAGCAACATAAAAGAAGCCGTACTCAACCATCCCAGCGCCACAAAAGAAGCTGTACTCAACCATCCCAGCTCCACAAAAGAAGCCGTACTTAACCATCCCAGGTCCACAAAATAAGCCGTACTCAACCATCCCAGCACCAAATAAGAAGCCGTATTCAACCATCCCAGCGCCATAAAAGAATCCGTACTCAACCATCCCAGCGCCACAAAAGAATCCGTACTCAACCATCCCAGCTCCACAAAAGAAACCCTACTCAACCATCCCAGCGCCACAAGAGAAGCCGTACTCAACCATCCCAGCGCCATAAAATAATCCGTACTCAACTATCCCAGCGCCCAAAAGAATCCGTACTCAATCATCCCAGCTCCACAAAAGAAACCCTACTCAACCATCCCAGCGCCACAAGAGAAGCAATACTTAACCACCCCTGCACTACAAAGGTGTCAGGAGTCAGTTCACTTCCCACTACATGGTACAATGACCATGCCACCACAGAAGAGCCAAAAACCTGAGATCCGTACAGCTCCTATCCCATAAAAACCGCAGAAGCTCGGGTACTGTACATCTCGTACCGAAGAATCCGCCAACAATGTCCACGCTCCACTTGACGTTTTAAATAGCCGCGAGGGCTCGTTACCCACTTGGAGCCGAGCCAGCTCTGTGCCTCCTTGGGGAGTTTTTGCGGGGAACCACGCCCCTGGTCGTATCTCTTACACCGCAGGGCCTCCTCGCACGTTAACTTATGTTTGGAGTAAAATTGAGTAATTATAAATCATCTCTCTCTCTCTCTTTAGGGCGAAATGTGACAATGAACCAGAAGCCTCTCCGTGGGATTCGTCAGAAGAAAATAATATTTAAGTTTACTTTTGTTTCCCCTATTAACCCTATATAATTATATATCTACGATTAATAAAAGTATTTTCAATCTTTCTCTGTTTCTCTCTCTCTTCTTGTGATTCTATTAGTGGTCCTTTTTCACAATTAGTGTAAGTGGAAGCGGAACTCTATTACCATGTTCAGGAAGTACTCTAGTAAACTATCACAACTGACTTCATTTCATAGTAGACATAACTTGGCACTTCCTGGTTCTCTTAAGAAGTCCAAATAACAATAATGAAATTTCAAAAATTAACAAGTCATTCAGATTTTTCTCCAAACTTTTAAAAGTTTTAAATTATAAAAATATAATATAAAGTTACGGGAGGATAGTAATCCCATGTTATCCTAAAGTAGCTCCATCTCCCTTTAAAAGTACAATTTAAAAATGCATTTCGGCTTATCACCCCAGTACGAAACGTAATGGGAGTGATGTAAGAATGAACCACAACACCAGGTTTGTAAAATTCAGACAAGAAGCCAACTTGTATCCCATGGTTTCGAGCTATGACCATCAGCACAGAGACCTCTTCGATTTCATAAAGGTCACTATGTATCAAATATCCTTCAGAGTTATTTTCTAAATCCCCATTTACGTGCTAAAAGGTAAAACTTCCTTATGTCTTGTTCATGAGTGTACTTCAAAGTGTTTTGTGAAACAAAATATAGAGGGAGATTGCGCTATATTGCATCAATGTTTTTATGTATTAGAATAATACAGAGGCTTAATTTCAGTGTATAACGGAGGGAAAAGATTATAAACGATAACTATGTTAACGGAAAATTGATGTTTTCTATTTTATAACTCAACTTCCTCACACAGATTGACACATAAGTCCATCAAAACCTTTGGTAAACTATGCAATATTACTTCTAAACACATTTTGTTAAGTGGGGTAAGATGATACCATGAGATCATGTGAACTGTCTTACAGATTCAGTCTAATTTTCTACGTTACAATATGATTAAATCTAAATTCTATAGGTAGCCGGCTTATGAGATGGATTATCTCCTGTATTTAATCTCCAGTATGTAATTCCAGCTGTATGTAACTAATTTGGTAAAAAAAAAAATTGCCCCCAGTACATTTATTTACAGACAAATATCAAATACATCTTGGCAAGCTATAGCAGCAGTGTTGAACGGGGCTAGAGGGTGGACCTGCGGGCGATGACGAAGGCGTACTGGAGATTCCAGGAAGGCAGTCGCTTAGCACCGGACTTCCTGAGTCCAGCTCGCACCAGGGACTCGAGCAGCTTGGCACGGCGGTCCTCGGGGACGGCGTCGATCACAGTCCGGAACACCTGAGCTAGGACATCTGCGCACATTTCTTGTTTTATATATTGGTGGAGTTTGGGCTATATGTATGTCGTTGTTGGTCGGAATCTTAAAACAGCTATAGCGTTCTCTATCCAACTACTTTGGTTCAGTTAAATCTCGAAATAGCTCTTCATCAATGCTCGAAATGCGATACGACAGTTTTATCGCACGTTAGACAGTGACAGGGAGCTCTGTAAAGTTTGAAAGATGAGTGATTCCATTTTGCTGAACAAATAACCTTCACTCATGGACAAAACTTAAGGAAGTATGTATATTGGGATTCAGACAATAACTAGGAAAGATAGTTTATACACAGTGACTTTTATTGAAGACACACGAGATAACCAAGTGTGAACAAAATTTCCTCTATCTCTTTCAAAAAAAAAATAATAATAACGACCGTCATTGGCCATTCCTACAGGAAAAGAGACTGGAAATTCGCGAAATTTCGGGGCTTACTCACTATAATGAACAACATGTATATAAAATTTTTACTAATCTCCTGCTGGATAAATAATTTTTTTATAAATATTTTAAATTTTTCAAGGCGATTGATAAAATAAGGGAAGAAGTGCTCAACTCCACAGACAACGGCTGATTGCTCCCCCTCCCCTCTAAATTGCTTTTCCTCCTCACTCATGTACATATGTATAACCTTTTAGGGGAATCCCCTTGTAAGACGATAGTGTCTTAATAAAGGTTTTTTGTTGTTGTTGTTGTTGTTGTTAATAATAACGACCGTCCACATCAAAGACTTTCCACTTCCTTAGGTTTTGTTCATGAATGTATTTAGTATTTTGGGGGGGACATGCCTAGAATCTTAACAATTGAACATAAAGAAGCTCATGTAAACTATAAATGCCATTTAAAATTACCTAAACCTCAGGGGGAGAGTGGAAGCTTGTGATGTGAATCACGGTTTTTCATTTTTATTCAGAATCTAAACCTCAATCCACGCATTATTATTATTATCATCCCTAGTACACGTAGTACAGGCCATGATAATCATGGGGGGTAGAATTTGGCAACTGCTTTTACTGTAAGTGTACCACATATCTACACATGTGAAAATCAGTTCGACACTGCACTTACAAATGTGTCAGAGCCCCGTTTGGGCCTTGCACTCGGTGGTGGGGTTGGACTTATGCAAGAATCGGGGGCCATTGGAACATTTCTTTGAATTAGAAAAAAAAAGTGCCCAATGCGGGATTCGATCCCGGCTCGTAGCGGTCGGAAACCAACGGTTTAAACCATCCTTCCACCGAGCGCCAATCCACGCATTAAAAGGACCAAGTTGGCCGAAATCTAATTTTAAAAAAGTTAGAAAGAGAAAGTAAAAAATCAAAGTGTTGATATTTATTTTTTTCTAATTTCACGTGAAATTGTATGTACCTCCACTGGGTTCCTGAAGGCCAAACTATTAATCAACATTGCAACTTTGAGTGAACTCTTCCTCAATTCCCTCTACGAGATAGAAATAAAAAAATGAAAAAAGAAGTTAACATGAAGTCATGGATTCATCATCATTGCAACACATCTGTCACATTAGATTGTATGACTAGTCATTTCTGTCAACCTCCCAGTGTTTAGACAATCCGTCTTATTCACCTAACATAGTACCATGTGACTTTTATCTGTTCCCCAAGGTCAAATATGCATTGAATGGGACATAGTTTCATACCGGTGAAGCTGTGAAACAATTGTTTATTGATTTAGCAAAGGCTCAGGGAGGAGATCTCTCTTCAGATGGGTCGCTCAGGAGGTTTTACTCTACTATAAGAGAGGGCTTCGTTTTTGGAATCTAACTGTCACCCTGATCAATGTCTCTGATTGGATACCATCGAAAATGTCTTGGATATACTTCAATTGATCATTGAATACTGCAAATATTTTTTCTTTTAATACTTTTTATTGTTTACATTGTAGCAAAGTACTTATTATTTTATTAACAGATTATTAATTTTGATGTTTATATATTTTATTGAAGAAGGAACAAAAGTTAACGACGACGTGTTTCTTTTATTATTATCTGTAAATTTGGCAAGCTTTAGGACTTTGACGTCCTTCAACAGGCATAGTTGCCTGTCGAAGGACGTAAAAGTCCGAAAACTTGCCGAATTTACAGCATTAATAACAGAAACACGTCGTCGTTAACTTTTGTTCCTTCTTCAAGATGATGTCTGGCGATTCCTTCTCTTGTAATATATTTTATGACTCTGCGTAAACTTCCCTCTTTGCTTCTCTTGTATTTTACTAGCCGAATGACCCGGGCAACGCCCGGGGTTTATCCGATTAAATGCTTTTATTCAAATACTATTCGTTACAATTATAAATTGGCACCGTGGATGTCATTCTTGAATAATATATAAATGAGTTTTAAAAATTGTAAAAAAAAAATGCATCGGCCGGGAATCGAGCCCGCCACTATAATATATAAATTAGTTTTAAAAATTGTAAAAAAAAAAAAATGCATCGGCCGGGAATCGAACCCGGGGCGCCCGCGTGGCAGGCGAGTATTCTACCACTGAACCAAAAGCAAACGGTGACAGAATTAAGAACGCATGACGCTGATAACTGTATATATTAATAACTAGCGGACGTACCCGGCTTCGCCCGGGTTTTACCCGAGTAAAGGTTTGTCTAACGAATCTCTCGATAAAGTGAACATTTTTTCCCGGTCCCTTGAACAATACTCGATAAGTTGAATAAAATCAATATTAATTGGTTCCCTCGGTAATTGGAAGTTAAAGGAATAGTATCTTGCCTTGGAATTGTATCATTATTCTTGTATGGACGTACCCGGCTTCGCCCGGGTTTTACCCGAGTAAAGGTTTGTCTAACGAATCTCTCGATAAAGTGAACATTTTTTCCCGGTCCCTTGAAAAATACTCGATAAGTTGAATAAAATCAATATTAATTGGTTCCCTCGGTAATTGGAAGTTAAAGGAATAGTATCTTGCCTTGGAATTGTATCATTATTCTTGTATGGACGTACCCGGCTTAGCCCGGTTTTACCCGAGTAAAGGTTTGTCTAACGAATCTCTCAATAAAGTGAAAAATTTTCCCGGTCCCTTGAAAAATACTCGATAAGTTGAATAAAATCAATATTAATTGGTTCCCTCGGTAATTGGAAGTTAAAGGAATAGTATCTTGCCTTGGAATTGTATCATTATTCTTGTCTCAAATAAATTGCCGTGTCATCCTGAATTTTGTCTTTCCTAATTTTCTACATTACAAAATCATCGTATCATCATGATAATATTTAGAGCAGATTGTTGAATTATAACAGATAAATTAGAATATTTATCTTGATTATTTTAAAGCGAAAAGTTATTTCAAAAATTTTATTTGCTAGAAACCTTCCCAGTACTATACTAAATAACTTCCCAAAGTTTCATGGCGTTCCAATGAGTGGTTTGGTCAGGCATAAAGGACAAACAGACCACACACATACATTCATTTTTATATATATATATTTCAATGAGTGCTTACGTTAAATAAATTGCCGTGTCATCCTGAAGTTTGACTTTCCCAATTTTCTACGTTACAATATTATAAGGCAAAAAAACACGCCATCTACATATATGTAATAGAACTAAGCTATAAAGCACGAATGTGTATTTTTACAAACAAACTTCTACTATCTCTATTCATGATGAATTTGTGAAAACGTTTCAAAATTACAAATCTGTTTAAATTACATATCAATTTAAAATTTCAGTTGTAAATATCCACGCTGCGCGCGTATGTTTTTGTAAATATTTCTTATAAGATATAGTCGATGTTTTATTAAGCCCGTTGAAGAGCTATTATCACTTGAAAGCTAGCGTTTTGTAATAAAAAGAAACTCATTGTGAGAAAATATTTTGTAATTTTAAAACTTCTACTATCCTTATTGCGATGAAAAATAATGAGAAGGTTTGACTCATTAGTGGTGAACCCCCTCAACGGTTTCGCCAATTTAATCCACCAGACCGCTTCTTTAGAGCTTTAATACCGTATTGGACGATTCTGATTAGATATACGACAATAAAGTATAAAAGGAAGGATGGTATTTTATCAAACTATGGATAAAATATTTTATAACAGTATAATTTACATATGAATATTTGCATTACTCGATGCAAAGGTCAACTCCATAGGTCAACCCTTTTTTTTGCGTATCCCTAGTTCACGTGGTATAGTCCATGATAATCATGGTGGGTAGAATTAGGCGACTGCTTTTACTGTAAGTGTACCACATGTCTACACATGTGAAAAGCAGTTCGAGTTTGCACTTACAAATGTGCCAGAGCCCCGTTTGGTTACTTGCACTCGCTTGTGGGGTTGGACTTTTTTTGCAAGAATCAGGGGCAATTGGAGCATTTTTTAAATCAGAAAAAAAGTGCCCAATGCGGGAATCGAACCCGTGTCGTAGCGGTCGAAAAACCAACGGTTTAGACCATCCTTCCACCGACCCCCTAGGTCTACCCATATATAGGATAAGTTTCAAACAAGACGTCTACAGGTTCGTCAGAGTAAGTCGATACGAGAGTGGAGTTTGACTTATTTAAAAGTCTAGAGATCGCCCTAGCAGAGAATTTAGATTGAAAAGCTGCGTCATGCGGGCTTGAAGTCAAGTGACTATTTCAACCAATCCATCACAGTTCTTTTAACTCCCTGGCAACATCAGAGACAAATACTCTATTAACTGTAGTAAACAGAAAAAAAAAGTCTAAAAGACAAATTGCTGCAGTTATTTCTGGCACGCCTTCTATATCTCCGCTGTTCTTTTTGTTCCGCACAACGTCGTGTGGTCCTGACAGGTCCTGATCGCCAGTCTTGTCACATCTAGAATCCTGTCACTCTAGAACTTACTGGTTTCTAAAACTCTTTCAATTTTAACATTTACTTCTAGTTTTAAAAACTACAATTATTTTCTCACAATGAGTTTCCTTTTTATTTTAAATTGCAAGCTTTCAAGCGATAATCACTCTTCAACGGACCTAATTAAAACAATTGAATAGTTTTACAAGAAACATTTCTTGTGAAACTATTCAATTGTTTTAATTAGGACCGTTGAAAAGCGATTAACGCTTGAAAGCTTGCAATTTAAAATAAAAATAAACCCATTGTGAGAAAATAATTGTAATTTTTTAAAACTATTTTCACAATTTTATCTCTTGAATCATGAATAGAGATTTACTTCTATGTCTAAGAAGATAAAGTCAAAATATTTGGATTCCCTGCTTGAAGAAGATACTCTCCAATTTATCTCTAGGCTACTGCTATTTTTTATTGTCGAAATTATTAGAATTTTATATGTCTTTCTCTCATTTTCATCAATAACAATGGACCGTATAAAGTATTTATATATATATTGCATCAGGTTTTGACGTTTATTTTGACGGGAGAAGCGCCCTATGCTTCTATGGATCAATTTCCTCCCGGCAAATTTTCTATCTATATTCTAGCCATAGATTTGGCCCAGCCACTTTGCCAGCAAAACACCTCTTTGGTAGATTGTGAAGATTCCATTAGAACCCGTGTGGATCTCGTGGAATAAAGTCCGCCCTAGACTGACGAGGGCCATTAGCCCGAAACCATGGTCTCTAGGTGGACGCTTCTCAGTTTGCCAAAGTTGGTGTTGTGGCTTTGTCACCGACCCGAGGCCGCTAGTTTGCGGCGACCGTCAATAGATGGCGTCAGGTTTTGACGGGATTTGACGTTTTGACGTTTATTTTGACGGGAGAAGCGCCCTATGCTTCTATATATACATATATTAACCGTATAGTTATTGTATTTGGTTGGAACCAGAACAGCATCTTCACACACCCTAGACAGAGAACATTGCTGTAATAGAGATGTACGGAGACATCTAAGGCTCTTCATTGGACACAACAACAACATTGCATCGGGTGATCCGGAAAGTTCTGTATTTCATAACGACAGCCCATGATGTCATTCTGATATACACTGTATAACAAAAAAATCGACGCACCAAGAAGGATTTGTCAGATCAGGACAAAAATTGGTGTATGTAAAGAGCATGTATAGGGGAAAAAACGATTAAAAATTCAGAACAATTAATTGTTTTATTTCAGAGTTTGATCGTCACAAATTGAGAATGTCAATATGTCGTTGGACCCCCACTGGCCTGGATGCAGGCTGCCACCCGGCGTGTCATGGGCTGATAAAGATTCCGGATGGTGTGCTGCAGGATTTCTTGCCAAATTGTCTCTAACTGTCGGGCTAAATAGTCAACATTCCGAGATGGTTGCAATCGCCTTCCCATCACGTCCCAGATTTGCTCTATGGGCGAGAGATCAGGCGACCTTGCTGGCCACGGAAGAGTTCGGCAAGATTGAAGGCAATCCATAGTAACACGTGCCGTGTGTGGCCGGGCATTATCTGGTTGAAAAGTAAGCCCGGGGTGATGTGAGAGGAACGGCAACAAAACAGGCCGTAGAATGTCATCTACGTATCGTTGTGCTGTCAGGGTGCCAGGAATGACTACAAATGGGGTCCTGCTATCAAATGAAATGGCACCCCAGACCATAACGCCCTGTTGTGGACCTGTGTGGTGTTCGACAGTAAGGCCAGAATCCACACGCTGCCCAGGACGTCTCCAGACACGTTTGCGACGGTCGTCAGGACACAGTAAGAAACGGGACTCATCACTAAAAACTATACGTCCCCAGTCAGCGCAGTTCCAAGTTGATCGCCCCGACACCATTGTAGTCGGACTTGTCGGTGCACAGGTGTGAGGGATAGGCATCGTAACGGTCGGCGAGCTCTTAGATTCCGCTCTCTCAGTCGCCTGTTGATGGTCATTTTGGACACTTGTGTGCCGGTCACACGTTGGATGGTAAATATGGTGGATTCCGGTGCTGCGACAGCCATTCTGACAATTGCTCTGTCTTCTCGTTCTGTTGTTGCCCTTGGTCGACCGCTGCCGTCCTGACGTTGCATACTTCCGTTGTTGACCCACTTTTGCCAACATCGCCTAATAGCCGCATCACTTCGACACAGATGTCGCGCGATTAGACCAACCAGCCTCTTTCAATCCAATGGCACGACCAGTTTCAAACTCTGACATATGTTCGTAATGAGCACGAATCTTTCGGCGAGGCATTGATACAGTAGAAATAGGCGTACTGCTAAAATATTAAACGGAAATTCTGAAAATGAGCTCGTGCCGCGCCGAATATCGAGTCTAGAATGCTCGTGCTGGATGCGCAGTTCAGATGCGCTGGCGCTCTTGCTTTGCATAATTCGGCCACCAAATTTCAATCATTTGCATATTTGGTCGAAACCTCTTTGTATACGTATTTTCATATAAATCTGACAACTGATTCTTGGTGCGTCGAATTTTTTGTTATAGAGTATATTTACTAACTTTTAATGGTCAACGTATGCAACTTTTTTCGATGAATTTTTCCAATGCGAGGTTGTTTTTCATCTTCTTTCACAGAAAGTCCTGGGTTTGATGACGAAGAAATTATCATGATGGGTTTTGACAGCTTTAAAGTGTTGAAATGTTTTTGTTTTTTTTTTATGGAATGGCAGGAATTATGTGCGGTAAAAAAATAGTTAAATATCTTTACCACAATATTGAATTTTTTTATGATAATTTAAAAACATTGAAGAAAAGAGAGAGATGTGATAGTATATTTTACGGCCATCAAAAACGAGAACTGATGAAAATATTGAAAAAATCTGTAAATGAGTTTTAGAAAACAGAAGACTAACTTTCAGCCAAATATCTCAAAGTCGTAACATTAATAAAACCTCAATTGAATTAATTCCAAAGAATATTTAAAAATGAACATGATATAGCTGCAAGATGGATATCGAAATGTTTATCTCCGATCAAAAAACTCAACAAGTAGATTTGAAGTTTGTTGAGAGAAAAAGGATAAAAGTGATTTTTAAAAAATATTTAACTACTGAGGAAACAGCACTTTGTGTGCGTGGACAGAAAAATACCCAACGTTTGCAATGGAAGCACCCAAACTAACCAAAACAATCAAGTCTTGAAAATCTGTAGTCATTGTGTTAGTTTTTTGGATTGCAGAGAAAAAATAATTCTCGTTTTTTTTTAAAGGGTTAATTATAAGTGAGGATCATTTCTTCTCTTTATTTAAGGGGAAAATAGGAATAAAATAATAAAGAAGGGTAAACCTATCAGAAGGTGTGCTCTACCATTATGATAATGCACCGATACATGTATAGACCATTTGACCACTTCAACCGACGACTGCAGATTCACAATTTCAAATAACTTATTCTTCAGATCCCTTTATTTAGATATTTAAAAAATATATTAAAGGAAACAAAATTAAGAATGATAATCAAGTCATTGATGCCGTTGTGGAGTGTTTAGGGGATCAAGACGAAGCCTTCTATAAAAATAGACAGAAACGTTATAAAAAACGGTGGAAAATTGTATACATGTTCGAGAGAGACGAAGAACTATATTGAAAAAAAATGAATGTATATTTACCTAGTGAATATATTTGTAGTGTGTACCAGTATTTATGGAACAAGTGTTGTACAGCTGAGAGCGATGCGCACGTCGCACTGTTTAACCGTATAGTTGTTGTATTTGGTTGGACCCAGAACAGCATCTTCACACACCCAAGATAGAGAACATTGCTGTGATAGAGATGCACGGAGACATCTAAGGCTCTTCATTGGACACAACAACAACATTGCATTGGGTCATCCGGAAAGTTCTAGATTTCATAACGACAGCCTATGATGGCATTCTGATATATTTTCTAACTTTTAATGATCAACGTATGGAACTTTTTTAAACTTAAAGATCTCTGTAAAGTTCTCTGCTGTTATTTATTCAACTGCTCGGTAACTTCTTTAGCTGGTGATCTGTTGGCCTTGTCGGCACTCTGCTACAACTTGCTGTCCTCCAACAACTTGCTGCAGGAACCTACATCTACAAGACGCTGAATCCCCGCCTCCTGTCAATTCACCTAATTGCCTTCCCTGCTCGTCCTATACGCCGAGATACAGCATTCCTAGCTCCACTACTACGGTCAACCGCCCTCTTTGTCAAGAACCAGATGAGAACATATTCACGCCTGAAACAGTTTTATCTCTAGATTAAATTGCCTATTTTATAGGCCCACGGCTTTAGCCACCTTTATAGTCACGCTACTCCTATATGACTTCTAGAAAGACCCCGGGAATGCATTTTGCCTTTATTCCAAGACCTCCAAACCATTAATGTAGATTGTAATCAACTTATGGAGACGATCTCTTTGCATGAACCCTCCTCTCTTTCTAAGCCATCTTCCTACACTTTCAACATATGCACCCTTGCTATATTCCATAATCCTGCCTCATAAAAACATGTACGCCCAGATAGCCCTTCTAAATCCCACCAATATTCAAAAGAAAGCAAGTTCACAAATCTTCTCTGCGCCTCGCCAAGAGAAACAGTCTCTCTCCTAAAAATAGACAAAACCATCAAACTTAAAACAAACAAGCCACCCTGCCAGTTACATAAACAAACCCAGAACCACCTCCCAGCTTCTGCTGCCCAGGTACTGATTGAAGCTACTAATTTAAACACCTATATAAGAGACATCCTAAAGACCGTCTTCATTTCTTCGCTGTCCTTGTCTGACAACGTCTGTGTTTCACTACTCACCAAAGGAAGTTGTTGCTTAATTCCTCCAATATAGAAATCCACTCAACGCTAGGCAGCGCAATAACTGGCAAACTGGCTAGTAATTTGATAATCATCCAGTCAGATGATCTCCCCCGTGTGTGCTACAGTGTGGACACTGACACTCCCGCAGTCCATCTAGTGAATTCCTGCGTTAATAAAACTATTTATAGCAACATTCGTGATGGTGGTTCACCTCTCTTCACCCAGGAATAGCACCTGCACAGTCTTTCTGGAGCTTGGTCGGGCTTCCTTTAAGGCCCTAGGTTTCGTAGTAGAACCGAATCCTAAGTCCATCTACTTCAGCATGTGCCACCGCTGATTAGGGTTTGGCAACAAATACTCCAGTTCCCCACAGAACATCTTCTACCACTGCAGCAAATCTTGACACGAGCATCCCTGGCCACACTACACTCTGTAAATTGCTCAAACTCCCTCTTTTAAACTGCCTTCCTACCATTTATAAAGAGTGTTTATTCTCCTGATATGATGTACGACTTCGTGCCTTAAATTCTAGGCCTCTTAGTTCCTGAGCGCTTCCCTGACTGTCCTCCTGAATGTGGACTTTTCTGAACCACTTTCCTGCAACAATGTGTCTTCCATCCTAATGATCCTAACTGGAGATCTATTATATTCTTGATTTTATTCTAGTTTTCTTCCCACGGCGAGTTTGGCCAGCTGAAGCTTCCCGATACTTCCTCAAGAGTATCTACTGACACATTTAACCTGACAATGGTTTGTGAAGGGCCGAGAAAAGAACACGACGTTTTTGAGCAGGCGATAGAATTGAAAAACCTCGCAGGAAGCAGTAGTTACTTTCTGGGTCTCGTTCTGCTCACAAGTATTTTGTTATTACTTTATAACGTTTTGAAGTAAACCTTTACCAATCGTCCATTGGCATCACAAACAATACTTCAAGCATTGGCGAATTCATTGTGCCTTGCATCTCTAAATAGTCTGCGCGTTCTATCAACCCAGGTTTAAGACTAATAAATTCTTAGCACGTTTGTGCTGCGACAGTCGGTGTATTGAGGCTCCCACGTGTCGCAATTGTCTAATTACATATCTACCACCCTACTGTCACTCACCCCGGTAGTGTCCCAGCGACACGAAGTTATACTGGAGCTCCACCACACGGGTCATTAGCACCTCCAGCCCCACCTGCTCCAACATGGCGGCGTACACGCGGTCCGCCTTGGCGTGATTGCACCACAGGCGGCCGCAGTTGGGGTCCTGAAGCTCGCTCACCGAGCGGGGAACTTCCTGCGCACCAAACCAACCAATGAATGCGTGCGTGGAAGTTCTGAGACATCCGATGATGCTAAATGCTTGGTCGTTCACCCGTTCTATACAAGAAAATTATTATAAAAGAGCGACTTTAAAATGATCAGATATTTCTGATTTCGCATCTAAAGGCCGCGATGATGCCATCTATAGAGATGAATATAAACTAAACCTGATTTCTCTAATCCCGAAATTAATATAATAAAGCAGTGCAGCAAACGACATTATAGAAGAACAGCGGTGAAGAGTTAAAAAAAAGAGACTCAAGAGATGTGGGCAAGCCTGTAAGGAATAAATTATGCAGGGAGCCCCCTAAAGAAGTTCTGATTGACAGATTCTAGGGGGTGGGGGCGGACGGGCAGTCCAGTTGAGAGTCGTGTGGGAAGAAGCCGCTATAGCGGTTGGCCTGAAGGCGGGTTTGTGCGCCCAGATGTCATTCCAGTGCGGAGACAGCGAGGAGTCTTGAAGAAAGCGCAGTGAGAGAAGTTCCGGCCGATAGCAGCTGTTGTCCCGAAGGAGGGAGGTGCCCTGAATCTTACTACTCTGTGGAAGTGGACACCGGAACGAGTGTGACATCAGCAGTGCAATGAGAAACGGCAAGTTGTCTCCTGGAGTGCGCAAGAGGGTGACAGGCTAAACCGGCATCGGAACAGCCTATAAGACGATGTAGCCCAGGCTGAACGTGTAAAGTGTGGAGCGAGACGTCTCACAAGATTGACATCCACAACGCTAAGAACCCTTATGACGGGGAAGTTGAAGGCAAGTCCCACTTATTGTATTCCTTCTGTTCAGTGCGACGTGTAATAAAGCGTTAATTTTCGCTGCATCCCTTACGAACTCACGTGTGCTATCTTTGTGCTATCAGACAAAGAACACGAACGTCTGGGTACGACGTAACAATATTAATGGAGTCATGGAACTAAAAGCTACTGAGGATGGTCAAAGCTATTAGTCTTTCATCAAACCAGGATTCAGGTGTATGAATTTGATAAATAAACACTTTAATTAAATTTGTATAATTGACCCCAGTGTATGTGCAAATAGTCCATGTGCGAACTTGTATGAACCTTTTTCATAGTACTCTCAAGTACAAGAATCGCAAGTTTTAAACCACGTGTACTATTTACTTTATGCAATAGATGCTTTTACATATTAAAAAGTTATATTAAATATAAATATATATGATATCTCGACCGCATAGGTATTAATTATAAAAAGTTACAAAATAAAATAAACAACACCAAGGTGAGCCAACTTCCTGAAAGTCCTCGGCATTTGCGTTCTGTCCTTGTCAACCTTTCATTGACAGTTCACTTGGTCGGTTATTTATTCACCGCGGGTAATTAAGGTAAGGAATGTCTCACTATGAAAATCTCAGTACTAATGGAATATAGACTCCACCTCAAAGCCAAAGGGACTTGACAAATTTATACTCATGGACAACACTTGAAAAAAAAAAAAAAAAGCTGACGTTTGCTGGACATGTGATGCGCGGATCAGCAGAAGATACATTGCTGACAGTATTGGAGGGAAAGATATAGGGGAAGAGATCGAGGGAAAGGAGACGACGGGGATACACAGACAATCTATAACAATGGACTGGACGACACACCTACAGGGAGATGAAGAGGATGGCGGAGGAAGTATGGAGAAACCATGTGGCCCACCCTCAGTAGAGGAAGGCATTGAAGGAGGAGGAGGACAAAACTTGAAAATTTTCACATTTTAGGATGTTTACCGTGGTTCAGACAATAAGTATGAAATATATTTGATACACAGTGACCTTTATTGAAGACACACGATATAATAGACGATGATAGAAACCTCCCTCATCTATAATTACTGTATATATTTTCCTTTTTTTCTTATAACTATTGACTAGGAGAGTCAATAAAGATGTTTAAATTATCAAATATTGTCTATCAGACCCTGCTGGAATATACAAGGGTGTGACAACTGGAGACCCGTAGCGCGACTTGAAGGAATCTTATTTGCCAAATTCCTTTGTCTACAGGAACTTTATAGACAACTGGAGCCAACCATGTTTCTTCTTCAACCTTGGAACACTTTATACCATTTAGAGAAGAAAATTTTGACTATTAAAATAATTTTATTGACATCTTGTCAATACATGCAAAAGTGCACAGACTGCACTATTTTAAAAAGATGGTTATATATATGAATCATATGCATATATCATATGCATGAAACTATGTGCAATGAATATGGCGCCTCTGCCAGCGCTGCAGAGTTTGGTGGAGAAGACTGTGAGAGTTATTTATGTATCGTTTTGTGTAAATGTGTATCGTATCTTTTTTAATATCACTACTAATGATGATAACAGTTTATAAATATATTTTGAAGAATAAAGTACAACACTTTCGTCAAAATAAATTCAGAAGCCTATATACTACATATAGTACATCATCAAACAGTCGTTTCTACAATCTAGCAGACACGGGTCTGAAAACGCCAGCACTTCAACTTTGCTAATTCTGAAAGTCCACGTGGAACACGTGGTTTTGAACTATAGCCCCCTCAAAGAAGGTATTTAAGAGGTTACCATTCTATTGGCAGAGTTCTCAGCATATTTACAGTACCTTGTTCACCGTTACTGACCGTTCAGTTTATATTAGAGATAAAATATATCTCGAATGTTTGAATCATAAACACCAATAAATAATACACTAATCACTAAACAGCGCAACACTAATCATTCAACTTAATGGATGATACATTGTAATGTGTTTTTCTAAGTTGAATAAAAGTCTGCCTGACCAAAGATATAAATATTTTACATTTCCCACCTAACACTTATGAATTTTCAGAATAGATTTCGACCAAGGTTTCAGCGCCGGAGAAGCTAATGCGGATAAATATAGCGCCGGTCTTGGGATTAAACTTTGGAAGAGTTCCCGATTGATGAGTCATATCTTCCCAATGGCTCCCAATACAGAAAGTGGAATATGGATATGTTTATCAAAAGGTCCAAGAAAACTATGATTTCTGCAATAAAAGAAACTTTTCTCCGTTTTCTTGGACTTTTTGCTATTTACCCCTGAGAAGATTGTTATTTAGGAAAATGAATATGTTATTGATTTGAGAGAGAGAGAGAGAGAGAGAGAGAGAGAGAGAGAGAGAATAACTTGGATATCCGTTCGTTTTTTATGAAAACCATACCAGAATATTCAGTATGATCTTTGCAAAGAAAAAAAAAGAAATTTAAATATCTCATTAGAGTTTGAGTGTCAGTATATTAAAGAAGAAAGACGTTCTTCTCAAAAGTAAACGACAGCCAACTTACCTCAGTACAAAGTATTTAAACCAGCGCAATATTAAGTAGAATGGTTGTTCGGTCCCTATACAACTTTACAAAGAAGTAAGTAGGAACTTGGATTTATCGTTTTCTCCTCCACTACATGATGGTGATTGATCATCGTGAGGATATAGTTGAAAACCGGCAATGAGAGAGGAGAATCTGTATAAGACTGTTGTCGTTACAAAAACTTTATGTGTGAATAGCTTGGATATTGTATGATAAAAATGGCTAAACATCTTTTGAAATTAACTATGGGAAAACAGCCAGGCCAACTATAATAATACATTTTCGAATGATATTTTGCTTGTTTTCGCCTTTTTCATAGGTAGCGAGAGCCTTCTAAATAAATGTTGGCTATAGATTCCTTGTTGGTATATTTCTTGTCTTTTTAACCTATTGTAGCGTCGATCCCGGGTACCATTTGAAGCCTCTCTCTCCCTAGTGTGGAGGATCCAAAGACCTACTACACGTAGGTTCATACAGGAATGCAGATAAAGTTGACGTTTTATTATAATAACTCTAAAATGGACTTGCTTTCAACCTCCACTGTCAGAAGGAGCTTGCTCTTCACTTGGCTAATCCAATCAGAAGAAACGCTCGGCTTCACTTAGCAATGCGGATGTCACTCCCGCGAAACGTTCCGTTCCGAATGGCCGATTTTCTCGCTGAAGTGGCCCGTTTGGAGTTCGACGTTTGGAATCACCTCTTTCTTGCCGACTTCTCCAGCGACTATATTGAGGCATTTAGAAAAATTAACGAGATTTTTCTTAGATTTCTATTCCTCCAAAATCAGCCATTCGAATGTGTTTCTGATTCCACTGGGCAGTATGTGTGATCCCTCCCAATCGACGTATCATTATTCTGATCCAGTCAGTATATGTAAGCCTGATGGGTTTCTTATTCCCTTCAGTCCTTGTTTGTGTTCCTTTATTCTTTCCTCCTAAGTACGTTTTTTTCCACTATGTACATTTTTGTTACAGTCCTAGCAATATATAGTTAAACCTGTCTATAGCGCCCCCTCTTGGGACTCACCAAAATAGGGTGCAATAGAGAAGGGGTTCTATAGACAGGTCACTTTTAATGTAAATCGCATCGTACTACGTATTTAAAATCGGGCGCTATAGAGAGGAAGGCGCTATTTAGAGGGGGCGCTATAGACAGGTTTAACTGTATTATAAAAATAAAATCCCAATTTTTTTTTTTTGGCTTAAGGGCTTTTTGGTTCTGGTTGCTTTGTCTCTGGGTGTGTCTAGACTGTTGTAGACATTGAATCCATTCCTGTTAGAAATTCTCTTTATATTTGTGTTAATTCTTCTAATGTAGGGTATGATAATATTCTTTTTCTTTTTTACATGCGTGTTTCCGGGATTTTTTCTTTGCTTTTTTATATCTTTGACCTCCCCATTTTCTATTTTTTGATCGTAGTTAAATCATTGTCTTCAAGTTCTTTTTTAAGCTTTTTTATCTCTGCATACGGCTCTGTCTACTAGTGTGTTTACTTAGGCTTTTTCATGTTGCACAGGATCGTAGCTTTGGTGATTAAATTTCATGCTTTTGTCTAAGGCTTGCTTATAGACTGTTGTTTGCATTGAGTTCCTTTTTTTCTGCATTTCATATCTAAAAATACGATCCATTCCGGACCTTCTTTTTCTTGCGTGAACTGTAAATTCGGGTTCAGGCTATTTTATCAAGTTTATCATAGTTTACATTAATTCTCAATAACCTTTTTTTAAACCAATCCATTACAATATTTGCACTTATACATGTTTGATGAACATCCCATAGGTGTTGCCTTTATTATTTTATAGAAAATGCCCCTCTACTTCAAAATAAGAGTTTTCAAGACATATACACACGGCCTTCTCAAGAGCTTTCCTTAGAAATTTATCGTAAAGATAGACGATAAAAAAAAGATTTACTGGCCGAAGTATCTTTAATTTAAAGAATTAGAAATTTATGTACGTTTAGGGTAATTAAAATCAAATTTGAAAGGATATTTTTGGAGGGATGGGAAGCTAAGAAAAACAACGGTAATTTTCTAAACAAGCGATGTCTCAATAGACGTTTTATTGATGCAATAAGGTAATGATGCAGAACCAAAGGAAGAAAGGAGAACAAAAGGTTTTAACTCTCTCTATATGGAGAGATTTGGATTTTAATAATTTTTATTTACGATATTCGTCCATCTTCCTGTTTGAAACAAGTTCTTAGGGGAGAAATTCCTTCTCGCAGGATATTTTAAAATCAAGGAATATGGACGAATAGCCCATCGAGATATCGGAAATAAAATGTATTTAAAACCCAAAAACAAGCTTAATTTTTGAAATAAATATGATTTTGCGGGCTCCTAACCTAAATGCATGATTTTATAAATACATATTTGTTATATTAAAATTATATCTCTAAATCTAAATATCTAATTTCCAGAACAATTTACTCTGTTTATATCTACCACCAGAGTTCATGACTTTCCATATATAAATCTATTGTTGTTTCCCGTTGGCCGGCTCAAATTTTTCTGTAATTATGTAAATAATATTTTGTTTTCTTTATAATTAAGCCTTAAATCAGGCAATACTTTTCACAATTTATGTTTCAAATATTGCATAAGCTAAATTAAAGCAATAATGATCTAAACTGTTTTTATTATTCCACGACTACATACCAATACCATTTAGTACCAATGTACTCAATAGAACCAGCAAATGTTATAATAATACTCATGTATCAAGAAAATGATTAATAAAAGCTCATCTCAATAATATTCTATGATCAAAAGTAAAAATCATTTTTTATAATATATATATAGTATGAATTTTTATCTCTATTCTCAGGATATATATATATATATATATATTAGATTTTTGTTTCCGTCGTCAGGCTGCACATCTTCTCCTTATATGTATATATGTTTTGAAAGGGAATAGATCGACAAAGTCCAAACTTCGCTTAAAACTTTCCACTTTGAAAAAGACGACAATAGAACGCTTAAATGTCAGAAATTTAATGTGTTGAAAGTGTGGAGAAGTCATCATCTCTAATGAATTAACATTTTCAACATTTTCAGTTATTGCATTAGCGATAGCTCGTCAGTGGTGAGCCAGGCCCTCTCATTATTTTATCATTGCAGTAAGGGCAATAGAAAATTGTTTAATTTTAAAAAGAATCATACACGCATCAAAAACAGTTTAAATTCCTTATATTTTTCAGTAATTTTATTATTTGTATTATATTTACATATAGATATGGTGTGCTGATAACTTCTGGAAAATGTTCCACTTGGTTACTCGGTCGATATCAACAACTGGGGTTAAAATAGATACTGTTGACAGCTGTCTGGCCTACTCTCTCGCAGTACTCTGCAACAAGTGTAGACTGGGGATTTCAGGAAGCCGCTTTTTACCAGTCTCGCTGGAATTGTGGCTAAAAATATCCATCGTCTTCTTGCCAAGTTTCCTTCTCCCCTGGACTTTCATCAGCCAGCAAACTCTCTTTGCAGTCAATGCCATGAATCAAATAGTATGAAATGTTCAATATTTCAATCCAATAGAACCTATCGTCCCTTCTTACTACACACTATCTTTATAATTAACAGATTTTGTTAATGATCTAGACAAACTTGTAGGTTGTTTCATGTTAGGCGATATACCTAGATTTGTAAAGCAATATTTTGAGAAGTTTAATTTTAACACAAATACTGAATAAAATATAGTTCAACTCTTGGAAAGCGATTTATCTATTCCAAACCCAAAGTGGTCACTTTATTGAGTTTAGAGAGATCCCTATTCCATCCTTACCATTGGCGAGCACACTTTCTTTTTTCATTCTTTTTTCATACTTTTTCACATAAAAAGGAAAATGTCTTTTCACATATCTGCAATTCAACAAAACGCCTAAAACAAATCTGATGTATTGAGGTGTATTGAGTTGATGAGTGTAGTTAATATTGTTCCAGAATTAAAAACACTATATATTTTTTTGAAATTTATGTGTCTTCTCTTTGAAAACTTAGAGAGATAGCAAAGCAATGTTGTGTTATGGAAATGCATACTACCGTGTTCCTCTTACTGCAATTTGAAAAGCTCCCTACCGTATGATTTACACACTTATGTTCTCGCAATTCAATAAAATAATCCCTTGTATTGGGTAAAAATATCAGGCCTCCAGGGGAAAATTATAGTTTTTTTTTTTTTTTTACATTTCTGTTTTTAATGTAATGATCTAACTCCGCCTTTGTGTGTGTGTGCCGATCCCAAGCCCGGATGAAAAAGGAGGAGGGGGAGCAGTAACAAGCTCACTAAAAAACCTGGGCTCAGCTGGCCCGGCTGATATTACCCTGTAAGGGCTCCTAATCCAGGGATACAGGATGAGCAGCGTTTGTACTCTATTTTAGAAGCGGCTGCACATGGCGTCTGTTCCTCATGTCAGAGGCGGTCATTTCTTTTGGAGCTAAGTCGGCCTGTCACTGATTAGTGCTCCCAGTCTTAATAACAAAGGCAGACACATTCTACTTCACCCAGTCATGATGGTTGTACCCCGGCAGACACCATCAAAAGTCTAAAGCTTTACAAGCTTGATACCCTAATATGATTGAGTGGAGATAAGAAAGAAGAAGAAGGAAGATGTAATGATCTTAGACGTAGGTCGGATAATTTGTTCCTACATTTTCTTTTCTGGTACAATACGTAAAGTGATCTATAAAAGTTCAATAATAGTTTTCGATAGTAATCGAATGTTGGACCTTACGCTTCTTCTGCTCCTCAAAAAAAGATACTTTTCCCTGGAAGCCTGATATTTTTGCTCAACACTTTACCTCTTTGAATATATGTTTGCTCAGAAAAGAAGCGTGCCTTCTCATTGAAACGAATTGTTCCATCATCTGTAATTTACGAAAATTAAAAAGTATTTCGATTAATATCTCATTCTTTTATATTTTATAATTATTATTACTATGGATCCCTATTATTGACTTTCTCATCCTTTATTACTATGTATTATCATTCCCGGAATGATGCAGGAATCAGGTATTTGAAGACGAGTGGAAAGTGAACATACATGAAACACCCTGAAAATCATGGACTATAGAACTGTGACGACCATAGAATTTTATAGACCTGGTGTTAGAAAACCTGAGAGGTAAGGTGGATCAAATCTATGGGACAATTTTAATAGAGGATCCACCAGGAGAAGCGACAGAAAGACTGCAGTAGACACCTGACACGTCTTTCTTCAAACCCCGAATATCAAAAGGATCGATAAGCCACGCTTTCTCGGTCCGTTTTCGTACTGGAAATCAAGATCAAGCCAGATTTTGCCATTTCACTCCACGCGAGGTTTCTGTCCTCGCTGAGCCCGCCTTAGGACACCTGCGTTTGACAAATGTACCGCCCCAGCCAAGCTTCCTGCTCCCCACTATAGCTGAAGGGACTTCAAGGAATCATATCTGCGTGGGTCAGGAGCATAGCAATGATCAATAGTCAATATTTTAATTGTAAATATCTTTGTTTTTATGTTAATTATTTTTATATAGTTTTAATAGGAATATGTAAATAGACTGTTCAATACACAAACAAAGATTTTATTAAGACACCAGTCTTATACAAATTCTCCTCTCTCATACCCGGTTTGCAACGATATCCTCACAATGATCAATCACCATCATACAATGAAGAAGAAAACGATAAATCCAAATTCTTTTTCCTACTTACTGCTTTGTAAAAATTGTCTTATAGTCAATGGAACCTCATTTAACAGAAATTTAGGGGTTTTTTTTATTCAAAATTACTCTTTGCTATTTCCAGGTCAAAATTTAACTTTTAACTATATAAAATAATTATGGACATCCCTCTCTCTCTCTCTTTTATAGGGAGGAGATAGCTGTTGTCTCCCCTTCTAACAGGGAGGACGTCCTCGAGTACCTGACGTCTGAGCAGAGGTCTGTTCTGAAGCAATTCCTTGACATGGTAATAGTCGGGGAGATGTCCGATCTACGCGGAACGCTGTCCAACTTCAGGACGGAATGTGACATCATACCAGACGACCCTCAATGGGATTCGTCTGATGAAAATAATACTTAAGTTTATTTTTTTAAATATATATTAACCCTATAAAATTTTATATGTACGATTAATAAATATGTTTCAATCTCAAATCTCTCTCTCTCTCTCTCTTTCTTATATAAATTAGATATTTCTTTTTTCAAGCGACATAAACGCTTATAACGTAATTTGAATTTCTATATATCAAGTGTTTTATATATTAATGTACGCATCATCTGGTGTGTAGTGATGATGTAGCCATCTGTGGCACAATCTTCTCTTGGATCCTGTGGAGATCTTTAAACTCATAGAGCGTGATAACTTGGAGCATGATTGTGGGATGATATAAATGTCCTATCTGTGCACACAAATTCTTGCATTACAGTACAACATTGCGATATGTGAAATATTAATTGCAAATATTTCTTGGCATACCAATTTTTGTTTTACACACAGTGTAATTCCTGTTCTTTACATGACTTGAAGTGGTCACACACACCTGAAACTCTGAATTCCGCAGGATAAATAATTAAGAAGGCATCCAACCATAAATAAAAACATTTTAGCTGCAAATAGATGAAAGTGATTGATTACGCAGACCTCTGTTCTTTTTTTTTTTTTTTGTTAATATTGAAGAGCTTTTGTATAAAACCCATTATAAATTTAGTAGGAAGACATTGGCTCACAATTGTGGTTTCTTAACATTTAACATTACCTAATAGTTCTTTAATTGTGTGAACCTTTTAATTAGTTTCTGTACGTGCTTGTATATATATTGTGGCAAATAAGTGAAAATAAATACTATAAGATAGTTTAAATTCAATATTGGCTAAGTATAAAGTCCAAAACGTCAAGACTCTTTCCTAAGATAGAGACAATTCTTTAGTAGCTACCAATAAGATATACAGAGACACGCTGGAGAGAAGGTGTACAGGAACTTACCTTCAGGAACTTCTTCCAGCTCGAGAGCTTGAGCGCCGCGGCGTGGACGTCGGGCGGCTTCGAGGCGAGGACGGCTAGCGCGCAGCGGCCCGTGGCGGGCTTGAGGCACCACAGCAGGTTCCTGAGGGCGGCGGGGGTGACGGGCCCCGGGCCCAGCGCCCACTGGAACCTCCCGGCCCAGGCACGGTCGAACGTCGAGCCATCCTCCGGGTCCACGTGGCAGAAGTCCAGCGTCTCGTCGGCCTGCAGGCGCCAGGCTAGGTCCGCGGCTGCTGGATCTTTATCTAGGCCTAGCACCATGCGTAGAGCGGGCCATCGTGCCGAGATCTGGCCCGTGGTCTCCCCCGTCCCGCACTCCAGGTGCAGCACAGCCGCCCCGCGCCAGTCGGCGTCTTCCGACACCTCGCCGCAGACATCCAGCAGGCGTGACAGCACAGCGCCTGCCAGCGGTTCCGCCTTGTAGGCCTTGTCTTCCTCCTCCTTGAGCCGCGCGGCCCGCCGGAAGAGAGGCGAGCACGACATCCCTCCGCCGCTGTCTGGGGTATTTCTGGAACTGGCGTTATGTCACCGCCGACGTCAGCGCAGCCTTGCCCCCAGAGACACAACATCCTCATTTCCATGTTATGTCAGCGCGGTCTTGCCCCCAGAGACATATAACATCCTCTACTTCCACGTCATCTCAGCACGGTCTTGCCCCCAGAGACATAACATCCTCATTTCCACGTTATGTCAGCGCGGTCTTGCCCCCAGAGACATAACATCCTCATTTCCACGTTATGTCAGCGCGGTCTTGCCCCCAGAGACATAACATCCTCTACTTCCACGTCATCTCAGTGCAGTCTTGCACCCAGAGACATATTACATACTCTACTTCCACGTCATCTCAGCGCGGCCTTGCCCCCAGAGACATATAACATCCTCTACTTCCACGTCATCTCAGCGCGGTCTTGCTCCCAGAGACATAACATCCTCTACTTCCACGTCATCTCAGCGCGGCCTTGCTCCCAGAGACATAGCATCATCACCTTAATCTTTATCACATGTCCCACAGGAAATGTGACATTTCCATCTTTATCTACCATTTCACTGTCCCTTAGAGACATAACCCTAAGACTTCTTACTTCCTCCCTAAACTCCTTCCAGCCGTAGCCCAAAAGGAATGCTCAGGTTTGACTTAAAGATCTTTGTTATGGAAAATCCATTTCGGGAATGTTCGGGAACTGTCTCAAACCACTAACTGGATGGAATAACCACTTCATTCGACCTCATGAAACACGTTTCAACAAATCAGTAAATTGAGTAATTACTGTGATATTCCCATGATATAGGGCGATACAACGAGTATTTTATCATTCTCTAGGCACCTTCTGCAGATTTACTTCCAGTAATATACGACACAAACTTTCAGATATTATCCAATATCTTTGCTCGTCTGTAGATTTTTAAATGATTTCTTGGCTAATCAATGGTGAGCCTTCCAGATAGTTTCTCCAATTTTATCTACCATATCGCCACAAATATTACACAGTCTGTTTGATCTATATAGACTGAATTCTCTATTACTTAGTTTATGCGGTCTCACGCAATTCTGAACTTAACTACCCGTTTCATGATTTTTAAAGATGCCTGAATGACCAGCTTTTTTAGCGTTGAGGTACAGCTTGCACCACGCTGATGAGGGCCAATAGCCCAAAACGCGTCCGTGGTTAGCTTTTCTTGATTAATCAAAAATGGGTATTTGGCCAATTCTGGAATAATTAAAAATCAACGAGAATAGTTTATATTTATTTTGTTAGATGGCGCAAGCCATCAGAAACTTTCAGTTGCACGATAAGAAGATGCCTTTTTCATAACTTAGTTTAGTGCTGTTTCGATTAGATATTGACTTAAAATTTTGTGGAAATGTAGGATTTATAGACAATTTTGTTTTAAGCCTAGCTAACTTTCAGCTTAAAGGAGATTCACAAAGAATTATTCAACCACTAAACAAACCGTGATCCATCAACAGCTAGCTGAATTGAGAGGCCATTTATGGAAGTATGTTTTGTGCGCAGGTAAATAAAGTGTAGTAGAAGAGAAATAAAATTGAGAAAAAATCACCCAAAGAAAAATGAGGGAACCTAAAATATCAAAAATGAAGTGATGGATTTCGAAGTAGGTTTTGTTACGTTTTTCTCATGATCCCTAACTACCTGGAGATTAGATTTGTGGCGACCACACTTTGCTTCAGCAAGCGCGAATTGAGACAAAGCTTCGCTACACATACGGGCAGTAGTGTGGCGGCCTCACTACACCTCGGCAAGCGCGAGCTGGGAGAACATCTCACTACCCATGCGCGGGCGGCATCCGGGACTCTTAGCACGCGCGTCGTTTGAACAACAAGGCTTTCTTACAGCAGCCGTTACTTCTTTCCTCTCTATATATTTCGGGGCTTTAAATAAATTATTTTATAAAAATAATTATGATTTTATCAGCGGCCTTTTCACAAGCCACACCACCACGCACGCAACCATTCCACAGATTTATTAACAACAATTAATTCATAATTTTATAATATAATTGTTCTAGTTGAAAGGAGTGGGGAGACAACGCATTTTTTAAATAATCAAAATAATATAGTGTCGAAGATAATTTTTTGATTGGAAGTTGATTCAAAATAAAAAAATAGCCACATCAACCACTGATTTATTTTACTCCCGACTTCCCCTGAGGAGAGTGACTGCAGGTCACTGAAACGTCGAAAGTTAAATAAATCAAAACAATATATCCATTAATACAATATAATGCTGCTTATGATTGTAGAACGACGTTTGACAATTTTAAAAAATGGTCTTTGATGTAACGATCTCAAGGAAATATGGGACATATTATATGGTTGTAAACAATATATAGGTGTATGCGTATATATGTGTGTATATATGTATATATTTTTAATTTAATGATGTAACTGTAAATAAAATTCAAAGAATATCTCTATATGTAAATAATATTTATGAATATTTCTAAGTAACTTTCTGTGTATCTTTCCATGTTGAATATTTTCTTTGTTATATTTGTATGTACATTTAGCGCAAGTGTCCCTAGGGGGACATAGCGTTTTGAATTGAAATAAATTTTACCGCAAATGTTTCTTTTGAACGAAAAATCGTAATTTATTTTAAGGAGAAATAACAACTATTTCTATCCTTAGGGATGAAGTATGAAAAGATGAATGGTGAAGAGTAATGATAAAACGGAAAAATAAAGTGTCCAGGTATGGGAATCGAACCCAAAGTGTTCCGCTTACAGGGCAGATGCCATGTCCACTAGGCTACACTACGAAATATGTCCAGGGAATCCTAGTGGACATGGCATCTGCCCGGTAAGCGGAGCACTGTGGGTTCGATTCCCATCTCTGGACACTTTATTTTCCATTTATTATTACTCTTCATCATTCATTCTTTCATACTTCATCCCTAAGGATAGAAATAATCGTTATTTCTCCTTAAAATGAATTACGATTTTTCGTTCAAAAGAAACATTTGCGGCAAAATTGTCAAACGGCGTTTTATAATCTATTTATTCCCCCCCATTTTTTCTATATCAATATAATAGAGTTGGCGTTGTGAGATGGATGACTTCAGTAATTCTTCATCCACAAAGTCAGTAATTTAGTAAACATTCCTTCTTGCAAGATTTGTTGAGAAGCGATGTGCTGATTTCCTCAATTTCTATATGGATGGTGACAATAGGACTTTGTAAAATTTTATCTAAAGTTAAGGCAGAGTTAAATATTTTAAGAAACTACTTTTTGGAATTTATTTCTCAACGATTGTTGATAATAACTCTTTTTTCCTTTTCTCTTTTATGCTTTTTTATATCTCTATAGTTATATAAAAATTGTATCCCATATTTTCCTCCTCAACAATCCTTATATTTTACTGTAATGTGATTTAAACTTTCCCTATACAGATATTATCAGTTGCCTGCTCTCACAATTCTCTATTTGATATCTTCTTGATATTTCACAAACAAAACATTTTTACATATTGGATGGCCCATCATGGATGACCTCTTGGAAGAAATGCTCCCCAGCCTACTCTTCGACATTATCCAAGAACCGGAGTCTAATGAAACGGATGAAAAGATAATGATGGCCAAGAGCTGTGATAATTTCTCAAAGGGGATCGAAGAAATCAAGCAGAAGATGGCCTTGAATATTAAATCGGGTAAATGGGAGGCAGAAGAATCGAGCGACGAAGATGGCAGCTGTTCCATAAGTCATGCGGTGAAGTTCCACTTAGCAGACAGTAAGGAAATTCTGGACGAGTCTGTAGAAGGTGAGATAGAGGACGAAGAGGACTACTTGATGGTCCAGTACAAGACGAGCGAGGAGCTACCGGGGAGCCAGTCTACGGACGAGACTCTGGAGCAGAGTCAGAGCATCCAGGAGCCCAAGAAGGAGCCCATGGGAGTCAGCGTGTTCCGGTATTCTTCCGTCTACCCCCGCGACGCCGACCTGTATAGTGACATCGAGATGACAAGGGAGAGCTTGCCGGCCGAGTCGCCCCCTGTGTTCACCGAGGAGTCGTTCATCGACCTGGCCGTGGTGAAGGAGGACTCTGCACTAGCGCCTGACACCTTCAAAGACAATTTCGTCATCAGCATGTACAAAGGCGAGGGCCAGCAGCCGGCCAGGAAGAATGGCTCCACAACCGACTCGACCAAAACTGAAACAAAGTCCTTGAAGAGCGATAACGACTCTCCCCTTGTAATGGAGGCTTCGGATATCTCCATGGGAGAAAGCTTCCAGCCAAATAACGACTGTGTGGATGAATTGAAAACCCACAAAAATGAACCAAATGAGAAGTGCGACCTTCTAAAAGATGATCTAGCAGCTCATCACGAGGCGTCCTTCTGCCAGCTGTCTGATGTGGCAAATACCGACACCGCCTCCTTGATATCCCAAGATCTGAGTGTTGAAGAAGAGATCTGCCAAATATTCATAAAACATGTTGATATTGACTCCAAGGACGAAATGGAATCCAAAGGGGAAAAATGATAGCAGAGAACTTATTCGCGTCATTTTAAAAAGTTATTATTTAAATTATTTGCAAATATCTTTATGAAAACAATAGAAAATATAGATTATATTTACAACTACTAAATTATATACAAATTGAAGCTAGAATTTTAAATTTCAATAGTTTAATTTAGGTATAAGGTAGTTGAGATATAGTTTACAGAACTTGTTAAATTTTAAATATTCTTCTTAGCTTGCAATCTTTTTTTTTTTTGGCTGCGTCATTCATATTCTTTGTAAATTGTTGCCAATCTCCTTTTTCTTTTTAAATATTCATGTTGAAAAGAGGGTTGAGGTTGAAAATTGATCAAAGGCAAATATACATACACTAGACGAATGGCCCGGGCAACGCCCGGGGTTTACCCGAGTGCGAATATATTCTAAAAACGTTGACTTGGGTGGTCGCTATTAACAGGGTGGTCTGTATAGACAGGTGGATGTATCACACAGCTGATAACAGGGTTGTCTAGAGTGGTCGCTATAGACAGGGTGGTCTGTATAGACAGGTTTATGAGAGAGGCACAAACTTACAGGTTGTTGACGCCGCAATCCCCAGAGAGAGTGTTTTTTGTTTTATCATGCTGTGACTCACACGACGACCCAAGGTCAACAGGGGTGGAGCAGCAAGCTTAAGCCTATCACCGTCTGGCGGCGCTGCTTGCGAGTTATATCTACAATTCTGCAAATAACTCTAAGGATATTCAAGATATTCAAGAAATTATTTTTCGAAAACCTTTCCGGGGATATACCTAATAATATCCCAGAATTTCATGGCGATTGGATGTATGGGTTTTGAATAACAGGGTTGTCTAGAGGGGGGCAGGGAGGACACGTGTTCCCTTGCAGCCAATGAGCGCGCATTCTATCCCTGAGCTTCAGACAAACAGACAAACAGACAGAATAAGGCAAATATATAAGTAGATCAAATATTATAACGGTGTGATAAGATATTTTGGATATTTGTTGTGTACCCATATCATAAAAGTTGTAAGAGATTTTTATTTGTCAATTTCAAAGATATATGACATATTATGGGCCTCTCGTATTCCAAATTGCCATCCCTCAATTGTTTATTGTTTTGGTATCAAGTGAAATTTCAAACGAGATTATGTGGATAGAGGAAGGGAAGCAGATAAGAGGACAGGCATTCTATTTAGCATCTGTGTCGCCATTTCTGACAGGACCCCTGGGACAAGTGGACGGGCGTCCAAATTTAGCAAACAAGAGGGGCGGTGGTACTGCAGAATTTGGCAGGATGGTTGGACAAGAGAATTCTATAATGAGATCCGTTACAATTTAAACAATTATAATGATTCTTCTAATCAATTGTTACAGAGGTGGAAAATATATAATAAGATAATAAATAAAAGGTAGATAAAATGTAGGGGAATATATATAGCTGTGTATGTGTACAAATTTCTTCAGCAAGGGGGGTTTCCCCCACCTTGAGAGAATCCTCCTCCAGACAAGGTCTTCTTGAACACTCCTCAGTTCCATGCCGAGGAAGAACATATAGCGGCACGTCTTGGTAGACGTCAGGATGGCCAGGGCGTCATCATCCAGGCTTCGCCCGAAGACCCAGCCCTGCAGGCCACCCGATGAATGAGATCCGTTAATAGCTAAACTTCATGGCAACTGATTATCAGAATCAATCCTTTTCTCTTTCTAATAATGCCCAATACAATTAATAAAATAGTAGTAACTCCCCATGTCAACAATCATAAAGCGCACTTGTACAAAAAGTATCATTTGATGCTTTGACAAGTTTTCTTTGTACGGTTAACACACAAAGTGCAATTTAAAAGGGCCTAAAGTAAAAGTAACTTAACGCACAGAAAAGCGTACAGTCGAGAGTACCACAACAACAACAAATTACGTAAATAAAAACCCACGATTTATTATACTCGTATATAAAAAGCACAGTAATTATATTTTATTGCAGTGTTGATAGGGAGCAGACCAGGGTTACACAGGTATACCAGGAGCCACCAAACACGGACACAGAGAACGACGTCTCTACACAACTAACACCTGGGAAAAGACCCACTCGCATACCTATGATTCCCCCTTATATTCAAACGGCCACATTTGTCCAAAGTACATGCTTGTTCGGCGGTACATATACTAAAATTGGAACGATACAGAGAAGATTAGCATGGCCCCTGCGCAAGAATGACACGCGTTCCAAAGAAGAGGCGTGGGAGATCGGTTCACTTAACAAACAAACAACATTCTTCCCTCAAACACTGAGAAGCTTAAAACTGCGTATGTTTGTCAAAATAATTTGACAGCTTCATTGTTAAAATTATAAAAAGCGTAAAATATAAAAATTGTACTATATACTCTATAAAAAGTATACTAAATGTTAATCAATAAAGAGAGGTAAAATTATATGAGGGAAAAGTAATTTACTGTGTTTTCTAAAACCTTAATTCAGGAACCATTCGGAGATCCTCGGGGATTTGCATCGATTCTTAGCTAAAATCAGAAGGTGCTTCTGATTGACAAAGACCGAGACTTTTATATATGCCTAATATGTAAATATTCGTAGTTAGAATTAAAAGACTACTCTATAGAGTGAGAAGATGGACCAACGATAGAACAGAAAGTTTGTGTACCTTTTTAGCATGAGGTATGAATAAAGTATTTTATTCTAAACTTGTTGTTATGGATCATTAAAATATAAAACAGAGACGTTATGTCATGAAGGTGCCGAGAGATGGATGAATTAATTGCTAGCTATCTGTACTAACCGAGCTAATCTCTTTCTTGTCATTCTTCAGATCCTTGTTTCTGGACCTTAGAATTCCTATATCTCTATTCTGTGCTCTGTACCACTCTGTGAACCACGACTGCCACATGACATATTATTTTATTCTACAAGTTTTTGGTCTCTGTGTGAAAAAAATCGAGAAAGGGTTATATTTAGATGTATGCATTAGCGCGCCAGCTGTTATAAAAATGTAAACTATTTTTGAAGCGTATGATTGTTTTTAAATAAATCAATTTTCTACTGCCCTTACTGCAATGATAAAATAATGAAAGGACCTGGCTCACCAGTGGTGAACCCTAGCAGCGGTTTCGTCAGTTTAATCTACCATACCGCTGTAAATTAAAATGACGAAACCGGTGGCAGGGTTCACCACTGATGAGCCAGGTCCTTTCATTATTTTATCATTGCAGTGAGGGCAGTAGAAAGTTGATTTATTTTAAATAGAATCATACGCGTCAAAAATTGTCTAAATTTCTTATAACAGCTGGCGCACTGATGCATCATAAAATATATATATTTTTTGACAATATCCCCTTTTTGCCTGTATATATTTTATTGCGATAATTAGAAACTATTTTAGACGCGTAAGATTCTTTTTGAAATTAAACAATTTCTACTGCCCTTACTGCAATGTAAATCTTAATGGTATTCCATTGCAGTAAAGGGCAGTAGAAATTGTTTAATTTCAAAAAGAATCTTACGCGTCTAAAATAGTTTCTAATTTTCATAAAAGATGGCGCGCTAATGCATCGTAATATATTTTATTATTTTATTTTAAGATTGAAGAACCTTTACTATACTCTGTAACCTGCCACCTATACCTATATTGATCTACCCTATTGGAGGCAAAGGGATGGAAGACTACTGAGTCTTTTGGCTAAGATCAAAGTGTAGTAGTAGTATCTCTCTCCATCTTCTAAAGACATCGATGGTTATCTGAGAACTCAACGCAATTCTTATAGAATTCAATTAATCAATGCGAGACTCCGGACCTTTCAATGAATTGCATTGGGAACAACAGCCTTAAGATTCAGATATTCAAATTTTAAATGTTGATTTGACAAAGAATTTTACCCAAGCAAAAACCTAAAAAAAAGCCTTAAGCTTTATAGGATGACAAACAAAGAAACAGGTCAAATTTGCTTATGCTATATACCCGAAAGGGCTATTAAGCTATGTTAAACAAAAACACATTTCAAAGAAAAAAACATATTTCTGTAATAAATGTCAAAAACTAAAAATTCTCCAGGTGAAAATTTTATGCGAAACTATAACCTTTTCAACTGTTAAATTCAAATAATTATTAAATTTAGTGTGTGATAGATGAATTCATAAAACTGCACATTATTTATTATTAATAGCCAAACATGGTATTATTTAAATATGCAAAAGAGATAATATGGTTTTACGGGCTACTAACCAAAGTGTATGATTTTTGAGCCCGATGTAAAACAAGAACAATGTAATTTTTTTCGAAGAGATCCTTTTAAACGTGAACTCATTATAGCAATTGATCTACTCTGTGTAATATACCAACAAAAACAATATATATCATATCCAATAAAAAGACAATATCAGAATAGGGGTGACACATATACTTTGGGGGTCTGTGGAAGGATGGTCTAAACCATTGGTTTTCGACCGCTATGATCCAGGTTCGATTCCCGCATTGGGCACTTTTTTTCTGATTAAAAAAAAAATGCTCCAGTGACCCCCGATTCTTTCAAAAGTCCAACCTCACCAGCGAGTGCAAGAAACCAAACGGGGCTCTAGCACATTTGTGAGTACAAAGTCGAGCTGCTTTTCACATGTGTAGACAAGGTGCACTTACAGTAAGAGCAGTCGCCTACTTCTACTCACCATGATTATCATGGCCTGTACCACGTGTACTAGTGATATGCAAAAAAAAAAAACATTTCTACTTTTAATTACTATTGCTGCACCAATTTGCGGTTTGACAGATTCTTCAACCTTGATTCTTTCCTCAGAAATGTCTTGCATCTTTCCAGAGCGTGTTTCAACCATCCTACAAGTGAATAATGAGATAACTCTATTTTAAGTAGCCTCCAGAATAATTTATTTATTTCTCACATCAAAGTTTAGAGAGTTGTGAAATCACACAGTGTTCCAAAAAAATTGTGATTTGAATATACATAATCTATTTATAATACATATTCTGTTTATTGAATTAAATAAATATAAAATATCAATTTGAATTTAAAATATATATATTGTAGCAAAGTATTTATTATATGTACAGATTATAATTTTTAAAAATATTTACAAGTATATTATTTATATTTTTTTACTCTGGAAACTTCCTTAATTGCTTATCTTGCATCTTATAAATGTTTAATTTGTTTTTAGCCTAAAAAAATTGCAGTGTCATCCTGAAGTTTGCATTTCCTGATTTTTTAAATTACATTTTGGTGGAAATGCTGGTTAGATTATTGGAGCCAAACTGAAGATCGCCGAGAAGACTTTGAGGCCTTGGGTGCTGTAATCTACATTTTCAAGACTGGCTCCAGGATTCCATCGCCGTGTCAAAGGCAAGGCTTCCTTACAAAAAGACGATGTCCCTATTGACAACGCGACGCCTAAGCCGCTTTTCACGCCGCAAGAGAAAGGGCGCGAAGCTACTAGGGACAAAGTTTCAAGACTCCAAGGAAATTCTTGGCAGAAGCACAGATCCTTATCAGTTTCTACTAAATTTGCAAGCTCTGTGGTTCACAGATCCCATTGGTAAAGAGCTATGCAGCAAAATATTTATTATATGTACTAATTATAAATATTTTTAATTATTTATATTTTTCTACTCTGAAAACCTTCCTCATTGCTTATCTTACATCTTATAAATGTTGATTTTGTCTTTAGCCTAAAATAAATTGCAGTGTCATCCTAAAGTTTGTCTTTCCTAATTTTCTACGTTACAATATATATGATTTTATAACCCATATTGGCCTCTTTCTAAGGGATGGTGTAGTCCCTTCTTGTTTGTTGTCTGGTAAAGAATTAAGATGCTGTTCTTTTTGAACCCTTGCGATTCTCTTCACATCATGGATGTAAGGGAAAATATACGCCTCGTTTTTGGTAATATTTTAACTTATAGATTATGCTAATTTTTCACTCTATATGCCCTGACTTCGCCAGTTTTCTGCTTATTTTAAAGAAATAATCTTATTTCTTCCCATCAAGCATAGTACAGAAATATATATATATTTTTTTTCCTGACTAAAAAAGAAGAAAATGAGTCAAATACTTGTTTAAATCGAATTTTCCTTGGTTAACAACAACAACAAAAAACAACAACAAAAAGCCTTTATTTAGGGCCTCTCGCCCTATACAGGATTCGCCAGTTCACAATGGATGGGGAGAACACTGTGTGGCCTTTTTCCGGGATATAGTCTTGTGGAATCCAAATATCGCCATCGCTATATACCTATTCTTTGATATTTCATTAATTAGTGCCGGAAATGAAGGACAAAGTTGCCCCGTTTTATCATTTAGTTTTCGTCTTTCCTCAGACAGAGCAGCACAGTCAAATAAGTAGTGCAACATCTCCGTTGTTATTCCTGATCCACAGAAAGTGCATTTCAGGTCTTCACGCCTCAATAAAATCAGATGGTGTTCTCTGAAAAAACTTGAAAGGGTTCTAAATTGTGCGATTAATCTGATCACAGGAAAGGGGAGTTCACTTAAGAAATATTCTTCGGTGGTGAACGTTGTATATATATCTCTATAGTGGGAATATAACTTTGATTGGGTTATTCTTGTTAAGTCATTTTGTATTGTTTGCTCTATCGCAGTTCTTATTATTCCTGGGATAGCATTCCTTAGTGAATCAGGATCATTACAATAAGTAAGCCACGAGGATCCGTTATTATTGAGTAAATTGCTTAATTGTTTTATAAACCCGATGTTCCTTGGTTAAAAATAAGACAAAAACTTTTTCTCAAGACTTAACTCTATATCCAGTTAAAAGTTCAATAAGATTTGTTAAATATAAAAAAAAATGCATGAGGAACAAAAATTAATAAATAAATATACATTATTAGACTTTTAAATATATAGATTATACATTTTTCTTATTATACATACAAAAATGTTTACTTCAATAATTATGAGGGAGAGATATTCTTTATGACATTTACTTTCAAATACTTTATAAGTACTCCAATAAATTTTTGAATTTTTTTCATTTAAAAATGTTAAAATTGATTTTAAATTCTAGTGACATTTCTAAATATTAATATTTTTAGTTGTAGTGAAAATAATAATTCATTTTGTTATTATTATTTTTCGCGTTATACAATTTTTTTCTAAACAAAGTAATAAAAAATATTGTTATTAGTCTTGCAACACTTTCGTCCAATCAAAATAAAGAATCATTTATTTATCGAAATTTAAAAATGAAACGGTGTTAGGTTGTATATAAATTTAAAATAATTCAAAATTATTTATTATTTACTAAATAAACATGATACACCAGAAGAAATATAAAGCAATAATCGATTGGGTATGCAAGGATTTTCTATTCAAAATAAATTTTAATGTATTAAAATTGCGAAACCTACTTTGAAGTATTATACATATAATTCTTTAGGAATTTGTTAATATTATTATAACAACCATTTCCCCATACAATTATAAATATATCTATAAAGCTTATATTCGATATTTAATTTTAAAAATTTTATAAATTAATTTCTAACATTTTGAAATATTTAAATAAAAAGGCATATATTGGATCAAAATATCATTTATTAAGGCAAAATAAATGATATTTTGTTTCGATATATGTTCTTTTATTTAAATACAAGATTGTGTGTGAATATGTGAGAAAGATGTAATATCGTTGTTGTTTTCTTGGCCGACTGTTTTACATATGGTGTTATCTTAAAATTGCTTGTTTTGAATATTTTTTTAGATTGAGTTGAATGAATTGCTGAATTTTTTTTTTTTGTATTTATATATAAATAAAATTAACTCTGTTGATTTTTTTGTATTTAATCGATAACAGCGAAGTTACGCATGTTAATGTTAGGGAAAAATATTTTGATGTTAAGCAAAACCTGCTCCATCTCGTTTTACATAAATGTTGAAAATTTGGTCGAAATTGATGCATTGTAACGAAAGTTTTTAGTGAACAACACTTATGAAATTTGCATTTTATTAATATAGATTTATTTATGGATTGCTCTATTTTCAAAATTTTGAAATATATATAAGCTTCTAATTAAAATTTTATATAAAAACAAACCACACTTTTTCAAAATTTTTGGCACACTCTTCTTTCATCTAAGAAAAATCTTATACTGTATAAATCATATAATACTAGATAGATATATTTATACACAGATTTCTGGAGTGCAGAATGCCAAATACCTGGAAATACTTTAATTTTTATTTAATAAAAATAAAATGAATTTTTATGTTACCATGGAGAGAAATGTGACCTCATAGGTTTTCCATATTATTAGAAATATTTGAAATTAATTCACAATTCATACATGAATTTAAACAAAACTTGTTCTAATTCAACAACAAAATCTTTTAAACATTATAAAGGACTGCGGCGTATGATTATAAACAATACTTAAAGTTGCACCGCATAAGTTTCTTTTCTATGAAAAATCAATATTTTATTTCAAAGAGAAATATCTAGTATTTCTAACTTTTTTGAATGACATATGAAAGGGTGGAAATATGAAGCGTAATGGTCTATATATAATTGGATGACGTATGAAAGGATGAAAATATGAAGAGTAATGGCGAACGGAAAAATAAAAGTGTCCAGGGGCGGGAATCGAACCCACAACCTTCTGCTTACCGGGCAGGTGCCATGTCCACTAGGCTACCCTGGACATATTTCTCCGTTCGTAACTAATATTTAAAGTAACTTTTAAACATTATAAAGGACTGCGGCGTATGATTATAAACAATACTTAAAGTTGCACCGCATAAGTTTCTTTTCTATGAAAAATCAATATTTTATTTCAAAGAGAAATATCTAGTATTTCTAACTTTTTTGAATGACGTATGAAAGGGTGGAAATATGAAGCGTAATGGTCTATATATAATTGGATGACGTATGAAAGGATGAAAATATGAAGAGTAATGGCGAACGGAAAAATAAAAGTGTCCAGGGGCGGGAATCGAACCCACAACCTTCTGCTTATTGATTTTTCATAGAAAAGAAACTTATGCGGTGCAACTTTAAGTATTGTTTAAGAAAATCTTTATTTGCATTGTTAGATTACATTAATATTGAAGGTTATACAGTAAAACATCCCTGTAAAGGACAACACCTAATTGCAGAGTCAAAGTGTCCTTTAGGAAGAGGTGTCCTCTTACCGGAGAGTTGCTAAATAGTAAAAATATTCATTTTGTAAATGAAAACTTTCCTTTGTAGAGGGAGGTTCTACTGTATATATAATTTTTACCTAAATGTTAACACCAGCTTAGAAAACATTGGCAATACAAAAAGAGAGAGTTCATAGACATGTTTGAAATATGCCCATGCTATAATTTGGTCTCATTACACTTGTCACTACTTGTTCATAGCATTGGGTTTGTCTGGTTCCTTCCCTCTATCATTGGAGTAAAGTCTGCAGAGGTAGCTTTGAGGATTTATATCATTAGAAACATAAGTCCAAAGAATGTTTAACATTTAGTTTTTTTTTTTGCTTATCCCTAGTACACATGTGGTACAGGCCATGATAATCATGGTGGGTAGAAGTTGGCGACTGCTTTTACTGTAAGTGCACCACATGACTACACATGACAGTTTTGAAAATTTGAAACTATTATAGACTTATATATATTTTTCATCTCCTCAAAAATACCAAAATTTGTCAAACCAAATTTCTACAATGTTCTATTCTTTACGGGTCATGGTAACTTCGAATCATATCTCTTCAGAATTAGAAAAATAGATTCGCCCAGATGCTCTTGTGGAGCGGAAGAAGAAACCCCCGAACACATTCTGAACTCATGCCCACTGGTGTCAAACCTAAGACAGCAGAGCAAGATGAAAAGAACCTATCTGGGTCAAATAGTTTATAATAGGGAAAGATATACGTAATTTAATAGGTTCTTCAGACTTTTTATTATAAATATACAGCTTCATGCAGCTTGAGGAACTACACTACTATGCGACTTGATTTACATCAATGTAAATAATTAATAAGTTACTTTAGAATATAACTCATTGTAAATAACTCAACTTGATCAACATTCTCTCTCCATGATACTAATTATTACAGATAACTTCATCAACTTCCATCATTGCTTAACATACTGTAAATAACTACCTTGCGATTTCTTCTATCTGCTTATGTTGTTGCTTATTTGTTTAATGTATATGTTTATTCAATGCTCTTTTTCTTACTCTTTTTCTACAATATGAATTATTGTAAATAGTTTCACGTGCAATTATCCAGATCGGATATAGCGTGTCTTGTTTGCAACTGGTAATAAATAAATTATTATAGACGCGTATGATTCTTTTTTAAAATGAAACAATTTCTACTGTCCTTACTGCAATGGAAAAAATTCAATGGGAGGGCCTGGCTCATCAGTCGTGAACCCTCCCAGCAGTTTCACCATTTTAATCTACCATACTGCTGTTATATTGCATTTTTCCATCTTCCTTTTATAGTGATACTGATGCTAGATCTAGCAGCGGTATGGTAGATTAAACTGGTGAAACTCCTGGGAGGGTTCACCACTGATGAGCCAGGCCCTCCCATTAATTTTTTCAAATGCAATAAGGGCAGTAGAAGTTGTTTAATTTTTAAAAAGAATCATACGCGTCTATAATAATTTTGAATTTTCATAACAGATGACGCGCTAATGCATCATGACATTTAGTTTTATTAGAAAAAACATTGTGTTAAAGTGTATTTTACAAAACTTGCAATAGAATAGTTTTAAAATGTTTATTTTCTTTTATTAAAAAAAATAAGCAAGCTCTTGAGAAAAGTTATTTTTCTTCATCATATATATTTGAAAAAATAATAGAAAAATAAAAAGGTCAGGTGATATTATAAATAATTTTTTCACGTGTTAAGTGTATTTATGCAAGTTTGGCCTTAAATACCCATTTCTTGGTTTTCTCAAGAAGCCTCTGGGACCAAAATTCTTTTTGGTCGCAGTGGTACAGCCTACTCCACGCTGATGAGCGCTAACAGCGCAAAACACGTTCATAGATGGCTTTTCTTGATTTATCAAGAAATTGGGTTGGCCAAATATCAAGAAACTGGCTTAGTTGATTTCTGTTCCACCAGATGGCGCTCTGTCTTCTGTAAAGCACATATGCTCCTGGTCAGGATATGCCATTTTTATTTTTAATATATATATATATATTAGATAATAAAAAGGCCTATATTGGATTGAATAAAAGATTTATTTGCCAATATTTCGGTTGGCTGAACGCCAACCTTTATCGAGGCATTACATTTTTGTATACACAAACTCAGCGCCACATAGTGTTATAATATCACAGTTGAAATAATTTTAAAAATACAAAGTAGACGGGGGAAATTTGTGTATGAAATAATTATTATAAAAGACTGGGAAATATTTAGCTTTAAAATAGACCAATACTGATATTTATGCTAAGGTACAATTTGGATCATAGGTTATAAACACAAGGTAATAAGTTAATAAAAGAAAACAACAACTGAAAGTTGCTGATGGCTTGCTCCATCTATAGGAATAAATATCAACTATTCTCGTTGATTTTTAATTATTCCAGAATTGGTCAAATACCCAGTCTTGATTAATCAAGAAAAGCTAACCACATACGCATTTCGGGCTGTTGGCCCTCATCAGCGTGGTGCAAGCTGAACCTCAACGAGGTCATTCAGGCATCCTGAAAAATCATGAAATGGGTAGTTAAGGCCAGAATTGCGTTTCGTAATTTTTCAGGATGCCTGAATGACCAATTTTTTTTTGGTTGTTGAGGTACAGCTTGCACCATGATGAGGGCCAACAGCCCGAAACGCGTCCATGGTTAGCTTTTCTTGATTAATCAAGACTGGGTATTTGGCCAATTCTGGAATAATTAAAAATCAACGAGAATAGTTGATATTTATTCCAATAGATGGCGCCAGCCATCAGCAACTTCCAGTTGCACGTTAAGGAGATGCCTTTTTCTTAATTTATGCACCTTATCCCAGTACAATGTTACATTTGTACTATTTTTCCACAAGGTAATAAGACCAAATCCAAATAAATAAATAGTGTGTGACATTTTGGTAACAGCGTTGTTTTAAAACATGCTGCATTAAAATTTCTAATTCATTACTTTTGTCTGAAGATGGTAACAATGCTGTTACCAAAACGTCAAACACTATTTATTTATTTGGATTTGATCTTATTACCTTGTGTTGATATTTAAGCTGTAAATTATTTTTACCAAAATAAAATAACTGGTTTCTGGAGATGAGTTTATTTTTATTAATGTTATCTCAAGGCATCTTCTACAGGGGCACATAAAATTATAATAATAAATGTCGTTTTATGTACTCTTTCTTATCTCGTGAAGTAGAATGCATCTGCCTTTGTCATTAAGACTGGGAGCACTACTCAGTGGCAGGCCGACTTAGTTCCAAAAGAAATGACCGCCTCTGACATGAGGAACAGATGCCATGTGCAACCACTCCTAACATGGAGTACAAACACTGCTCATCCTGTATCCCTTAGAAGCCCTTACAGGGTACTATCAGCATGGCCAGCTGAGCCCAGGATTTTTAGTGAGCTTGTTACTGCTCCTCCTCCTCCTTTTTCATCCGGGCTTGGGACCCGGAGTTTGCAAGCTAAGTTTTTTTTTTTTTTTGCTTATCCCTAGTACACGTGGTACAGGCCATGATAATCATGGTGGGTAGTTAGCGACTGCTTTTTACTGTAAGCGCACCACATGTCTACACATGTGAAAGCAGTTCGACTTTGCACTTACAAATGTGCCAGAGCCCCGTTTGGTTACTTGCACTCGATGGTGGGGTTGAACTTTTGCAAGAATCAGGGGGCCATTGGAGCATTTTTTTTTTAAACAGAAAAAAGTGTCCAATGCGGGGATCGAACCCGGGTCGTAGTGGTCGTAAACCAAACGGTTTAACCAGCCTTCCAACGACCCCCCGCAAGCTAAGTGATCTGGACAAGTCAATATAAATTTGAACTTAAAGTGGCTGGATGAAAAACTACTCATCTTCTTCTAAAAAAATCAATATATTCAAAAAGAGTTTTTTTTTTGTGATAAGACAAATCCCATAATTTGAACAAAATGTTTCCATTTGACTGATTACTGATTACTTTATAGAAGAGGATAGAATTTCTTAATTTGATAAATTTGGATTATAGAGACAAGAACCCAATCCAAATAAATTAATAGTGTGTGACATTTCGGTAACAGCATTGTTGTTATCACCATGTGCGCTGAATATATACATTTTCTATAGCCATTCCTTTGCAGAACATGTTGGAACATTTTAGAAATATAGATCAAGAATTCTTCCTGGATTAAATTGCCCGAAAGCTTGCCTTAATGCACCAATAAAAGATACTCGTCTTCCTTCGCCTTGTTTCTCTCGTCTAAATGTTGGAACATTGTTCTGTCTTAAACTTTTATGCATTATGCAGCATCTCCTGAGCCAGTAACTGAGGCCATCTATCAGATTGAATGAATGTTTCTTTCCTGAATATTGGTCACAGCATTTTCTGGATAAACCAAACTTCCACACATTTTGAGCCTCACTGTTTCCCTCAGGGATCAAAACTAAAGAGTCACCCAACTATAGCATTCTGCTGTACTGAGTAGAACAACCCTATTACTGCTGTTATATATTGGGGTGAGGAGGCACCTTGTGTGGCCATCCTCTAGGAAAACACCTTGAGATGTTTGAATGGGAGACCCTTTTTTTTTTGTGGGGCCTAGAGAAATGCAAAATGTGTGTCAACATTTAAAGTTCAAAAATACAAAAATATTTTCCCACAATGAGTTTCTTTTTATTTTAAAACGCTAGCTTTCAAGTGATAATTGATCTTCAACGGGCTTAATAAAAAAACATTAGACTATATATTACAAGAAATATTTACAAATACATGTTTTTCACGATTTCATCATGAATAGAGATTTATATAATATAGAAAATATAAAGTATTGGACAAGATATACAACAGAGACTTGCTTATAGCAACCTATAACATGGTTATAACATGGTAAGGTCCCAAAGCTCCAATTGTGTTAACCGTGATTCTAACAACATCTTGGTCCCAAGTGATGTTTAGTGAGGTTCAACTGTACATAACTATACTGAATAAATTTACAGTGAAGCTTTCACACGTAGAGATGTGTTTTAGGGAGAAGTTGGTGACATGAACAACTGTTCATTCAGCTGTGTCCTTCTAATAGTGGCTCTAGGTCAATCTAGTGGGAGGGAATCAGCATTAACTGACATGTACTTCACTAAAATCAACTAGGGATATAGCCTGTGTAGACAGGTGGTGCGCTTACAGTAAAAAGCAGTCGCTAAATACCCACCATGATGGCCTGTACCACATGTACTAGGGATAAGCAAAAAAAAGGGATATAGCAAATCTTTCTTTATAAAAAAAAAATATATATATATAATAGGGTTTGCTATAGCAAGGTTTTACTGTAGCTATCATTCAGCCGTGTCTCCTTCTAATAGGTAGGATGGAAGTCCCTGAGTACTTCATACATTTACTTATTTGCAAACAACACAAAATGTGACCATGTGTAACAATGTTGTTACCAAAACCTCACTCAAAATATTTCAATTTGGATTTGGTATTGTTACTTTATCATGAAGATAGAGGTTGCCTGGCCTGCATTCATAGTTCTTAGAGAATTAAAGATACTTCGGTCAGTAAATCTTTTTATTATCTCGACGTTTCAACAAAAATATTTTGTCCTCATAAGGAACAAATAAAAATTATTCTCTTGTTACCTTGTTTCTCATCTATTATCCCAATTGTACTGTTATCATTGTTTATTGAGATGTCTTGATTCCTTTGACTCTACACTTACTTACTTACTGGTTGGCCCAGATCAACTGCTTCTCACTTCCCAAGCCTGTGGAGTCCATCTCCCAGCTGGCTGATGGCACCCACCTGCTGCAGCTGCTCCGCACCAAGTAAGTTGATGGCAAGAGGCTGAAGGTGGCAACAAGCATTTGCTGTAAAACCTCGCTATAGTCAACCCCAAATTGTGCAGAAAGTTTTGCTTACATGGCTTGTTGACAAACTATTAAAGTATATTCTCTGTCTTGAAATAAAATTCAGAAAGCTCTCTCTCTCACCACCTACTTTGAAAAATACGTGTCTTGTTCAAGGATGTCTTTTTCTTAAATAGAGACAAGGTAATAAGACCAAATAAATGAATGGTGTGTGACGTTTCAGTAACAACGCTGTTACCGAAATGTCACACACTATTTATTTATTTGGATTTGGTATTATTACCTTGTGTTTATAATCTATAATCCAAATTGTGCCTTATCATTCTTAAATAGAGTTGATCTTTGGATGAGAAAACTGTTTGTCTTGGTGGATAAATGATGAACTTTTGAGCACACTCCTCTTCCACTGGCTAAAAAGACAACAGTGTTACTGAAAGCTATTCACCAATAAAAGACACACTATGATCTACCTGCTTTATTTAATAAAGTACTCTTTATACGAAAAATAATCACCCAATGTTTCTATTATATTGAAGATACACTTTGCTTAAAAACTTATTGTATTTACTTAAGGTGGTCTTTGCTAAGAATCTTTGCCATCAGTTATTAGAATAGCTTAAGACAATGATAATCTCCCTATTTGCTATAGAAGACAGGCCGAGGAGAAGAGATTCTTTTATATGAGGATGATTGTACAAGCTTTAGGACAAGATACTTTTCTACGGGTACAAAATGACACAAGTGACAATGGTTTATACATATACACTTTCACGAAGATTTTTCACATAATAAAAAAAAAAAAAATTAAAGTTATATTACTAAACCATTTTATACAAAGTGTGAAAACACAAGATAATAAGACCAAATAAATAAATATTGTGCGATGTTATGGTAACAGCGTTATTACCATCTTCAGATAAAAGTATAAAATGTCTGAAGATGGTAACAACCCTGTTCCCGAAACGTCACACACTCTTTATTTGGATTTGGTCTTATTATCTTGTGTTTATAATCTACTAGCCGAATGACCCGGGCAACGCCCGTGTTTTAATTTAGACACGTGGACCTGTTGGATCATTAACGCCCGTGTTTTACCCGATTGAATGTTTTTATTCAAATACTATTTGTTACAATTATAAATTGGCGCCTTAAATAAATGCATATATTAGTTAATAATTATAGCCTATGTGCTTTATCTGTCTATGTACTGTTGGCTTCCGTAGGCGTCTCTTACTTGGAAAAAGAAAGAGAGGATTCCATTTAGTTATTAACTAATAAATGCATTTATTTAAGGAGCGACCCGCTCCAACACAATAGTTACAAAAACCAAAAAGCGAGTGGGGGGGGGGCAAAGTGTCTCGCGCAGTGGCAGCGCCATCGTAGCAAACCAATAGGAGAGCGCCATTCCAAAAAAAAAGCAAACGGTGACAGAGATGAAGAACGCATGACGCTCGTAACTGTATATAGAATAATCCAAATTGTGCTTTATCAAAGTGTGAAAAGATTGACTAAATATGTAGTACAAATATATAAATGCAATAGAACCTCCATGAGAGGACACTCGTGCTAGAGGACACCTCTCTATAAAAGATGGCTTTCATTTGCAAAATTACCATTTTTACTATTTAGCAACTCTCTAGTAAGAGAACACTTCTCCCTAAAAGACACTTTGGCTCAGCAATTAGGAGTCCTTTACAGGGAGGTTCTACTTTATATACAAATCTAATCATAATATAAACATTTTAATGTTTATTGGGAGTTTTCTTCCCATTAAGATGTAATGTGGGGGAGAGCTCAGAGTAAGACATGCCTGTAGTCTCACACTGGCCAGATGGACTTGCATGGGAGGGCTGTACCTCAACTCTCACTCCAATCCCTGTTGCTCAAACATCACTCTGGTGTCGCAGACAGCCGGACCTTACCCCAACAGAGGACTCCCCCACAGCCAGGTTCAAGGTGATCCAGGACTTCCTCAATGGTAAGAAACTGCCGAGACTTGTGAACAAACACATAGTGGTGGTGGTGAGATGTGTGGAAGCCAGATCTGGAGAACACCACAGGCTATTGGTCGATCAGAATGGAATTATTTAAAATTGTTTATATAGGCCTTCAGAATATGTTTTGTAACAATGCTAGAACTTCTGAAATGAATCAAATAGTAATGGAAAATTTCCCTTGTTGAGAATATTATTACAATGGAAAATACAGCCATTGTTTAAAGATAAGAAGGAAATCTCTCACTGTCTCATATTCCTTGAAAATTGGGAGAGTTATAACAATGGAAAATGCAGCCATTGTTGAACGATAAAAAAAAAAGAAATCTCTCATTGTCTCTTATTCCTTGATAATTGGGAGAGTTATAACAATGGAAAATGAGGTCCCCATTGTCAGCTGAAATTGTCTAGAAATGTCTTTTCTTTACCCTGTATGCTTCAACACTTTGGTGTGTAACCAAGACTCTAAATTACATATCTGTACCAAAATTGGTACCTCTCCCTTTAAAAATACATTGTTTTAATGCATTTTTAAAAGTTGGGGGGTCGGTGGAAGGCTGGTTAAACCGTTTGGTTTACGACCACTACGACCCGGGTTCGAACCCGCATTGGACACATTTTTCTGTTAAAAAAAAAAAAAAAAAAAAAAAAAAATGCTCCAATGGCCCCCCGATTCTTGCAAAAGTCCAACCCCACCAGCGAGTGCAAGTAACCAAATGGGGCTCTGGCACATTTGTAAGTGCAAAGTCGAACTGCTTTCACATGTATAGACATGTGGTGTGCTTACAGTAAAAAGCAGTCGCTAACTACCCACCACGATTATCATGGCCTGTACCACGTGTACTAGGGATAAGCAAAAAAAAAAAAAATTTTAAAAGTAGAAGTTCCACTTTTGGTACACCAATTTCAACTTTCTTCAACCTCATGTTGTATTCTAGTCTAAAACAAAATGTCCTGCCACTTCAATAGCTTACTTTTTGGCCAATTTGACTGTATTTCCTAATTCCTCTCATAAAATGTTACGAAATGGAAGCTGTACTGCTTAGGGCCAAATCTGAAATCATGGTATACAGGTTGGTGGTTTGTCTGGATTTGTCAAAACTGCTGTTGTGGCTCATTATATATCACCAATATCATGCTTTGTACTGGGTGAAAACCAAATGCATTATTTTAATGAATTTTAAAGGAAATATATAAACATGATAAAGCACAATTTGGATTCTAGATTATAATAAAAGAAAATAAGACCTAATCCAAATAATTTATTAGCGTGTGACGTTTTGATAACAGGACTATATAAGAACTTGCTGTAATATTTTTTCTCATTTATTCTTTTGTCTGATGATGATGACAATGTTGTTGCTGAAACTTCACACACTAATAAATTATTTGGATTAGGTCTTATTTTCTTTTATTATAATCATATAAACAATCATTTGGACTAAAAAAAGATGTAACAAGAGCCCAACTGTAGGTCTCAGTAGTGGTCACCAGTTTGATGATGGCTGCTTCCTTTTTGTCCAACAAAGGTTCAAATATAAATCAAAATATAAATGTTTATTAGGAGTGTGTTTTTAGAGGAAATTGTTTCCCCTTATCAATTGATACTTATGACTCTCATGTGGAAAGGCAAAATTGTCCACATTGTCTGTAGCTCTTATTATCAATAGTTTCATTTAACAGCAATCAGTAGTCCCAATTGGAAAAACATATATTTTTGTGATTAAAATAGAAAAAAGTTTTGTTTTTATTGGGACTAGTGATAATTGGGACTTTAGTAGATGGGTGCTGAGTTCCTCCAGTGAGAGTTGTTCTCCCTCCAGCTGTGACATGGTGTGATACAGAGCAGTATGGAGGGGAGCTGGCCACCCTAGGGGAAGGAGAGCTGGCCCTGGCCAAGAGGGCTGTGCTGCTGCTCACAGCCCTAGTGCAGCCCCCCAACCTGGACCCAGCCACACTGGCCGCCCTCACTGCCCTGCCGGAGCCCCAGCAGCTGGAGATCCAGGACTGCCTGGCCACCCTGCTAGCCCCGCTGGATCAGCCTGATTGTCCCGGCACACAGTCCCTGGACCTGGACTCTCTCCTGGGGCGGTCCTGTGGCTCAGGTACCTTCTGTCTGTAAACTTGGACTCTCTACTGTCCTGTGGCTCCGTCTCTGGTACCTTCTGTCTGTAAACTTGGCTCATCTCACAGTTCCTCTGTAATATTGTGTTTGTTGACACGTCTTCATTGTTGCTTGAAATAATCGCAAAGCAAATCTTTATTTTATCTTAAGCAATCTTTATTGCACACTTTTGATAATAGATAATAATACCAAAAGGTATCAAATCCAAAATAATGGCAACACCATCGTTAAGCCAAATAACCAAAATGTGGTCTCACAAAGAGGTAGCTTTACACACAGTCTACTGTGATTTGACCTTTGGGTTTACCAGCCAATTCAAGGTGTGACATTTTCTTGACAGATAATACTTGACATTAATGGGTGTAAAGCCAAAAGAATTTGATGAGCGTGGTAAAGTGTTGAGTTTGGCATTTCTCGCTACTCTCCATACACTTGAGCTTTGGTTTTCCTTTCATCTGACTGGGTTTTCTCCACAGCTGCCACTCCTCCTACTGAACTAACCCCTGTCTTGTGGAAATAACTAACCAATGTGTTCACTCCATCAGACCCAATGCCAACTTCCCCATCCCCATGTACCCCCATTCGCAAGTCCTCCAATCATTGGGGGTCCATTTCTCCAATATATAGCAAGTATTTTTTTTTTTTTAATGCCTAAAATTTGACTTGTTCCTTGCGGAATATTATCATTTCATCTCCAAGAACTTCCTTTTTTTTTTTTCATCAATTCACAAAATTTTATGAACCTTTTTAAATTGTGCTGCTTGACCTCTTTTATCCTTAAAGGTGGAAATCTGGTCCTTTCCATCTGATTGAATGATTAGGATGTTGACTTGTCACCCTCACAACTAAAGGACATTTCTGCAAATCATGATTAATATACCTACATATTTTTCTGGTGTGATAAATGTTTATATACTTTTAAATAACTATTTTTTTTTAACTAAACAAAATCTTTTAAAACATTCATTTAAGCTAAGCATTAAAATATATTTTGAAAATATAGCAATCCATATTTAATTCATTAGATAATAAAAAGGCCTATATTGGATTTAATAAAACATTTATTTTGCCAATATTTCGGCTGGCTGAACGCCAACCTTTATCACGGCATTACATTTTTGTATCAATTGTATCAAAAATGTAATGCCTTGATAAAGGTTGGCGTTCAGCCAGCTGAAATATTGGCAAAATAAATTTTTTATTAAATCCAATATTTGCCTTTTAATTATATAATTAAAATATATATATGTAGCCTAAATTAATAAAAAAAAAATCTTGAAGTTTTCCATTTATTCCTATAAAATTGAAATCAAATAATCTTTGTCAGAATATTGTTTGAAGATTACCTTTTATATCGGAAATATTCTCACATGGGTATAGCAATTTCCAACAGTGTCATTTGATTGACTTGTTCTCTTTAACACTCTGTAGTGAATGGAGGCTGCCATTACCACTCTTGTTTGAAATTAGTCCCACCTCTCTATTCCATCCACATGGCTCCATTCTTCTTTCTTATCTCCACTCAATCATATCTAGGAGAATTAGAATGTGTCTGCCTCAGCAGCAGCATTAGAGCGCACGCTTCTGGTCAGTCCCAACTGTCCCCCACCAGTGGTAAGGCTGCGGGATACTGCCAGAAGTAAGCACCTCTTTGAGGTGACTAAGTAGGTCTCCTTTCAGCGAAGACAATCTCTTTGTCTGGTTAGGCTTTCTTTTTTTTTTTTTCTATTTGTAGTAAATTTGCTTTTTGATAGTTCTTTTTTTTTTTCTTATTTTTATTGATGGAGTCGAACCAGTTTGATGGTAGTGGTGGTGGAGGAAGTCAGCAGACCAACAAAAAGCGGCCGCGTCCTGAGGACGAAGACCTCCTCCTGTCTTCCCATCATCAATTTAAGTTCAACTATCACAGCGAACTTGTTCAACTTTGGGTGCCGAACCTTCGAGGCGATCACTGCCGACACCAGCCTGGACACCCCCGAAAAAATACAGATGGCCACCAGAGGACTGATGCTGGCTCTCGTCCAAGAGGCAGAACTACTTCTTGAGGACGCCTTCAAAGGAGCCAGTCTAGGAAGACCCAATCCCACAGCCACGTCCCGATCCCCTCCACCTCTTTCGCCTCGGTAGTGGCAGAAAAAGACAAGCCGGCAAGGCCTGCACCTCCGAAACCCAAAGCGAAAGCCACATTTGTGAATCTGGCTCCTTCCTTTGAATCGCATGTCGTCGTCAAGTCGGATAACCCCAAGGCCAACCCAAGGGAAATTTTAAGGGAAATTCAAAGGATTCATCCATCCCTAGCGTCGTCAAAAGACGTGGTGGCGTCCATCAACACCAGTGGCAAGGTGGTTTTCCACACCAAAACAACCCAAATGGCAAAGTCGCTGGCTCCTGGGCTGACCTCCCTGCCAACGGGTCTAAGATGCAACGAGCGCCCGGTTATCCTACCAAGATACTGCCTCTTCAGAGTGGACGGAGAGGTGCTGGACGAGGAGTTATGCGAGAGCTTCCGCTCCAACCACTCCGTGCAGTCACTCCAGGGAAAACGTGACATCAGGGTAGTCCATCGATCAAAGAATGCGGCAAAAAGCACTAGTACAGTGTTCATCGAAGTGGACAACCAAGTCGCCGAAATCCTCGGTCAACATGGACGTATCCCTGTGGCGGGTCTAATGCACAGGTATGAGCGCAGTCATACTTTAAAGCAATGCTTCCATTGCTGTGGCTTCGGCCACCGCGCTTCTGCCTGCCCAGCTGCCCTTCCAATCTGCTACCGCTGCGGCTCTGCAGAGCACGAGGGCATCCAATGCTCGGTCGAGCCAAGCCAAAGCCGCTGCTGCCGCTGCAGCAAAAAGTCTGGAGCTCCCATCAACCACTTTGCCACCTCATCTACCTGTCCCTTTGTAAAAGAGAGAATAGCCCGAACAAGAAACAATGTCTAGGCCATTGCGTGTCCTGCAGGTGAACGCTAGAAAATCACCAACTGCCATTCTTGAAATTGCAAATTTGGCAAATTCGACACAGGCCGACATTGTGCTCCTGCAAGAACTCCCAACTAACTTCTATATATAATCTAGAGTAACTGGTTTCTACTAGTTAGCTGGACAGCCCGGGCAGTTGGCGTTTCTTGCGCTCCAGGGGCCTGGGTTAACCTTATTTTCTCTCTCTGTGTCTGCCTTTGTCATTAAGACTGGGAGCACTACTCAGTGGCAGGCCGACTTAGCTCCAAAATAAATGGCCTCCTCTGACATGAGGAACTGATGCCATGTGCAGCCACTCCTAACATGGAGTACAGACGCTGCTCATCCTGTTTTCCTGGATTAGGAGCTCTTACAGGGTACTATCAGCTAGGCCAGCTGAGCCCAGGTTTTTTTACTGAGCTTGTTACTGCTCCCCCTCCTCCATTTTCTACTGGCTAGGGACCGGCAAAGGCGGATTTATTGTATATATCCCGGTATACATGCTAAAAGGTAAAACTTCTTTAAGTTTTGTGTGTGAATGTATTTATTTTCTCCTTTATAGTGCGTTTGTTGACAAATTGTTTGGCTTGAATTCGTGCAGAAAGAAAGCCAGAGAAGCAGTGTCTTTGAACTTTTTAAAAGGAAATTAGGATGATAAAAATATTCCAATGGCCCCCAATTCTTGCAGAAGTCCAACCCCACTGGTTACAGTAGCTGACTGGTGGACATGGGGCATTCCTTAGTCCATCCTCTTTTTCTATCCACACGGCTCCTTCTCCAGTAACTGACTGGGTGTTTCAGTTCCATCCCCACAAAGCCTCCCAGGAGGAACCACTCCCACAGGCAGGAAGAGGCCCTGCCACCAGCCCAGGGGATCTGGCCCATTCCGCCTTCTTTCTTCTGAAGGCCAGCCCTACACCTCTCCCATCAAGGCCTTCTTGGATTCCCCTCATGTCATCAGAAAGGTAATGGCTCATTCACACTCTGCTTTCAAGATTGGAGAATCTTTTTTGTTATTCTCCCAAGTAAACAAGATACATATATAGGTCATGGTAATTACTGTGAGTATACCATGTGTCTATTCCTGTAGCAATCAGTTTGACGCTGCAATTATAGATGGTAACACCTAAGTTAATTATACCTGATGTTTTGGTAACAACACTTTTTTTACACAGTGACGTCATATATAATCTACCTATTTGAATTTGGTCTTGTTACCTTTTGTTTGAAATACGTTATTAAATTTTAGATTAAAACAAAAATTTCTTTTGAGTGATTTTTTATCACAAGTTGTAGAAAGTTGACAATGCCTGGAGAAGGGATGGTCTGTCATTTTTTGAGGCTCCAAGAATTATGTGGAGTAGAGAGGAGAGATACACACAGAATCTCCCCTTGATTTGTCTCAGTGTCTTGTCTTCTTCTCTGACAGATGTAGATCACAATGGGGGTTCTCAGAAAGCTTGTTCTTTTTGTCTTTGCAGAATAAAAGAATATGGGTGTGTGTGAGTTGAGAGAAACTATTTGTCTTTTATTATAAAGGGGAAGTGTCGTATAACTATCTATTTGCTGAGAGAGTTGAGGGGAGACCAGCATGTGTGTGGGTGGCAGGTGGCCCTCAAAGAACGGGAGCAGGAGATCAGCCAACTGCGGCTGCGCCTCACCACCGAGATCTCCCGCAGCCAGGACCTGGAGTCGGACCTCTCCCAGGCCAACCTCTCTGTCCAACAGAAAGGTAGAGTAGCCAGATTTTTGAAAGTCTGCCTGCTTCCCCTGCAAGGTCAAGTTGGAAATTACAAATACAGTAGAACCTCCATTAGAGGACACTTGCTCTAGAGGACACCTCTCTATAAAGGACAGTTTTCATTTGCAAAAATACCATTTTTAATATAAGCAACTCTCCGGTTAGAGGACACATCTTCCTAAAGAACACCTAGGCTCTGTAATTAGGTGTCCTTTACAGGGAGGTGCTACTGTATTATTTTATTATGCTGCTTTTTTGAAAAATATACATTTATATCATACTACAAGCATTAGCAGTCATGGGGCCAAGTGGTTTCAGCCATATATAGGTAACACAAAGAATGAGGCAGGTTGGATGGCACTTAAGAGAGAGTCCAGCGACTGAAGATGCGGCAAGGTCCAGGGGGGTCTGATTGTGGAAGCATAGAAGAGATGATCTCTTGTTGTCCGGTGGCTGGTCATTAAACTCACTAATAACTTTTGGAAGTTCCCCCGGGAGGAAATGATGTAATCTCAGTGAACTGGACCTTGCCTTGCCTGGGTGTAGCTGACTCTCTGTAAAACTTTATTGTCATAATTGTGATTACATGATCTCTAAGCTGGCATGTTGAATTCTATCTACATTTGGGACTTTATACTATTTATAATTATGGCTCATATGAAAATGCTGTGTATATTGACTTATATTACTTTATACAGTAGGACCTCCCTGTGAAGGACACCTAGTTGCAGAGCCAATGTGTCCTTTATGGAGAGGCGTGTCCTCTTACTGGAGAGTTGTTAAATAGTAAAAATGGTAATTTTGCAAATGAAAACTGTCCTTTGTAGAGAGGTGTCCTCTAGCGTGAGTGTCCTGTCATGGAGGTTCTACTGTATATATATATTGTCGGGGCATGAATGTCCAATAAATCATATATTCATTTATGTGGCCACTTAATTTGAATTTGATTATTAAGGTTTTTGATTCATATAAAATTAAAGTTATCTTAACAAGATTTTTAAACTTAAAACTGATTTATTGTAACTGAGAGATTGAATTTAGATATTTAAAAATATATTTGATATAACATAATTGAAATATACTTTGGATTATTTGCACGTTTAAAGACTTTTAATTTAGAAATTAAAAATCTAGAGTGAGATTTGTGGCAAAGATTCAATGAAAAATATAACACAGAATCCAACATATTTAATTAAAAGTTTGACAGCTCCAGTTTTGTGCCATCTCTCCTGGCTTAACTTGAGTTTGCCCATCAAAGAATGGCCAATTCAGAAAACTAAGAGAATATGTGAGGGAGATTATGGTAGTACAATTTCTATCAAAACCAGCAATTGTAAAAACAACACATAATTTGCCCAACTCACCTGCCTAAAAAGTAGCTTGGCACCTGCAGCTCCAGAACACAATTTGGCTTGCATTAGATGCACTAAACAGGACCTTTGGGAAAGGCTGCTGCTTATCATAAACCACCTTGAGGAGCAGGAACTCATGGAATTCATGTAATCTTTAAACAAGGGGATAAGAAACAATAACCCATAATTTACTTTTTTTTTTTTTTGGAATTGGTCATGTTACCTTATCTAATGGCCCCCGATTCTTGCAAAAGTCCAACCCCACCAGCAAGTGCAAGTAACCAAACAGGGCTCTGGCACATTTGTAAGTGCAAAGTCAAACTGCTTTTCACATGTGTAGACATTTGGTGCACTTACAGTAGAAGCAGTCGCCTACTTCTACCCACCATGATTATCATGGCCTGTACCACGTGTACTAGGGATAGCAAAAAGAAAAACCTTATCTGTAATCCAAGCAGGACAATTTTGAACAATCCAAGAAGCAGTATATGAAGCTGCCAGGTTGGGTGTGCAGAGAAGGAGATGGGGGAGCTGCGCCGTACCATCCATGACCTGCGCCAGCAGCTGCACGATGTGACGCAGGAGGCAGCAGAGAGATTCCACCAGCCACCTCCGGCTTGCAACAACTGCGCCAGGTAGTTCTTCAGTCATTGATGCAATTTGCTAGGATCTGTTGTAAATATCACAAACCTCTCATTTAACCCAATACTTCCATTAAATTCAACATGCCTGCAGGAATGGAAATCTAATGCTGCACACATGACTGGTACAGAGCAGGAGGTACAAGCACCAGTTCTGTCCTCCCAAGAGAACAACAGTCTTTGATTTTCAGACTTAAGTCTGGTCATCTATGGACAATGACTTTCCAAAATGGGTGCAAGGTTTTCCCACTATGTACTAAGTGAAGTTCTCAGCCTGCAATCCCAAAACACATCATTGACTGTATTGACCATCCATTGATGAGCTCTACTCATCCCCGACAGACACCATCAAAACTCTCAAGTTTACAAGCTTGATACCCTATGATTGAGTGGGGAGATAAGAAAGAAAAAGATTAAATTCAACTATTTATATCTCCCATAAACACAAGGTAATAAAACCAAATCTAAATAAATAAATAGTGTGTGACGTTTTTCTAACAGCCCTTTACCATCATAAGATACTGAATGATGGTAACAACGCTTTTACCGAAACATCACACACTATTTATTTATTTAGATTTGGTATTATATCCTTGTGTTAATAATCTATAATACAAATTGTGACTTATTATTATATATCTCACATATTACTTACTAATAAAGAAAAAATATTTTTTTGTTCAAAATTGATATTTTTTCAAGATTTTTTTTCAATCTTCCCTAATTTTGGAAATGATCATCAAAATGTGTCTGAGAAAGAAAAACCTAATTTTAACATCTAAAAACGAATAGTATTTTAAACTTGAAATATTTCCTTGAACTTTGAATTAGTCTTCTTCTTCTTTCTTATTCCAATTCAATCATATTAGGGTGTCAAGCTTGTAGAGTTTGACACTTTTGATGGTGTCTGCTGGGGATGAGTAGAGCTCATCAATGGATGAGCCAATCCAGTTAAAATGACAACCATCATGATTGGGTGAAGTAGAATGCGTCTGCCTTGATCATTAAGACTGGGAACACTACTCAGTGGCAGGCCGACTTAGCTCTAAAAGATATGGCCGCCTCTGACCTGAGGAACAGACACCATGTGCAGCCGCTCCTGACATTGAGTACAAACGCTGCTCATCCTGTTTCCCTGGATTAGGAGTCCTTACAGGGTACTATCAGCCGGGCCAGCTGAGCCCAGGTTTTTCAGTGAGCTTGTTACTGCTCCCCCTCCTCCTTTTTCATCCGGGCTTGGGACCAGCAAAGGCGGAGTTTCTTTGAATTAGTAAGAAACATAGGATTCAAAATAATCATTCCCCAGAGGAGAGTGACAGCAAATAACTGAAATGTCGGGAGTTAAATGTTTCTTTTATACAAACTTCTACTGTCCTTACTGCGATGGAAAAATATATTGGGAGGGCTTGGCTCATCAGTGGTGAACCCTCCCAGCGGTTTCGCCAATTTAATCCACCAGACCGCTTCTTAGAGCTCCAATACTGTATTGGACGATTCTGCTTATATATGCAGCACTGAAGGATGGAATCTCAGTTCAGCTCTGAGAAGCGGTCTTTGCCAATTGGCAAAACCGCTGGGAGGGTTCACCACTGATGAGCCAAGCCCTCCCAATATATTTTTTCATCACAGTAAGGGCAGTAGAAGTTTGTATTATGTATAAAAGAAACATTTGTGCTTTTAAATACTTTCATTTTATATGTATAGATGGCGCGTTATTGCTTTGTGTTAAATAAAATATTGTTTGATGTAGCTATATATTCTTCCAAACAAACTTCCAACCAATAAATGATATTCAAGAATAAGAACTTCCGGCATAGAGCCAGAAATAATACTGTAGTAGTTTTTTTTTCTGCCTATCCCTAGTACACGTGGTACAGGCCATGATAATCATGGTGGGTAGAAGTAGGCGACTGCTTTTACTGTAAGTGCACCACATGTCTACACATGTGAAAAGCAATTCAACTTTGCATTTACAAATGTGCCAGAGCCCTGTTTGGTTACTTGCACTTGCTGGTGGGGTTGGACTTTTGCAAGAATCGGGGGCCGTTGGAGCATTTTTTTAATCAGAAAATAGTGCCCAATGTGTGAATCGAACCGGGGTCGTACCGGTCGAAAACCAATGGTTTAGACCGTCCTTCCACCGACCCCTAAACTGTAGTAGTAATATGGCAGAGAGTGTTTCTCATCTCAGGGACTGTTTGGGTTAAAACATCCTCCTCCTGGTCAGGCATGACAACCTCTGACTTCAGGAGAAACAAGGCTGTACAATTTGTTCTTTTTTTAAATTTGATCTTGATTTAACCTCTAGATTTGGGGCTCAGAATCTACATTTAAACTCCCAAATGCTTATCCCGTTAATACAATTGGGGGACACATGTTAGAAATATACTGAACTGCTTTCATTTGTATGGCTGGATTCAAACCAGCAGACTTTCTTTAATAGGAACTTCCAACTTTGCTGTGAATACTTGACACTAGAGGTCGCCCCCCAGCATTCATATTTATTACAAGTGAGGAGGACACCTGGACTAGAAAGATCTTTTATTTCATCGTTGTTTTGTCAAAAAGATTGAGATAGAAAGTCCTGGCTGAAACTTCTTCACTTCTATGAATGAACCATGACAGGACCTTTGGTAGAGGCCGCTGCTTATCATAAAACAGCCCGAGGAGCATGAACTCATGGAATTAGTGTAATCTTTACATAAGGGGATAAGAAATAACAACAAATGCACCCTGTGTGGCAGGTGGTCCCAGAAACAGCTGGAGCTGGAGGAGTACAAGTCAGCCAACCTCTACCTCACCTCAGAGATGGAGCAGCTCCAGCACCAGTTGGAGGAGCTGCAGAGACAGGTTGGTCCTTGCTCTCATAAAGGAGGCTCTACTAGCGAGGTGCCACTGTAACCTAAGGTTTCTCTGGCAACATCCAGCCCACCTGGGGCCAAAGCTTCAGACAATTGTTCGCAATGCTATCGAATTAACACAAACCAGTTCTCACATAAGAGAAAACAAATACAAGTACCCCCTTGTTTATCAATCTGATACCATTTGTTAAGTCTGGTGGTGATTGTGGTGGCCAGAAGGTGTCAGTTAGATCCATGTGTCTTTCTCATCCAAACTGTGCACTTGGTTGGGACAAGGACCTTCCCCTCCACAAATACACATCCTCAATTTTATAAAATAATCCCTTACATCAATATTGAGTAAAATTAATCATTCCTCCAGGGAAAAGTGTCTTTTCAAAACATTTTTATTGTTCTCTAGCTTTCGGGAACGGACGCCCTTTTACAGGAGAAAACCTGGTATAATATGGTATAAATGGTAGAAGGACGTCCGTGCCCGAAAGCTAGAGAACAATAAAAATGTTTTGAAAAGACACTTTTCCCAGGAGGAATGATTAATTTTACTCAACATCCTCAATTTATTATTCTGAAAATAATCTTACTGAGGTAGGAAGGCATAAGCAGTGCTGTAGTGGAGGGTATACGGGGGTATACGCCGTATACCCTATGCTTTTAAAATTTAGATAGCGCATACCTAGTGGTTTTACTTAAAAATAGCGTATACCCTATGATTTTGTTCAAATTTTTTATTAAAAATTTATTATTTTCTTTCTTTGTAATAGTAAAAAAAAAATGATGATAAAAATTGTACTGAAAAATTGCAAAAAATTTTCAAATTAACAATTCACACAAAATATTTCATTCATTTAGTAAAAATTTCTTGGGAAAAATATATCAACTATATTCAAATTAATAATCAAACAAGCCTCCTTTAACGAAAAACGGAAAACGAATATAACCGAACCTTTAATTTTTGAAAATGGTAATTTTGTTTAAAACCACAATGAAATGAAAACTTTAAACTTTCCTAATATTTAAAAGTTATTATGTTTGTGCTTAATAGAAAATATGTTAAAAAATTAAAGTTTAAATAAAAATAAAGTTATATTTTCTGATGTTAAAATCATTTACAAAAAAAAGTAAAAACGACTTCTTCAAGATAGATGTTCTCTTATTACCAATGCTGTATTTATCCAGCAGTGATGTAAACTAATACATAAACAATTTGGTTTTCGATTTAAAACGATTTTCTTCTAATTCTATACAATTGAAAATATATTTGAATTTTATCAAATACTCTTCTTTAACTAAAGTTGCTATGGTAACCATGCTAAACTACGTTATTGTGGACGTTAATTTTGCATATTCTTTAGTTTATTTGAAGTTAGCAAAAGCTGTTGACAAAATAACTGATTTTCAAAAAAATATAATTTTGAAAACTTCTTTAAGTAAGTTTATTGATACTGGCTTAAAAGCTTATTTAAATTGTTTTTAATTGTTGATGAAAAGTTGGTGTTTGTTTTTTAAAAAAATAAATAAAATAAAGATTTTATTCAAAACAAATCGATTAAGTGAGTATCTAAATTTTGTTAATGTTAAAATAAGTGAAATTTAAATTTTCTGTACTTATACTAGCTTTCGAAAATAACTCTTCTGTTTAATTATGGACCGCTGGTTGAAGACAGGAAATTTATGTACTAAAAGAAGTTTGGAGGTAGAAGAAGATGCAGAAAAGAATGAACTAGAAGAAGCTGTTAAAAGAAATAAAAACACTGTTGGTACATCAAATGCAAGTACTATCTCAAAAAGAGCTGATATATTGATCAATAGTTCACCAGAGAAAATGAATGACCAGGATTCCAAATTTGAAGTTTGGAATGATTCCCAATATATTCAATTTAAGGAAAAGTATCCATGGCTTTCAATTTCCAAAGGTAGACTCGGATGTAACATTTGCGCAAGTGTTAAAACTTTAGGGGCTGCAAAAAGTGAAAGAATTCATATTTCACCAGAATGGAGTAACTACCTAATAGAAGCAGCAGGAAAAGATCGGGCAAGCAAATTATCAAACATTCGAATGAAAATTAAAAAGCATTGTGAGTCTGAAGCTCATAAAATAGCTGAGAATATTAAGAAAGACAGAAAAAAAAATAAATTAGAAGAATATGCAAACAATATAAACATTGAAGTAGAAAATGAAAATATTAAGCTTTTTAGAACTGCTTATAATATCGCTAAAACAAATAGACCATATTCTGATTATGAAAATCATATCACGTTACAAACATTAAATGGCATTAAATTAGGATCGACTCTTCACTCCAGATATTCTGCTACACAAATAATAAACCATATAGCCTGCGAAATGCGGAAAATGCTTGTTGCGAAGATTTTGTCAACAAATTCAAAAATTACTATACTAATTGATGAATCAACAACCTTAAGTAATAAATCAACTTTGGTCATTTTCTTGAAAGCATATTTAGGAGGAGAAAGTATTGATTATATTTTCTTTGATTTGTGTGAATTACAATGCCAAGACTCAGAAAATATTGAAAAAGAGCTTTTGAATACTTTGTATAAACATGGGTTGAATGAAGAATATTTAAAAGAAAATTGGATAGCAATTGCGACTGATGGGGCAAGTGTCATGGTAGGAAGACATTCGGGAGTCGTAACTCGACTTAAGCAAAAGTTTCCAAAACTTTTTGCATGGCACTGCCTCAACCATAGATTAGAGCTTTCTGTTGGCGATACTATCAAAGAAGTCCGCGGAATCAACCATTTTAAGGCTTTTATGGACAAACTGTATTCATTATATAGCCAATCTCCCAAAAATTGTCGTGCTCTGGAGGAAGCTTGCCATGAATTAGGAACAAGATTTGCTAAAGTGGGTCGAATTTTAGGAGTACGATGGATTTCAAGTAGTTTTAGAACAATAAAAACCGTCTGGGAGTCATACGAGTCATTGCACCATCATTTCAAATCATCAACATATCTCGATTCCACATATCAAGGGTTATTAAGAAGATTGGAGAGTCCAGAATTTATATTAGATTTAGGTTTAATGTACGACACGCTTCAGGAAATGTCAATGTTGTCTTTAGAGCTGCAGTCTAGAACAACTACTTTACAAAAGGCGGAACATATAATAAAGAGAACAATTAGAGTCATAGAAAGCTTCAAAACATCACCAGGAGAAAAAAGCTTGCTAGCTCTTGAAGCGGCAGAAAACTTAGTTTTTAGGAGCGTAACATTAGTTCCCAATGCCAAAATTATTCCGATTGATAGAAAAAAAAATCTTCTAAGTGTATAATAGAAAAGTTAAAATTAAGGTTGTGTACAGAATCAAATGAAGATAATGAGCAATTAATTAAGGATATTTCAGCTCTAGAACCAAACAATTTTGACGCAGAAAATGTTTGATATGGAGAGGTCGAAATGAGACGTATTTGTCGAAGGTTTAACTTAGATGAAATGAAATGCATTAACGGCTTGAGAGATTTTGTTGATGATAAAAACAATGTTCCCGAAACACTTCAACCATTTTTCAGGGCAATTTCAACATTGCCCTGTTCAACAGCTGAATGTGAGCGAGGTTTCAGCCTGATGAATGATATAATAACAAACTTGCGGACTTCTTTGCTAATATCAAATGTTTCGAACTTAATGTTCATAAATTCAAATGGACCACCAATCGAAATGTTTCAGCCGAAAAAATACGTTCAATCATGGCTTTTACATCATAGATCATCTACTGACACTAGATCAAGAGTTTTTGCCAGAAAAAATACAGATGCATCTCGGCAGTCATTATGGGACATTTTTATGTAAAAGTTGTATGTAATATTTTACATCTTTTTTTCAAATAAAAATATAATTAAAAATAACCTTGTTTATTTTTACCAAAAATTTATATTCTCAAGCGTATACCCTATGCTAATTTTACGACTACAGCACTGGGCATAAGGGACATTTATCTATTTAAGAAGTTGGTCTGGTGTGGTTGGACTCATGCTCTTGGCCTGGCCTGTCCTATCATTTGCATCTCTCTGCACATTGGGGATATTTTCATATTTGGGAAGCCATCTTTGCATATTTACATTGGGGTTATTTTCATATTTGGGAAGCCATCTTATTTGCATATTTACATTGGGGTTATTTTCATATTTGGGAAGCCATCTTATTTGCATATTTACATTGGGGTTATTTTCATATTTGGGAAGCCATCTTATTCGCATATTTACATTGGGGATCACACTTGAAGATTAACTTCCTCAAACACAACCCTCAGTAAATATGTTTTAGACTCGAGAGGGGAGTTAGTATCTTTTAGCTTCTTTCTCAAGACTGTAACTCCAGCAGTGTCTGCTGCACTCAATTTTCAATGAATGATCAACACATCACCCACAACAACCTGGTCTGTGGTCAAAATAAATCTTTCTCTGGCAGAGACAACAATATAATCATTTTGAATATATAATTTTTTTTTATTTGCAAGCAGCTGTTCATGTTTATATTGGGGATAAGTTACTTTTATTTTTTTTGCTTATGCCTAGTACATGTGGTATAGGCCATGATAATCATTGTGGGTAGAGGTAGGCGACTGCTTTTACTGTAAATGCACCACATGTCTACATATGTGAAAAGCAGTTCGACTTTGCACTTACAAATTTGTCAGAACCCCATTTTGTTATTTGAACTCGCTGGTGAAGTTGGACTTTTGCAAGAATCGGGGGCCATTGGAACATTTTTTTTTTTTTTTAATCAGGAAAAAGTGCCCAATGCGGAAATCGAACCCGGGTCATAGCGGTTGAAAATCAACGGTTTATAGACCATCCTTCTACCGACCCCCAGGATAAGTGACATACCAACAACATGTATTAAGGTATTAAAATCCTAGTGGTTAGAGAGTGATTGAAATATAAACCCCACTCCACTTGTAGAAAATTGCTAACGATGGACTTGTAGCTCTCCAAGTTCAGACATCTCATCATGGGCTAGTGCATGGGAGCAGCTGGAAGTCTGCTGTGCTTCAAGGCATTCTTCTTAATCTCCACTATGGGACAAAAAATAACATATAGTTCCAGAGCCTTTAAGGAGGGGTGTCCTTATACTGGGGAGCAGTAAAATAGTAATTCAGGCGATGAAAACTGTCTTTTGAATAGAAGTGTCCTCAAGTGAGAGTGATCTTTCATGGAAGGTCATTTCAAAATGATTATTCACCTATTTTCCACCAATCTATTACACCACATATTGACACAACTAACTGCTCCAGGTGGAGCATGCGCCTCCCAGCCCCCATCTGCAGCATTTGGAGCAGTCTAGGGCCCAGAACTCCCTGCTCCAGGACAGGCTGGCAGAGCTCCAGGCCCAGCTGGAGGGGGCTCAAGGGGAGTTGGCTTCCACCCTGGCCTTCTACTCGGAGCGCTCATCTACCCTGCCTCTGTCCCCCAGGCCCTGCTCAGGTATTGGCTCAGTGTCTGTTGATGGAAGGATAGTATTGTATAATGGAATGGAATTTGTTGCCTAATGTCATCAGTCTCTGATAAGATTTCCATCTCCTTTCTCTTCAGCCCAAGTCCATCTTTGCCCAATCAGACGGAGACCATTTGACAGCACCCATGCCATCTCTGCAATTGTCTTTGATCAGGCTACATTTTTTTTTTGTACCATCAACCTGTATTTTTTAAAATTTTTATTGAGTCCATATACACCCATCTTTATCGCGATTTGAATGACGTAGCTTCACATCCTACAGATTCTCTACCAGCATTGGTTACTACTGGTTGTAAGCACAACTAGCAACATGTTTAACTTCTTCTTTAAAAAAGGGGAAATGTCAACACCATCTTATCACCATCTGATAAGGCACAATTTGGATTATAGATTTATAGACACAAGGTAAAAAGACCAAATCCAAATAAATAAATAGTGTGTGACGTTTCGGTAACAACGTTGTTACCGAAACGTCACACACTATTTATTTATTTGGATTTGGTCTTATTACCTTGTGCTCATCACCATCTAAGTCTTTCAAATATATTCCATAAGTCCCTGGCATCCTTCCAGTGTAAGAGACTTCCACTATTATGACTAGCTGTTTAAGGAATAATTCAGGGAACTATTCTAGACGCCCACCATAGACTTCCATGTTGTGGAGCCCTACTGACTGGTTTTAAATCTTAAACAAGTGTTGGGAGAGTGTAGAGTGAGTTTTGCTCCCACCCTTCTGGACCCCCACTGTATCACACCTCCATAGCAACTCTTCTAAACTCTATTATAAAATATGTGGCATTCTTGTGGCCTTAATAGAAATTGACCAGTTAGATAATAAATATTTCCTGAAGAATCTGCTGTAAGCGTGCAGACTTTCATTGTAACACTTTGTGCAAATCCATAGTAAACAAGTGAATCAAAGAAAGACACTTACAATGGATCCAGGCAATATCTTTGTAGACCAGTTAGTGTGTCACAGCTATGGAAAATCAATGCCCATCTTCATTCTTGAAGGTTTTGCTGAAAGCCATTGATAAATTCTTCTGAATTCAGCAAAAGGTTTTGTTGGGACACAGAGGAATATTTGTTAATAACATTGCTGGAGAGATCCAATCATTCTATTTTATTCCTAATTGTTCTCTTCAAGAATATTTGGTGGTAGAACCAGGAGGGAGGGAGTACCTAACTAGATGAAAGAGGCCTCCTCCAGACCATCAAGGCCCAATGTCAGCAAGAATGGAAATCTACTGCTGCACCTGACTGGTACAGAGCAGGAGGGTCAAGCACCAATTCTATTCTTCCAAGAGAACAGCAGTCCTTGATTTTTAGACTTAAGTTTGGTCATCTATAGACAATGAGTTTCCAGAATAGTAGCAAGGTTTTCCCACTAAGTGCAATTCTCAACCTGCAACCCCAAACTACATTGTTGACTGTATTGGTTTAGCCATTGATAGGCTTGATACCCTAATATGATTGAGTGGAGATAAGAAAGAAACAGAGAAGGGAGTATGCTCTTGTAATAATTCAATGTTTTGACTAAAGATTTTATAAATTATATCAAAAGTGTTACCTATGTCCTAAACAAATTTTGGTTTTTGTCTGGCAGCTCCTGGAGAAATACTTGACCAAAGTCTGAGGATTGCTGAGCTGGAACAAGACCTTTCAAGACTGAACAACCTCTTAGAGGAGGAAAAGGCTTCGGCCCAAACTCTAGAGGTAAGCTTCATCCTCTCCTTGAAAAATTTCTTTTTCATATGTCAAAGATCTTCTCATTTAAATAGGTGAAGAATGGGATTTCACTAAAGTTGCAGATTACCTAAATAAGTGTAATTATTATCACCTTCCTCTCTGTGCCTCTTAATTAATTTTTAAAATATTTGGCACACCTCTACCATCTATGTAGAATACCGGGGAGGGGGTCGGTGGAAGGGTGGTCTAAACTGTTGGTTTTCGACCGCTACGACCTGAGTTTGATTTCCGCATTTGACACTTTTTTCTGTTTAAAAAAAAATGCTCCAATGACCCCCGATTCTTGCATAAGTCCAACCCCACCAGCGAGTGCAAGTAAGCAAACGGGGCTCTGGCACATTTGTAAGTGCAAAGTCGAACTGATTTTCACATGTGTAGACGTGTGGTGCACTTACAGTAGAAGCAGTCGTCAACCTCTACCCACATGATCATCATGTACCTGTACCACGTGTACTGGGAATAAGAAAAAAAAGTAGAATGCCACATCTCCATAAACCTAACATTGCCTGTCTGTGGCAGAGAGACAAAGCTCAGCTGGATGAACAGGTCACAGCCCTCTCCCAGGATGTGGCAGAGGCCAACCAGCAGCTAGCGGCCCTGTCTGAAGAATTCCAGCAGCGGGCCCAAGAGCACCTGCAGGAGAAGGAGCATCTGATGTCAAGATGTGAGAGTCTGAGTGAGCAGAAAGATTTGCTGGAGCAGAGCTGCCGCAGTCTAGCAGAGCAAAGAGACCAGCTGCAATCTGATCTCGTTCAGACCACCCAGAATCTCGGGGATCTACAGACCCAAATATCTTTCACAGAGTCCCAGCTCCAGATCTCTCTTCAGGACCTTGAAGCCCTCAAGAATCTCTTCCTTGAGCAAGAGAAGGCCCACAAGCAGAGGCAGGAGTATCTGTCCTCAGAGAACAAAGAACTCACTTCCACCATCGCCAAGCTAGAGGTCTCCCTACAAACTCTGGAGAGGGAGAAGCACAGCTTGCAAGTCCACCTGGAAAACCAAATCCTTCAGCTTACCACAGCCCTCGAGGACAAAGGCTCGGAGCTCAAAGCTCTCTTTTTCCAGATGGAGAACAAAGACAACCTCCTGAGTCAGAATGCCCATCTCCTTCAGGGGCTTTTCAACAAGGAGAGGGAGTTGACGGAGGAGCTGAACTCAACCAGGGAAGAGCTGAACAAGGAGGTGAAAGATAGCAGAGAGCAGAGCTTGTTGCTGCAGTCCCAACTGGAGAATAAGACACAAGAGCAAGCCCTCCTACAGCAGCAGTATGAGAAGGAGGTGACTGCAAAGAAGAACTTGCTCCAGCAGAAATCCAGCCTGATAGCCAACCTCAACAATCTTGGCGGGAAGATTGCTGACATTGAGAAATATGCTGATACCCTGTTCACCCAGGACAAAGGGTTGCAAGAATCAATTCTTCAGTTCACCTCCAAACTTGACCTGCTGCAGGAAGAAGTAGCTAGAGAGAAGGCCCAAAATGAGAGCTTGTGTGGCTCCAATTCTGCCCTGCAAGATTCCCTTTCCCTTCGCTGTCAGGAAATTGAGCAGCTTCAAGAAAGTCTGCAGGATGCTCAGTCTCAAGTGAGCCTACAGAAAGTGAAGATTGAAGAGCTTGAAGCTTGCATGGCCTTACAAGCAGCTTCTGCTTCAAAAAATTTGGAGCTACTCAAAATGGAGCACACTAAAGATAGGGATATTTTGGAGGAACAGCTGAAAGCTACCACAGAGAGTGGGGAACAGCTGAGAGCAGAGCTAACCGCCTCTGTGCAGGAAGTGGCCCACCTGAATGAGATTGTGGCCTCCATGCAACTTGAAGTTGAGAGGCAACAGGCCGATCTTGAATCTCAAAAAGAGGTTATCGACAAGCTGGAGGCCCTTACTCGAACCACTGCCCAAGAGAGGGAGGAAGCCCTTGACAAAATAAACCAGCTCCAAGAAGAGTTGAAGGAATCTCAATCCGAGATCCACCTCCTGACTGTGCAGATCTCAGAACTGGAGACCTCGGCTCTCAGCAGCAAGGAGGAGCTGGCACTGGTCTTGAGAGAATCTGCCTCAAGAGAGGACTCCCTCAAGGCTCAGCTCACCCAAGTAACTCTTTCTCTTGAAGAATCCAGAATCAAGTATGAACAAAGTTTGGAGGAAATTTCTCAAAAATCAGAAGAGATTGTGAACCTGAGTGGTCAGAAACAAGCTCTTGAGACTCAACTTCTTTTCATGCAGGAATGTAATGCCCAAATGAAGCAGAAGCTGAAAGATTTGGAAAGTGACTTCAGCAGCCTACTAGAAACCAACTCCTTGCTAGAAAAAGTCGTCAAAGAAAATGAAGGCAAGATAATCCAGATGGACGAAGCCCTATCTAACCTGAGACACTATTCTTCCCAGCTGGACGAGAAGACAGTCCAGCTGGAACAAGAGCTCAGCCAGGAGAGCAGCAGGAGCGGGGAGCTGGTGAAGGAGAACAACAAGCTTCTGGCCAAGTATGCTGAGTGCCACGAGCTGATGACCACACTGGAGCAGGACCTGAAGGCTGTGAGGAGAGAGAAGGAGGCCCTCAGGGAGAGCCTGGTAGAGCAGGAGCAAAGCCTGGCCAAGAGCCTGGAGGAACTGAGGAACCAGCAGGCTGTCATCAGCCAGCTCCACAGCAGGATTGACTCCTTGGCTGTAAGTCTACCTCCTTTGTTCATTGTCTCTGCTACTGTTGCTACTCTATGGAATTTGTGTAATCTTTACACAAGGGGATAAGAAACAACAACTCTATGGGAACCTGGGCTATATATATTACCTTTTTATTCAACACTCCATGGGATAAGTTATATTAATTAATAATAAATTCAATAATATATACATATTTATTTATATATGAAAGATACTTTTGGCATAAAAATAGATGCAAAAACTATGTAGCCAAAATAAGCTTACTTCCCAACCTGGCGTGGTGATGATATAGTCACCTGGTTTACAGATGTTACTAAGTGTCTCTTTGGACAAGAAGGGGGCTTTCAGGTACATCTCACAGTGACTCTAGTTATAATTTGTTCACACTGAGACTGTGACCTGCAGGAGGAGTCCGACCAGAGGGAGCTTGCCCTCTCTCAATGCCAGACTACCATCAACCAGTTGGAGGAAGAGGCTTTGAGGAGAGAGTCTGTGGAAACTGAACTGCAGGCTCGCATGGACTCTGAGCGGCAAGATTTGGAGTCTAAGATTCAGGGTCTGGAGAGAGAGTTGACTGCCAAAGTTCTGGAGGTAGAAGTACTGGGCACTGAGCATTCAGTACGACTCCAGGAGGCAAAGCTCCAGCATTCCCAAGCTCTGGAGCAGCAAGAACTGGCCTACAATCAGCTCAAGGAATCCCTGGAGCAAGAACTGCTGCAAGTGAAGCAGGAGGCTGAGACCAAGAGCAACCAGCTCCAGGAGGCCAATCTCCAGCATTCCCAAGCTCTGGAGCAGCAAGAACTGGCCTACAATCAGCTCAAGGAATCCCTGGAGCAAGAGCTGCTGCAAGTGAAGCAGGAGGCTGAGACCAAGAACAACCAGCTCCAGGAAGCCAATCTCCAGCAGTCCCAAGTTCTGGAGCAGCAAGAACTGGCCTACAATCAGCTCAAGGAATCCTTGGAGCAGGAGCTGCTGCAAGTGAAGCAGGAGGCTGAGACCAGGAACAACCAGCTCCAGGAGGCCAATCTCCAGCATTCCCAAGCTCTGGAGCAGCAAGAACTGGCCTACAATCAGCTCAAGGAATCTCTGGAGCAAGAGCTGCTGCAAGTGAAGCAGGAGGCTGAGACCAAGAGCAACCAGCTCCAGGAAGCCAATCTCCAGCATTCCCAAGCTCTGGAGCAGCAAGAACTGGCCTACAATCAGCTCAAGGAATCCCTGGAGCAAGAGCTGCTGCAAGTGAAGCAGGAGGCTGAGACCAGGAGCAACCAGCTCCAGGAGGCAAAGCTCCAGCATTCCCAAGCTCTGGAGCAGCAAGAACTGGCCTACAATCAGCTCAAGGAATCCTTGGAGCAGGAGCTGCTGCAAGTGAAGCAGGAGGCTGAGACCAAGAACAACCAGCTCCAGGAGGCCAATCTCCAGCATTCCCAAGCTCTGGAACAGCAAGAGCTGCTATGCGTGAAGCAGGAGGCTGAGACCAAGAACAACCAGCTCCAGGAGCTCCGACACAAACTGGAGATGATGCTTGCCTGTATGGAAGAAGAGAAATCTGAGCTGCTGGAGAAGGTCAGGAACTCTGGAACTTTGCTTTCAAGCAAAGAGACGGAGATACAAGAGATGACCCGTTCTCTCCATTCACTACAGGTGAGTTCTCCAGGGATGTTCTCTAGAGATATAGCAATAGGTAGCATGGAAAATCTGAAATTTGAAGATGGTCCATTTTTCAATCACCCCAGTCAAAGACTAGTGGTGTTAAGAAATGAGCTACAACACCAGATTTTGACAAATTCAGACAAAAATCCAACCAGCATACCATGGTTTCGGACTCTGACTCTCATCAGTACAGAGCGGCTTTGATTTCATACCATTCTATGAGAAGAGTAATGAAATTTGTAAAACATACCCAAAAAAAGGTGTTTAAGCTGATGAAGTAGCAGGGGGCAATTTTCAGGCTAGAAAATAACATAGTGCATTGTTCTAATGTATAATTAAAGAGAAAGATGCTTCTTTTGGCACATGATTATCATTCTCCTGTAACTTTATGTTGTAATCTAGCCTGAAAATCAGCCTTTTCCACTTCATCAGCTTAATTGGTAAATTCAACCAATTTCATAACTAACTTTGTAGGATTTTATGAAATAGAAGCCATCCCTGTACTGATGAGGACCAGAGCCTGAAACCATGGTATACAGGCTGTTGGCTTTTTGTCTGAAGTTGCCAAAACTGGTGCTGTGGGTCATTCCTTTAACTGGGGTGATAACACACAACTCTCTTTGATTTCCAGACTTAAGTCTGGTCATCTACGGACAATGACAATGGTTGCAGGGTTTTCCCACTATGTACTAAGTGTCAACCTGCAACCCCAAGACATATTATTGACTGTATTGACTCATCCATTGATGAGCTCTACTCTTCCCTGGCAGACACCATCAAAAATCTCAAGCTTTAAAAGCTTGATACCTTAGTGTGATTAAGTGGAGATAAGAAAGAAGAAGAAGAGAAGAGGGTGATAACGCATTGTTCTAATGTTTAATTAAAGAAGAGGTCAGGTAGTCTCCTGGCCCTGCAAATGAGCATTTTCAAATGACAGAGCGCCATCTAGTGGAATAAATATTAACTAAATGTTAATTTAGGTTTATTCAATAATATTAGTCAACACATTTTCTTGATGAATCAAGAAAAGCCAACCATGTTGGTGTTTGGGGCTGTTGGCACTTGTCAGCTTCTAAACAATTATATTAGAGCTGTACATACCTTGAAGTTAGTAGCCGAGCTAAACTGCTTTAGTCCAATTGGTGACAGGCAGCAGGACACAACTTTATATGAGGGCATAGAACGTGTTCAATGACTTACTATAGTGCTGCTGTGTTACTCCTGCTGATATTGCTGGGTCAAGGTTGAGAGGATACTTTTTTTTACAATATATTGGTTTAAGTCTGTGTTAATGTGTACTTTGGGGTAAATTTCCATGTTGGAAAGGAGCACTACTGTTGAACTGTGAATCTGTCGAAGCTGACTGTCAACTTGTGCAGCTGGAGATGGGCGAGGTGCAGTCCAAACTGGAGCAGGAGGAGGCTCGGGGCCGTACCCTGCAAGAACAGGAGCAGGAGCTGAGGTCCCAGCTGGCTGGAGCTGAAGCCAGAGCCAGGAACAACCTGGAGGATGCCCAGAGCAAGCTCCAGGGCTATCTGGAGGAGAGTGAGACCTTGCGACAGTCCAACACCTTGCTCCAGCACCAGCTGGCCCTCCTGAAGTCCGAGTCTCAGGACCAGGCCCACAGCCTCTCTCTCACAGTGGACTCCCTGCGACTGAAGCAAGTGGTCCTGGAGGAGAAACTGGCTGCACAGGAGCTGCTACTCACCCAGAGCAATCACCAGCTTGCCTTAGCCAAGCAGCAAGCTCTGGCAGAGAAAGAGCATCTCCAGAACCAACTTGCTGAGTGCAAGAAGGAAGTGGATACTCTGGTCCAAACCTTACACACTGTTGAGAACACACTGAAGGTAAGCCCCAGCTGACATTGTTAATTCCTAGTCATACACTTGATATAAAATGTTGCATATAATCTGAAGTGGACACCATAAGGAGTGGGGTCTCTTTCTCTCTGGATCACAAGGTTGATTTCTCTGAAAGCAGGAAGCTGCTTCAAATCAACATGGTATAAAGATGACAAAGCTTTGTTTCCACAGCAGGTGTCCTAGTAGTGTTGGTACCTAGCCCAGCACACATGTCTACACTTCATTTAACATTTGATGGGGGAATGATATATATAGCATTGATTTTCTTAGCCACCATCTGAATCCAGTAAAAAAAATTGTTATTTACTACCCACCATGATTATTATGGCCTGTACAACATGTACTAGGAATAATAATGAAAAGTTCAACATTGCACTTAAAGAGGAACAGCCTTGCTTGGTTAATTGCCGGTGTGGTTGGACCATTGTATTATTTAGAGAGGGCAAGTAGGGGGATAGTGGAAAGATGGTCTAAACCCTTGGTTTTCGACCGCTACGACCAAAGTTTGTTTCCCGCATTGGGCACTTTTTTCTGATTAAAAAAAAAAATGCTCCATTGGCCCCTGATTCTTGCAAAAGTCCAACCCCACCAGCGAGTGCAAGTAATCAAAACGAGGCTCTGGCACATTTGTAAGTGCAAAGTCGAACTGCTTTTCACATGTATAGACATGTGGTGCACTTACAGTAAAAGCAGTCATCTACTTCTTACACCCCATGATTATCATGGCCTGTACCACATGTACTAGGGATAAGCAAAAAAAAGAGAGGCCAAGTTAGGAGAGGATAGGTCTTCTTCTTCTTTCTTATCTCTACTCAATCATATTAGGGTATCAAGTTGTGACCCTTGATGGTGTCTGTTTGACAACCATCATGACTGGGTGAAGTAGAATGTGTCTGCCTTTGTCATTAAGACAGGGAGCACTACTCAGTGGCAGGCCGACTTAGCTCCAAAAGAAATGATCGCCTCTGACATGAGGAACAGATTCCATGTGCAGCTGCTCCTAACATGGAGTACAAACGCTGCTCATCCTGTATCCCTGGATTAGGAGCCCTTACAGGGTACTATCAGCCGGGCCAGCTGAGCCCAGGTTTTTTAGTGAGCTTGTTACTGCTCCCCCTCCTTTTTCATTCGGGCTTGGGGCCGACAAAGGCGGAGTTAAAGGAGAGGTTAATTACCGGTTGGACCGTTGGTTGGTGTAGGAGGAGCTGGAACAGAAGGAGAGGACAGTGGCGTCCAGGATCTCTGCCCTGGAGGAGGAGCTGCTACAACAGACCAACCAGAGCAACAGCCTCAAGCAGCAGGCCAAGGTAGAGCTTTTCTTTATTTGGTTCAGAAGTATGTGTTACATTTGCTTCACTCTCACTCTCTTTTTTTTTTTTTTTTTTTTTAATCACTATTTTGCATTTTCTCAATAACCAGCATACTCTTGCATTATAACTTGTGAAAAAATGTAACATTGTATAGGATAAGCTCTACCTTCTTGGTCAAGCAACAACATAAATAAACTTTTGCAGGGAATTTGAGTCCAATATAGACTCCTGAACAAAACTTAAGGAAGTGGAAAGTGATGTTGCTGTTCGTCTATTTAAAAAAAAAAAAAATTTTTTTTAAGGAGACAGTCAATTTTATTCAAACTAGGTTACCTTGTGTCTTCACTAAAGGTCACTGTGTATCAAATATCTTTTAGAGTTATTGTCTGAATCCTGATATGCATTCTAAAAGGTACAACTTCCTCAAGTTTTGTCCATGAGTGTATATGTAGTACTTTTGTAGTGGCCAATGACATTTTTGAGTAAAATATATCATTCCTCCAAGGAAAAGTATCTTTTCAAAACATTTTTATTCCTTTGGACACGAACACCCTTCTACAGGAGAAAACATACTTATACCAGGTTTTTTCCTGTAGAAGGGTGTTCGTGTTCGAAAGCTAGAGAATAAAAATGTTTTGGAAAGATCCTTTTTCCTGGAGGCCTGATATATTTTACTCAACATTTATACAATGACATTTTTGTTATTCTATATTGACTTGAAAGATATTAATGATTGAAGGATGAAAAAAAAAAAGATGAAAAAAATGGAATTGGCTCTGCATTAATAAATGGTATTTAAGGAATAATACACTGGTCCGCAAAATTAAAGGAACAACATATTTTTTTCATTTATCTCAAATTTTATTGAACATTTATCAATGAAATTTTATACACAAATTTATTATTCCATTATTGATTAGAATACCCGAAATCAAAGAATTCTAACACGTATTTTATGCAAACTAGCCGGTCAAGCAATGATTTTCTTGCAGTCAGTGCATAAATATCTTGGATATTGTTGTTAATATGGGGTGTGATCGCCTTTAACTGATAGACAGGCTCTACATCGGCGACCCATACAAGAATTAGGGAGTTTATCAGCTCCTGTGGAATCAACGCCCACTCTTGTGTTAAGGCTGTTTCTAGCTCATGAGTGTTTCTAGGAGGGGGTTGGAGGGATGAGATCCGCCGTCCTAGGTTGTCCCATACATGCTCAATGGGATTTAGGTCTGGGGATCTGATGGGTTCCCCGGTTTGGATAGATGAAAAGGGAGGATACACGATGTATCTTATTAAAAGTTTCCTTACTTAAGTATATATATATATAGCAATTTAGGCCAACAACCCCATGTATATAACCCACAGCAAGACCTTAATGTTGTATAATAGCAGCACAGCTGTCAGTGATGCACTATCGGCATATGTCTTTACATCATCACATGTAATGCAATTTATGCAAACAGGATAAATAAAATAAATAAAAAAGAAAAGGGGGGAAAAACTCTGTAATTGATTAAGAGTTGAGCTAAAGCAAGGATCGAGCATATAATATTGTCAGAACAATGGTCTAAAGATGGAAACAGCCGCGACACTATTATACAATATTATCAGACAACCCATGAAATCGTTATTAAATTGGGCAATCTATAAAACACTGAAACACAGACACTCGCGGCAATGTATGTGGCCGGTAATTTATGGGAGACTTGATTATTAGTAACATTCCCTTCAAATAGGTAAGAAACATACAACATTTCATTTAAACAGTGGGAATAGCACCATAAGGCAAATTATGTATGAAATAGGTAACAGAAGAAACAAGAAAATTTCTCTAGACATTTATTTAAAATATCTTAAAATTTGGGAACATGTCTATACTGACGAGATATGCTATTTACATAGTAAAATTTAGATAGAGGTGACCTGAAGTTACTTTATAACCCTTTAAGGCCCATGCGAAATCTAGGTTGGCTACTACACAAAAAGGGGGGGAAACCTAGATCTCCATCTATTCTAGCGGGACAAAATATACGAACCCTAACACTCCTTTTTAAGTCACTTAAAGCCCTTTAGGGCCCATTCAGAATCTAAATAGATTAGCTTCTGTTCGAAAAATAAAAAAAAAAAAAAAAAAAGGGGGGCTAAGCCATAATGGCAAGGGGCTTACCTTCTCTCGAAAGCGGCGGCAAGGTCTGGTCTCCTCTACGTCTCAGGCCCGTCTAAAAATCGTCCTTCTCACTGAGCGACTCCGATCGAAATCTGCCTTTTGGCAGAGAACCTTCTTTTATATCATCTCTCTCTCCATTTTCATTCGCCGAAAGAAACACCAATCAAAATGGCCAACGGCTCCAGTATCAATTTCATAGACGCCCCAGGCCTCATCAAAATAGAACGCACTAGTGTAAGATTTCAGACTCCAGGCCTCTTCCATCAAAATAGAATATATAGTATTACCAAAACAAGAAAATCTAAAGAGAACAACAGCTACGACGATAGTGTAAAATTTCAGACGCCAGCCCCCCCTCTCTTTCCACATGGGTTGAAATATAATCCTCCCTTTTTCTCGGGATGGTATATATATCGCCCCCCCGTCTTGGCTAAAATTGACCCAGGCCCTTTTTACCTGGACTGTAATGTGATGCTTTCCTTTCTCTGGAAGGATATTTTATAAGTTTCAGTCTTTAGAGATCTTCCTTCTCCATTTTTCTCTTTTTTTTTTTTTTTTCTGGTCACCTTTACCTAAATTTTTGGTGAGGGGAATATATGTACATATGAAACAACAGTTTCCAGCTCGGATGTCTCTGGATGTCTTCTTCTTTACCAGGAATCAGCTTTCGGCATGGAAGTCTGGTGTCACCAAGTGTCTAAGTTTCTGGGCAAAAAAAAAATGGTCTGTAAGTCTATGTGGGAGGGAAGCCATGTATCCATTTGATTTGATTATACATACGCCTTCTGTTGGGGTATGGTTACAAAAACGTGCCCCAACAATCCTCCCCCTGCCAAGTAATGGACAAATGCGTTTGTGTTATTCATTATTCATCTGCCTTTCATCAGTTACTATGAAAGCAGGCCCATTTCTAGCAAAATGCATTTTCCATTACTAGGTGAAGCCAGGTGTACCGAAACCTATAGGGAAGGTAAGGCTAGTCAAAATGATGGTATGCCATTCTAGATGTTTATTATTCCGAACACTAGTGGGCATTGCGCATCCTGGCAAAGGGGTTTTTATGTGCTATTATTCTGTCAGAACACTGTTATCAAAATAGGTTATTGGGGACAGTCATATCATATGTATGGAAGTAAGCAAGGTCATCTGTCTTACCATTCATGGGTATATATACCACCCTTCCACTTTCTTCTTTGGTCTTGAGGAGTAGGCCTTCCTAGTGGTAAGTCCTCTCAACCCCATCCTTGCCTCTTGGGGTACTGGATTCATTGCTACCTTCTTTCTGCTAACAATACAGTTAGGACATTTCCCTATTACATATTATATATAAAAAATTGGGCGCCAAGAAGTCGTTTAGAAATAACTGACTAGTCCAACTCCTAAAACATGCCAGCATCTTTATTTTCGTACCAATCAAGACATTCGTGTGGTATAGTTATATATATATACAATCAAAGGAAAGGATAATTATAGTTAGCTGAAAGAAATATCTTGGTATATAATGATTAGCCTATGACATGATGACTTTTGCTAAATAAAAATTACAGAAAACAAATTATGTAAGTAATCATTAAATAAGGCACGAAATATGTAATGATAAAATGAATCCTTCCATGTTATATGATGAGTATAACATATATATTGAAGTAAAAACATATCATGTAGATAGTGATTAAATATGTTAAGATATAAGTGATAAAAATCATCCCATGATAGATGACAAAAGAAAACTACTACAAGATTATATATGGTGACAAAATATATATAATTAAATATTTAATATAAATATGAATATCATGAATGTCAAAATAAAATTGTTGAAATGAATAGTATATGACTATAATATAATATATATGATATAAAAATAATAACATATTGAAAAAGAAAATGTAAACATAATGTATATTTGTGCGCTGAAGGATCAAGGTTTAGTATCTCAATTAAGTTTTCAATCTTATTCAGTCTGGAATCACGAGTTGGTCACTGGGTAATATTCGTCTATCCCGATCCTACTGGAGGGTGTGTTTTCTCTTATGTGTTAGATTCCTCTGTTACAATACTCTCAACTCAGATGGGTACGTCATTTAGAATCTTGGTCAAATGGAACATAGCCCAGACCTCTATTAAACTACACAGTCCATTTAAATCTAGGGTGACAACCGTATGAAGAGAATTTTTCTGTTTTGGCAGAGCGACTAATCAATTTCTACTATTTTGTTTGTGGCTCCGTTTACCTTGCCTCTGGGGTGTGTACAGTTCAGCTACCTCCCCCTTCCAAGAAATTCATATTACTTTCATCTACTAATATACTCTCTATTCATTGACCTGAATCCTATAAATCTACATCTTATAAGTTTGAATTTTATCAATCTTAAATTTTGGTTCCTTTTACAAATTCCTTCAGGATTCTACTCCCTGTATAACTGCTCTTAATTCTACTGTCCTCCATACAACACTTCTAAAACTTTGACTCATTGGCTCGTTCTGGTGTCTCGTTCGCGGTCATTATAGTTAACTAATACTTTAAAATCTTATCCTAACATGGAACGAGTCTAAACTCGTTGAAGGTCCTGATAATTACTTATTCTGTCTCTCGAATCGGTCTTATACTCGAATTCATTCCAACAAAACGTATGGCAGGGCGAATCCTTTATTAGAAGAAACTTCCGCTAGCTATGGGGGATCAAACTGGTACCAAAAAAAATTCAATAGACGGAAACTACTTCGTCTAGAATAACTGGGCAATCTCTGCCTACATGCCAATCTTACAGGACCTCCCGTCTAGAACACCCTCACTCCAGCCATGCTAAAAGCGTCGAAACTACGGTGTCAGATCGGTTACCCAAGGTCGCGCCGTTATACCCCAGGTTATACGGCATGGCTAAAACAAATCCCCCATCCTGCATAAAATTCAATCTATACCTCTTCGTTTCCTCTAATGAGGAGAAGTTTTGTGGGTTTTCTGGTCTGATCATAACCTCCCACAACCTTCCAGTCTGGGAATCGAGATATGATCATTATCTACGACTCTTAAAATTCAAGTTGATATAAATAACAAAGAGTACTTTATTACCCTAGTAATAGAAATTAAAAAAAAAAATTATACTCCTCCAAAAGGAGACCTAACAAAAATGGAGCGAATATTTTCCTAACAATAGAGTTTTTACAGTCCTGTGAGGCTATCGTTCTTAACAAATAAAGAAATCAAAATTGAAAATTGAACCTATTAAATTCCCTAACACTACTCTAAAATAATTTTTGGTCTAACAGTATACTAGTTTTTAACCTTCTTACACATTCATTAAGCCAATCCATTCATACACCCTCCCCCCCTTCATTCACGGCTTGCATACAAACTAAAGTTAAAAATTGCTATAAATGCCAAAACACTTAATAATCTCTATCAAATAAACCCTAACAATTTCTAAATTCCAGGACTAATGTGAAATCAAATAAAGTTTTCTAATTAAAACAAATTGGGAACTAAAGCCCTAGGTTACTCAAAGAAAATGCCTCTGTACAAGCTCTATATATACTAACACTTTATACTCGATAAATGATTGTTAACAATAATTGTTAACAATTCTAAATAATCTGGAAGCTAACCTACCAAAAAAAAAAAGAATCAGTGTAACTTCAAAAACTGCCCTTGCCTTGACACTAAGCGACTTTTCACGACAATTCTATAAAGACACACACAAATTATAATGGTGAATAAAGGACCATTAAACGTGACACCTCATAAAAGCGGAATTGAGTCATTCCCTTAGCCACCGTGGGTGAAGTCACTTTCTTCTTACTTCCTCGTGCGTCTGCCCCCTTTGCAGTAGTCCGACCTCAACACTCTATTGAAAGATGGATTTATAGGGTTTACGATTCACTACCCAACACTAACATTCTCAAGTGCTTTCCGAGGATCGACTACGGTCTGGGCCTACTTAACTTCTACCCCTGGCTTAGGGTCCCTATACTTCACAACTTTACTCTGAAAGATTGACCTTTCATGTCCTCATTAGAAACCTATTTCAAAGCTACTACCTGAAGGCCAGGGATTATAGGGTTTCTGAATTACCCAACACAAGCCATAGGATGCCTATTAGGTTTGTTGTTTTAGACATAGCCCCCCTCTAAGTTGTGATTTCCTACACCTTCCTTCACCTATTACTCCTGATAATAACTAAAATTTCAGATTTACACTAAATAATTAATTCACAATGGTATACATTATTCTCATTGGTCTTTGAAACTCGGGTTTTAACAAGAAACAGTTTGTATTAAAAAAAAAAAGGAATCCTAATGAAGTTCTACTTTAAAAAAAAAAAGGTTTAAAAAAAAAAAGGTTGAAATCTCTAAACTTCTCATTCTATCGAGCTGATTCTCCGTACACACTCCAAAATCCTAGTTAGAGGCGACGGTCTGAGCAGAATTTACACTGTGTGGGCCTTTTCACCCTTGTAGACCTGCGTAAAGTTAAACTGTTCACACTAACTCTGTCAACTTCCTCTCGTCTCATTACTTCTGAGTTCGCTCTGGTTGTCACCCCTTGTTGGATAAAATTGTAACATAACAATAAAAAGAAACTAAAATTTTCCTAAATCATATCCTGACAGGTTGTACAAGCTCTTCAAAACGGTGTGTCATATTAAAACAAGGTTGTGAGACAACTCTTAATTATATACTATACTAAAAATGAGGCTGAGCCAATTCTACACTAGGAGAACACGAAAACCCAAGATGTAGTCCTTGTAGCGAGCATGGAGCCCTATCACAAAACCCGAAGTGCAAGGAGGACAGAGTTTCCTGGTATTCCCTCTTATCTGGCACGACCGGTCGGGGTGAACAGTCGCGTCACGTGAAAGGAGGAAATATCTGAGTTCCCCCCTCTTGCTCTAACTGTTGGGTCGATTTGGCTCATGTAAATAGTAACTCTTATACTATATCTAAAATCTCTCATATAACTTATTAAATAAAACGGTGTAAAATGGTGTTCTATACAAGGATAAGGTTGTGACAATTTTCTCTAAATGACACACTAATATTAAAACAAATTGTGAAGATCTTTAAAGGTGGCAACAAACACTACAGTAAGGTTGTGAGACGGTATTCTGCACAAAGACAAGGTTGAGACAAATAACACACAAACCCTGAAACATGGTGTTAAAGCTCCTTTCAACACTTAGCACTAGAACACATGTTTAAAAAAAAAAACTGCAAACTGTTTAAAGTTCACCATAACACTAAGACCTATTTGCTATTTAATATATAACCTAATATTGTAATTAATAAAGACCTATCTATATTAAATAGTGTATACAATCGCTGAAACTTATGTAAATCAGCTTACACAAACCCCCAGTGCATAATATGTCTTATTTTAAAAGAAATAGTTCTATCGAGGCGATACTGCGGTCGACAGCTACGCTTTATACATTAAATGTACTTTCTTCTATCAACCTTTATCTACTATTTACAAAACTCTTTATCCAACCCTTTCCAATTCTTTCTCTTTCAACATCTTTCTATCTCTTCCTCATCAACATTCAGCGCTTTCTCACTCTTTCATCATCCTTCATCATCCTCAACGCCTTTCAACTTACTTCCATCGCATCTCTCTTCAACGCCTTCAACACATTTCATCTCTTATTCATCACCTTATAACACAGTTCAACGCCTTTTTCTTCATATTTCATCGCCCTTCCATTACTTTCAACACCTCTTTCATCACCTCTCTCTCATCTCTCTTCCATCATTTTCTACACATTTCACTGCCTTTTCATCCCTCTGGTGTTTCCTCGAAACCCGTCATCGGGATCTGGATCCCGATCTATTATCACTCTTAATTTTGAACTACTCTATTCCAACAGCCTATGACCCTTAAGCTTTATAACTCCATATACACTCGGCGGGGTAGTTACCTTGTTAAGAAAACCTATAATGTCATAGATCATTTAGAGAGAGAACATAACAAATTTGTGCGAATAGTTTGCTTCAACTATTGATTGTAAGCCTATTAAACTCGTTCTCTTTAGGTTGGCTCGCTCATTAGTCTTCGATTTTTTTCATTCAATGGTCATATTGAGTCCACATGGGTGCTAAACGTAAACTGTATTAAAATGGTGTAGTTTTCTAGTTTTCGAATTATATGACAGTTAGAAAAAAAAATCCTGGAAATATCTCGCACTGGCTACTATTAAAAAAAATTGAATGGGGTACAACTCCGATCTTACAGGATACCTCATGGCTCATAGAATTGAATCGCTCATTTCTCACTAAAATATTCACACAGGTATGGAGGTCTCCAGTGGTTCTATAGCTATTGGTCAACTAAATTAATAAATGGCAGGAATTGAAGCTAGTTTAAATGCTCATATGCTGTTTTGTCATGCGTCTTTATGTCATCTGCAAAGGAAAGTGTCGCCTCAAAGGACCTAATTCTGGGACTAACATCCGCTGCACATTTCAGGAAGGAGTGGTCGTCCATACAATAGCAAGATATCATTTTGCTGCCAATGTACAATGTTGAGCATTTTCCATGTCGTCATTTTGTCGATCCCCAATCTTCTAGGGTGTTTCTTTAAGCATTTCTTGATATCGTTTAATGCTTTATGCGATCCCGCCCGGCATTCAATAAGTATTATTTGATCGTACCATCTCCAGGAGACCATCCCATTGCGGCCGAATCATTTCCACCCAACTTATAACGCCGTCCATATCGCGTAATTGAAATTAGTGTAAACTCAAAGAATAAGACCTTAATCTCTTAATTCTTTACTAATTTCAGTTGGCTCAACATAAATCTTCTCAATTATTAATTTAGTACAGTGGCGTGACATGTCACACTTCTTCTAGTTCTTTCGCAAGCTCGATTAATCCCAGTGGAAACCCGTCCAGGCGTCAATCCCGTGCTAACCCGTCATGCATGACTTCAAATTTGGAAATTATTAGACCTGAATATTTGCAGTGGCATCTGCTTCCACTGAAAGTATTTAAGACACAAGGCTGCCTCTTTAAATCACTGTCTTTACTCCCACATGCCTGTGTAAACTTTAACCATGACTTTATCAATTCTCAAAATTCTGCCTATCGAGTATCCTGAGAATCAATGTTCTTCTTGTCTACGGCGGATTATCACAGTAATTGTTCCCTAGAGTTATCTGCGTCGAGTGGTCAGTCTGTACTACTAATTCTCCACTCTAACTCTAGGACTCTTCTATCTACTCGGGCTGTTCAAAAATTTTCAAGACAGTTGTTCAAATCCCCAATGATAATCTGCTAAATTTCGATAATTATTGGAATTCTCATTAAACAGAATAACTACACCTTTCTGACACAGAAATATCCAGCATCAAGATATAGCGCACCGTCCAATTTCTTTATTTCAAGACGGTGTCAAATTACAACTGAAGGAACATACTAAACATATAACTGGTTTAAATTTCATGTAATCTCATCATGCCTTCTGCTGGCAAATATTTACTGTAAAAATTCAATACTATCAAGATGGTTTTATTTGTCTTCATCTAAAAAAAAATGTTTCAGAAATAGAGTCTTGGAAATCTCTTCTAAAGACAAAAATTATACATTTGTCAATTCAGGATAACCTTCCCTTGTCAGAGTGTATACAGCTGCCAAGCCAAAATACGCAGGGGAGACAGGAAGGAGAGTCAGCAATAGAATATATGAACATAGATGCAACGTTATTAATCAAGACAATAGGTCTCTAATTTTCCAATACTGCAAAGGAACAGGTCACACTTTCGCATTAGGAGAACCTAGAATACATTACAATAACATAAACAGCAAATATCAAAGGCTTATAATTGATTTTCTATTATTCAGAAAACACAATAGCATTAATAGAAAATAGATTTGCCCGAAACATATAACACAATATATCCTAGTACCAGCTAATAATATCAACAATAATATAAGTAACTTATATGTAATAGCCAATAACTATTATAAAACTACTTAAATAATAGAATTTCTAACCTATAAGATAATTCATAGAATATAGCAAACAATAGTAGAATATGTGTAATACCTTAATCAAAAAATATGTCTTAAGAAAACAAATAATATGCAAAACTTCCTAATGTATATATATATATGTACATAGAATCATAATAGTTTTAGCATCAGGCGACGTTATATTTTCTTGATATATTGTATATGTTTCTCCTGTAGAAGGGCGGACAAGCTCGAAAGCTCGAGAAGACCAGAATACAAGATACTCATCCCCATAGACGTTTTACTTTGATATCAGAAATCAATGATAATATTAAGGTTTTTGCCACAAACAATGTGAATCGTAAAAGACAGCGGCGAGAGATGCGGTATACACCGCCTCAACATAACTTTCATTGCCTGATAAAATGCCAGTGAAACGGAAAGCGTAAATTAAAATTCACGATTTATAATAGACTGTTAATCTCAGGATGCGTGGACTACTTCACCAATACCTAAAAATAGTATGGCTTTTCATTAGGTATATATTTCTAAAGTATAGGGGAAGAAACATATACTAAATTCGAGCCCCGCGGCGGGCGACATTGATGGGTTCCCCGGTTTGGATAGATGAAAAGGGAGGATACACGATGTATCTTATTAAAAGTTTCCTTACTTAAGTATATATATATATAGCAATTTAGGCCAACAACCCCATGTATATAACCCACAGCAAGACCTTAATGTTGTATAATAGCAGCACAGCTGTCAGTGATGCACTATCGGCATATGTCTTTACATCATCACATGTAATGCAATTTATGCAAACAGGATAAATAAAATAAATAAAAAAGAAAAGGGGGGAAAAACTCTGTAATTGATTAAGAGTTGAGCTAAAGCAAGGATCGAGCATATAATATTGTCAGAACAATGGTCTAAAGATGGAAACAGCCGCGACACTATTATACAATATTATCAGACAACCCATGAAATCGTTATTAAATTGGGCAATCTATAAAACACTGAAACACAGACACTCGCGGCAATGTATGTGGCCGGTAATTTATGGGAGACTTGATTATTAGTAACATTCCCTTCAAATAGGTAAGAAACATACAACATTTCATTTAAACAGTGGGAATAGCACCATAAGGCAAATTATGTATGAAATAGGTAACAGAAGAAACAAGAAAATTTCTCTAGACATTTATTTAAAATATCTTAAAATTTGGGAACATGTCTATACTGACGAGATATGCTATTTACATAGTAAAATTTAGATAGAGGTGACCTGAAGTTACTTTATAACCCTTTAAGGCCCATGCGAAATCTAGGTTGGCTACTACACAAAAAGGGGGGGAAACCTAGATCTCCATCTATTCTAGCGGGACAAAATATACGAACCCTAACACTCCTTTTTAAGTCACTTAAAGCCCTTTAGGGCCCATTCAGAATCTAAATAGATTAGCTTCTGTTCGAAAAATAAAAAAAAAAAAAAAAAAAAGGGGGGCTAAGCCATAATGGCAAGGGGCTTACCTTCTCTCGAAAGCGGCGGCAAGGTCTGGTCTCCTCTACGTCTCAGGCCCGTCTAAAAATCGTCCTTCTCACTGAGCGACTCCGATCGAAACCTGCCTTTTGGCAGAGAACCTTCTTTTATATCATCTCTCTCTCCATTTTCATTCGCCGAAAGAAACACCAATCAAAATGGCCAACGGCTCCAGTATCAATTTCATAGACGCCCCAGGCCTCATCAAAATAGAACGCACTAGTGTAAGATTTCAGACTCCAGGCCTCTTCCATCAAAATAGAATATATAGTATTACCAAAACAAGAAAATCTAAAGAGAACAACAGCTACGACGATAGTGTAAAATTTCAGACGCCAGCCCCCCCTCTCTTTCCACATGGGTTGAAATATAATCCTCCCTTTTTCTCGGGATGGTATATATATCGCCCCCCCATCTTGGCTAAAATTGACCCAGGCCCTTTTTACCTGGACTGTAATGTGATGCTTTCCTTTCTCTGGAAGGATATTTTATAAGTTTCAGTCTTTAGAGATCTTCCTTCTCCATTTTTCTCTTTTTTTTTTTTTTTTTCTGGTCACCTTTACCTAAATTTTTGGTGAGGGGAATATATGTACATATGAAACAACAGTTTCCAGCTCGGATGTCTCTGGATGTCTTCTTCTTTACCAGGAATCAGCTTTCGGCATGGAAGTCTGGTGTCACCAAGTGTCTAAGTTTCTGGGCAAAAAAAAAATGGTCTGTAAGTCTATGTGGGAGGGAAGCCATGTATCCATTTGATTTGATTATACATACGCCTTCTGTTGGGGTATGGTTACAAAAACGTGCCCCAACAGATCGAGCTGGCCAATTCATCCGAGCAATTGCATGGTTTTGGAGAAAAGTGTCGACCACACCAGCCCTATGTGGATGGGCATTATCATCCATTAAAAGAAGGTTTTCTACCATTTCTAATGATTGAGGCATCACATATGCTGCCAAGATCTCGTCCCGATACCTCTGTCCAGTCAGGGTTCCTTGCCGAAAAATGTGGAGTGCTGTGTGACCGCCCAAGAAGACTCCAGCCCAGACCATAAAACATTGGCTTCTGTAGGGATCCCTTTCAACCATATTTCGGGGATTATTTCTGGTTCCTACCTCTCTCCAGACAAAGACAGGACAATAATAGCTGTTTAGAGAGAATCTGGAATCATCAGTGAACATTACCTGGCTCCATTCATCTGGATTCCAAGCGACATGTTGTCTGCGCCAAAGTTCCCTTGCTCTCTTTTGAGGTTGTGTCAACGGCACACAAATTATGGGTCGTCGAGCATAGAGGCCCTTCATGTGAAGCCTTCTGCCTATTGTATCTGTTGAAATGGGGGAAAACTTTCTTCTAATGGATGATAATGCCCGTCCACATAGGGCTGATGTGGTCGACACTTTTCTCCAAAACCATGCAATTGCTCGGATGAATTGACCAGCTCGATCCCCAGACCTAAATCCCATTGAGCATGTATGGGACAACCTAGGACGGCGGATCTCATCCCTCCAACCCCCTCCTAGAAACACTCATGAGCTAGAAACACACTTTAAAAAAGAGTGGGCGTTGATTCCACAGGAGCTGATAAACTCCCTAATTCTTGTATGGGTCGCCGATGTAGAGCCTGTCTATCAGTTAAAGGTGATCACACCCCATATTAACAACAATTTCCAAGATATTTATACACTGACTGCAAGAAGATCATTGCTTGACCGGCTAATTTGCATAAAATATGTGTTAGAATTCTTTGATTTCGGGTATTCTAATCAATAATGGAATAATAAATTTGTGTATAAAATTTCATTGATAAATGTTCAATAAAATTCGAGATAAATGAAAAAAATATGTTGTTCCTTTAATTTTGCGGACCAGTGTACATCACCCTAGATGTATTAAATGTACACGGTGTGAGGGCTCACATGTGAGGGGCAGGAACAAGAGGCCCTGGCCCTGCAGACCTTCCAGCACCAGATGGACCAGAAGGTGGAGGAGCTCCGGCAACAGCTGGCAGAGCAGGAAAAGTTGGCAGCTGAGAGGCTGGTCAAATATGAAAAAGCCAAGAAATACATTGCCCAGGCTGAAACCCAGCGGAACAGCAAAAAGTAAGTTTCCTACAATGTGGCTTCAGTTTGCCTGCTACATGGCTGCCCAGGAGTGAGGCCCTACTGGAGAAGACCAAGTCCCAACTGGAAAAGGAGCAGCAGACCTCTGTGGTGCTGCGAGGCCGGCTGGATGAAGCCACCCAGAGAATGGAGAAGGCTCAGGCCCAGCTCACACAGAAAGATGCCATCCTCCACAAGCTAAACCAGGAGGTAGGAGTCTGCAGCTGTGGCTCGCTGCAGAATGGTAAAGAACTTTGTGGCGCAGAAACGTTCCCTAGAGGCTCAACTGGCCTTCAGTGACTCCCAGATTCGTGAGCTACGAAGCAAACTGGATCCTTGCTCTGAATCCCGCAGGCAAACCTTGCTGCACCCTTCCATGTCACAGACTAAGGGTGAGTGGACCCATCCAGTGAGCCCATACAGGCTGACAGAAGAAGGTAAAAAAAATAGATGCTTCAGCTTGCCCCCCCCCCCCCCCCCCCCCCTAAAAATTGTAGAAGTGTGAATTATATCATTAATGGTTATACAATTTCTCTTTTATTAGTAAGGTACAGTAGAACCTCAATGAGAGGACACCTCTCTATAAAGAACAGTTTTCATTTGCAAAATGACCATTTTTACTATTTAGCAACTCTCCAGTAAAAGGACACCTCTCCCTAAAGGACACTTTGGCTCTGAAATTAAGTATCCTTCACAGGGAGGTTCTACTGGACAAGTAAAACCTTGCTAAAGTTAACGCTACAAGGCTAAACTTCTGGTTCATTATAGCATCGTTCACTATAGGAATATGAATTATTTTAGGTTCATCATAAAGGAAAGTTTAATATATATCCTCCAGTTCATATTAGTGAGGTTTTACTTACCTGTAATTCAGAAATAAACCGAGGTTTTTTTAAATGTCATGTTCACAAGGTATTTTAACAGTTGATGCGACAAGAAACGAACATCTGTAAATCAATCAAGTTAGTAGTAGAACATTTTGCTGGAACTAAATAGAGGAATGTCATTTTTTGATACCAGTTGGTACCCTCTACTCACTTGATATTGTAACCTAGAAAATAAATAGCTGCCTTGAGTACCTCAACACATCTAGACGACAATAATTAAAATTCAATATTTACAGCAGCTCATCCATTGATGAGCTCTACTCATCCCCATCAGAGGTCTCAACTCTACAAGCTTGAGATACCCTAATATGATTGAGTGGAGATAAGAAAGAATATTTACAGCTAGTGGACATTGAGTGACTAAGCTACAGTACATAGATGATGAATCTGTTTTGCTTTTTAAAGTATATTACAGGATAACCTCCCTTTAACGGACACCTCTCTACAAAGGACAGTTTTCATTTGCAAAATTACTATTTATATTATTTAACAACTCTCCAGTAAGAGGAATCCTCTCCCTAAAGGACATTTTGGTTCTGCAATTAGGTGTCCTTTACAGGGAGGTTCTACTGCATATTATAATTAAACTATTTATAATAATGAAAATAAATTATTTTTTCTTCATCGTAGTATTGTAGTTTCCTGTCAAGCTGTTATTCTCTCTTCACACAGCTGATTAGGTTGACACCCAGACTGGTGTGGCAGTTCCATTGGTGAAGAAAGAGGAACCCCGGCCAGACTTCTCCTTAATCCGGTGAGTAGGACACCAGAGCTGACTGACGGAATGTCTCACAATGTGTGTACAGTAACAACAAGGAGAACTTCAGGGATGACACCACCCTGGTTGAGAACTTCAATACCACCCTCAACTCCTCTGTCTTCCCAGGTTGGTGGTGGTAGATAACACATATATATATATGCAGTTAAACCTGTCCATAGCGCCCCCTCTTGGGACTCACCAAAATAGGGTGCTATAGAGAAGAAGGCGCTATAGACAGGTCACTTTTAATGTAAATCGCATTGTACTAGGTATTTAAAATCAGGCGCTATAGAGAGGGAGGAGCTATTTAGAGGGGGCGCTATAGACAGGTTTAACTGCATATTATAATTAAACTATTTATAATAAAGAAAATAAATTATTTTTTCTTCAACGTAGTATTGTAGTTTCCTGTCAAGCTGTTGTTCCCTCTCTACCCACGGCTAATTAGGTTGACACCCAGACTGGTGTGGCAGTTCCATTGGTGAAGAAAGAGGAACCCCGACCAGACTTCTCCTTCCTCAGGTGAGTAGGACACCAAAGCTGACTGACGGAATGTCTCACAATGTGTGTACAGTAACAATAAGGAGAACTTCAGGGATGACACCACCCTGGCTGAGAGCTTCAATACCACCCTCAACTCCTCTGTCTTCCCAGGTTGGTGGTGGTAGATGACACACACATATATATATATACTAGCCGAATGACCCGGGCAACGCCCGTGTTTTACCCGATTGAATGTTTTGATTCAAATACTATTTGTTACAATTATAAATTGGCGCCTTAAATAATTGCATATGTTGGTTAATAACTATAGCCTATGTGCTTTATCTGTCTATGTACTGTTGGCTTCCGTAGGCGTCTCTTACTGGGAAAAAGAAAGAGAGGATTCCATTTGGTTATTATCTAATATATGCATTTATTTAGGGAGCGACCTGCTCCAACACAATAGTTACATAAATAGCGAGTGGGGGGGGGCAAAGGTGGCGTGACCGTAGCCAACCAATAGGCAAACGGTGACAGAGAGAGATGATTGATTAGGAGATGAGGAAAGACGCTCGTAACTGTATATAGAATGTGAGTGTGTGTGTAAAGAGCGTTCTGCCATCTAGAAAGGCTCATGTGAGCCTGGATATGTTTAATATAGATGTAGTAATGTGAATGGAGGAGGAAATAAACACTCCAGTGGTGACAAGAAGGCTACGTCCCTAGAAGAGCTGTGCTAACATGGGTACAGCAATGAAACTGCCCAATATGACCGCATCTTCTTTGATCTTTACCTCTCAACTGTCTTTAACCAGCCCACAACTCTATTTTTTGTTGGAGTGTTCCCCCTACTGGGGACAAAGGTTGGATTTTTCCTGTTATAAAGTTATAGGATTCCAGGTTGTCACGGCTACCTCTGGGGACATGGGCTTTCCTTTAACTTTATTTCCAAGTTACAATAATAGGGGATATTTTGATATTATATATATTTGGTGAAAATGTCGCTCTTTGCGATTAATTTTAATGAATGAATAATTATTAAATAATATAGATTTATTTTTTACAAGGAAAAAAAACTTATTTAAAATTTTCTCCAGAGAGATCTCAAAATAGAGAGATAGACAAATGACAATGTTTATTGACCCTAGTCAACAGTCAAAATTTTTTTTTTTTAAATATATATATAAACAAAAATCAATATAAAATGAAAGGAATTAAAAGCACGAATGTTTCTTTTATACATAATACAAATTTCTACTGCCATTACTGCAATGAAAAAATATATTGGGAGGGCTTGGCTCATCAGTGGTGAACCCTCCCAGCGGTTTTGCCAATTTAATCCACCAGACCGCTTCTCAGAGCTCTAATACTGTATTGGACGATTCTACTTATATATGCAGCAATGAAGGGTGCAATCTCAGAAATGGTTTTCAAGAAAACTATGGACATAAGCTTATAGGGCAGTGGAATTACATTCAAATATTTGCATCGAGCAATGCTCTTCCGCAAACAATAAAGACAAGGTCAGTTAGACATAAATTAACACAAAACAATAACGCGCCATCTATATATTTAAAAATCAATGTTTGTATGTCCGGTAAACTAATTCGCAGTAGTTCACTAATTCAAACCAAAATTTCCATACATAGGTAAAAAATACGGGGAAGACAGGTTATTTTAAAAAATATATAAATCAATTATTAAAACTATATATTCAAATTATTCTACTTAGCTCACGAACAGCGCCCTCTATCAAAAATTAGATTAAATTATGCTGATGCAAACAAATAGATAATGCTAATAACAAACAATTATAAAAAAAAAATCTTATCTAAATATATATCACTCGGGTAGATATGCACACGGGTCAATCCCGGGGCGAAGCCCGGGTCACCCGTCTAGTATACTATGAAATAGTAAATATAATTTAAAATTATCCACATCCCTCACAAATACAAAACAAAAAGTCGGTGGACGAGTGGATAACACCCTCGGTTCCCGACAGTCATGAACCGGGATTGAATCCCGCGTTAAAATTAGTATAATATGTGAATAACCTTCACATATTATTCATTGTTCAATTATCATGAACTAGGTTGCTCTTGCTGAGCGGTACCTATTTATGTGAATTTGAAAATCCCTCACTAAAGGGATAACTGAAGTTCCTCAGGCTGCCCTGAAGTTGGACACAGAGAGAGAGAAGTATTTACAATAGAACATGACTGGAATCACCAAGTAGGTCACCACAGATTTTTCTGTGACAATATCTACACCCCTCGCTATAACACCCATCATTTTATAGAAATATAATTTAAAAAAAAAACCTTTTGCAATAAATTTCTTTATTATAAAAACCGCGAGCTTTCAAGCTACCACTCTTCAACCGGAAAAATTATATCTAATTATATCACCTCAGATATAATTTTGCCAGCTGAAGAGCAAGAGTTAATAAATACAGAACAATTAGGATTATAGATACAAGAAAATAAGACCTAATTCAAATAATTTAATAGTGTGGGACGTTTCGGTAACAGCATTGTTACCATCATCATACAAAAGAATAAATGATTTTAAACACAAGTTAATAAGACCAAATAAATAAATAGTGTGTGACGTTTCGGCAACAGCGTACTACAGTAGAACTGGTAACATTTCTCATTCAGTACTTTTGTCTGAAGATGGTAACAACGCTGTTACCGAAACATCACACACTATTTATTTGGATTTGGTCTTATTATCTTGTGTTTATAATCTACTAGCCGAATGACCCGGGCAACGCCCGGGTTTTACCATATTAAATGCTTTTATTCAAATACTATTTGTTACAATTATAAATTGGCGCCGTGGATGTCATTCTTGTATAATATATAAATGAGTTTTAAAAAATTGTAAAAAAAAAAAAAAAATGCATTGGCCGGGAATCGAACCTGGGCTGCCCGCGTGGCAGACGAGCATTTTACCACTGAACCATCGATGCTTGGGAGAAATGGCCATATTTGGGTATTTATTCCATTCACAAAAGCAAACGGTGACAGAATTAAGAATTGATAGATGACTCTGTACCTTATCAATAAATGATTTTATTATATAATGTAAATAAAAATTAATAAATTATGAAAAGAAAAAGGCATCTCCTTATCATGCAACTGAAAGTTGCTGATAGCTTGCACCATCATATTTTCATAATTTATGCACCTTATCCCAGTACAATATCACATTTGTACTATTTTTTCACATTGTGTCGCGGTCTGATGCAATTCTGGCCTTAACTACCCATTAAATGATTTTCAGGATGCCTGAATGACCAGTTTTTTTGGTCTTTTAGGTACAGCTTGCACCACGCTGATGAGGGCCAACAGCCTGAAACGCAACATGGTTAGCTTTTCTTGATTAATCAAGAATAGATATTTGGCCAATTCTGGAATAATTAACAATCAACAAGAATAGTTGATATTTATTCCGATAAATGGCGCAAGCCATCAGCAACTTTCAGTTGCATGATAAGGAGATGCCTTTTTCTTTTTCATAAGATATCTGTATTAATTTAAAACTGGTATGACTTGAATGAATTGTGTAACCTGGTGAACAAATGAATGAAAGCACCAACTCTTTCCATTGTGAGAAGTTATGTTGTAGGCTGTTCCGACCCCAGGCTCCCAACTGAGATATTCTGGCAGGAGATAGAAAGCATTGTGTGCTGCAGCGATGGCCGGCAAGTTTGAGTGTGAGGACGAGGAAGGGGAGTTCATGGACCCGCGGCACCTGGCCAGCCTCAAGTTCGGGGAAGTCCCGGGGCTGATGACGCCCAACGAGAGGCGGCTCACAGAGCTTCAGCGCCGCAACACCCTGTGTCTGCCCCACCTCAAGTCCTCCTACCCCGCAGAGATGCAGTCCCACATCCGGTTCACAGAGAAGAACCGGGTCCTGAAGGAATCCAACACTTCCCAGTTGTCCAACAAGAGGAAGCTGGACCCTGCCAAGGATAAGGCTTACAAGGTGAGTCCCACTGCTGTACAACTTGTAGGAACTGGGTAACGCACAGCATTGGGTGCAGTCTAACTGAACTGGTGCTAGTTCCTCCCAGTAAAACCTCACTATAGCAACTCCCAATGGGATTTGGTTCACTATAGCAATCGATCAAATATATTAAAAAGTTTAAAAGGGGATTATTTTAGGGTTGTTATAGGATATGAAGGCCTTCAGATATGAAGGCTGAAGACCAGCTGCGAAACAAGCACAATAACTCTGACCAATAAGCAGTCGCGGACCAACAGCAGCATTGTTAGACCTCAGCAAGGGTCCTTCTCCAGGGAAATATGGAGGAGCTGTGTCTGTACTCATTTTTAGAGTCAGCAGCAAAGACATCTGCTTTCATGTTAGGAACGGCCTCAAACTACATGCAAAGTTAGACTTTCACTAAAGTGTGCCTGGATCATGGTGCCATGATCACATGATCAACGAAAGCCCCATTCCATGAGATCATGAACTAATGGAATATCTATAATCTTTACACAAGGGGATAAGGAACAACAACTAATCATTCATGAAAAAAGAAAGGAAATTTAGGAATGATGCGTTGCTGTTGTTGTTCGTTCGCCTCAATGTGACACTGAGAGCTGCTGACTAACAAGTGACGGTGTCCATGCAGGGACTTGCACAGCTTGCTACTGCCTAGAAATATATGGTGCATATATTCACTGGTAGTTACAGTTGTGTACTTTTAGTTGCTATCAATGTCCTGGATCAATGTCATCTGCCAATAAATGTTTCAAAGTTGTTTTCAAGCAACTATTTATTGTTGATGAAATGTTGGGGGGGGGGGAATGGACGAATTATTGATGGTATTGGTTAAAGGTCAGTCAAATAAACATTGGTTATTTGCTAGGCTGCAGTTGGTTGATAAAGTATAATTACCTTTGGACAGAGGGGGTTGGTGGAAGGATGGTCTAAACTGTTGGTTTTTGACCGCTACGACCCGGGTTCAATTCCCGCATTGGACACTTTTTTCTGAAAAAAAAAAGCTCCAATGACCCCCGATTCTTGCAAAAGTCCAACCTCACCAGCAAGTGCAAGTAACCAAACGGGGCTCTGGCACATTTGTAAGTGCAAAGTCGAACTGCTTTTCACGTGTGTAGACATGTGGTGCACTTAAAGTAAAAACTGTCGTCTACTTCTACCCACCATGATTATCATGGCCTGTACCACGTGTACTAGGGATAAGAAGAAAATAACCTTTGGACAAATGTATGTTAAAGCACAGTTGTAGGGGTGGAAGTGACAAAGGACACACACACACAGGAAGCTGTAGCTTGGAGCAAGGACCCACAAGGTGTAGATGAAGTCTGATAAATCCCAAACTGATTTAAAGACAGAAAATCTAGTGTCAATGACCTATTCTTCAAGTTTTTTTGTGTGTTCTCAGAGAAGGGATCAATCGATCAACACCAGATTCTTTAAATGAAGTGGGACCAATTAAATGGCCTATCTCTTTGCAGAGAAGAATTGTTGCATCAGACAACGTGAACTGTGATGGAGCTTCTTTTATTCATCCTCACTGGCCAATTCTATTTATGGCTTCATTGTAATATACAGTGTACCTCATTAACACAGCAGCACTTGGGACCAAGAGTTTATGTTGTAACCACGGTTAATACAATTGGAACTTAATACTTGGCCATTTCACCGACCTAAACACCTATTTGACACTTCCTAACTCCCCTTTATACTGATGAGGACCATACCCCAAAACTATGGTATACAACAACAACAAGCTTTTATTAAGACCTTTTAGTCTTATACAGATTCTCCAAGCAGAATTGTAGGATACATGCAGGAAAAAAAGCAATAGTACCTTAATGGTAATATGATATTTATATACAGAAAAAATTATATAAAGACAATCAAGCTAGTCTGGGTAAATTGGAGGAAAGGAAACAATGGTATACAGGTTTTGTCTGAATTTTCCAAAACTGGTGTTGTGGAACATTCTTTATACCTATATACATATCTGCACAGGACTGATGAATACAAATTTCTTTGCTTTAATTCATTTTTAATTTGCATACATATATATTGATGATAACACGATCCTTCCTATATATGCACCATATAAGGAGAGCTAGTTAACACTTCCTTTGTCCAGGTTAGAATAGTCATTGAACCCAACACAGTTCCCTATTTTATCAGAATGATCAAATTAAAGGGCAGCACTGTTTCCTTACATTTTTCTTTGGATACCTAGCTGCTTCCATGTGTAAGGTGGTTATTCAATATCTTTTTTTTTTCCTTTTGTGTGTCTACTAAATCTGGTAGTTTGTGGGCCTTGACAATTGACAAATAAAATAATTTCATTGACATCATGTCAATACATGCAAAGTACACAGCCTCTGCCAGCGTGGGCCCTAGACATTTATATGGTTTAAGTTGGAGGTCACAACTGTTCCTGCCCTAGGAATATTTGACCTCAATAGAGGTGTGATGTAAGGGCATGGCAACCCATGTGATTTGGCTTCAATAATTCTGACGACAAAAATTGTGTTTGGTGCCACAGTTGATGGGGGAGAAAAATCCACGTCAGTTAGGTGGAAACCCATTTAGAGAAAATACAACAACAGGCCTTTATTAAGGACACTCTTCGTCCCATACAGGATTCTCCCAGATAGGTAAACATAGCAGTTATCTACAGTAAGTGGAGATTAACATCGACCTTTCTTCAAGTTATATCTATCATCTATTTTGCACCTATTGTCTGTGCTGTTTTCCAGAATTTGTGAAAAGCTAATGTTTATTGGGTTTGCTTTCCACTACTTTTGTCATCAGAACATATGGCGAATTGTTTTCATAGCCAATCTTTTAACGGAGAATTTCTCTCTCACCTCCAGTGTCGGACAATAAAACCTGTAGTGTGGAAAGTCCTGGCTAAATTCGCTATTGCACAGAGTGCATTTCAAGTTCTTAGATTTCAATAATAAAATGTGATTATGTTTAAATAGTAAAAAAATAAATTTCACTTGGGCAACGCTTTAGTCATTGGAATATCATCGTTGAGGTAAGACTCCATAGTAGTTGATGTTATTTAAAGGAAATATGGAGAGAATGTTATGGATTTCAGCCATGCTTGGTAATTTTTGATGTTTGTTAGTTTATGGATGGAAAAGTTCAAACAGGGAGGTATTAGGAACCTTCAGTCTTCCCTTCTAAATTCTACATTCCCAGTCACACAGGCATCATTGGGCAACAGCGAGTGTGTACAGCCATGAGGCTCTGCACCAACATTATTTGGACACCTTAGAGTTATTAACCCTCGAGCGCGCGCGCTAGAAATGTAACGTACTTGCGCGCGCTGGGTGAAATTTACCCGATATTAAAATTACATATTTTGAATATAAATATTAACTAAGGAAAAACAAAACCTTTTCTATTTCAAAGTAATAACATTTTAATTTTCAAAAAAGGCAATTATTAATAAAATATTTATATTTTTTACACAGATTAAACATTTTTAAAACTATTCTTGAATAATCCTCATAAGTGGTAATGGCATATAAAATATGAAACTATTGGTCCTTTTCAATATTAAATATATAAAATTCCATGAGGATAATTTAGACAAATCATTGCAAACTGCAATTGTATGTCCTTTATAAATTGGCTTTGCACATTTGTGGCACAAAGTCGAGGTCTTCCTGTCCTTACTGGAGGGACACACTACATCTGGTAGGAAGCTAATCTTGCGGTTCCTGACCTTCTTTATGGCTTGAAGTGCCTTCTAAAAATAATTGAAATAAACATTTAGAGTATACATTAATGATTTAAATTAACTTAACTGTAAAAAAAGGAAATTTTTAATAGTCTTTTAGGCAGTGAAGAAATGATTTTTCTTTGATTTAGTTGCTCTTTGATGAGTTCAAGGGCCAAACCGTTCAAGAATTTTCTTCAAAAGAGCTTCTAAAGGTGTATTTTAATTTTTTGCTTCTTCACCTTTCAAGCCTAGTAAATGTGTAATGACATTAGGCGTTCTCAGCTTTACTGTTTGTGAAGGACAATTTTTGAACCATTTGATTTTCGAGGCTCTCCCTATATAAAAATGTGTTTGTGGGATAATTCCCTTATTCCACAAAATTCCTATATCTGAATATATTCCAGTGTCACTTCCATAAATATGTTCATTTAGATGATCTTCTTCAATATCACCTTCTACAATAATCTCTTCTTGATCTACTAAATATGACCTTCTTCCCTCCATTTTATATAGAATTATAGGCTGATAAATATATCAACCTATTATAGTTATTTTTTAAATTATTAATTCGAATTATTTATCTCACTTTGAAAAATGTTATTAAAGAAATGCAACAAAAAAATTACGTGAGTGCGCGCGCCGGGTATTTTTTACCCGACAGTGACAATAGATGGAATTTCAGTGGGAGCTGTCAAAATGTGAAACCAAAACTTTAGACTAATTGATGAGTCAGGAAGCTAAACGAAACCACATCTCCGCCAACCGATTTTTTATTGGTTAATTCTTTATTCAAATGTTGCCATGGGTAATTTTCACCCGGCGCGTGCAATGCCGGGTTAAATAACAAATCAGAACAGAAATTGGATTTAAAATCAACTTTATAATGATTGCTCCTCTATTCTCTCTTTGAATCCAATTATTCCTCCTTCTTTTCCAAAGTTTCTTAGCATCCATGAGGTGTGGGTAACTAACAGCCGTCCATCTGTGCGCCCTGTGCTAGAGCCAGTGATGTCCAGATGCCCAAGGACACCATTCCTCTCACCAGGTTCCAGCCCCGTGGCTCCACAGCCAGCCTGGCTGCCGACCCCCCCTCCACCCCTAGTAGCTCCTCCTCCCGCAGGTCTAACTTCAAAACCCCCAGTAGCATCAAACGTCTCTTTAACAGAAAGAAATAATCCCCCCCCTTGTATATCTTCTCTTGTACATATACTAATTTATGTTAGACATTTTTTTGATTTGAATAAACTCATGAATATATTTGAACCCTTAGTATTGGTGGTTTTTGTTCAAATAGACTCCTCCTCCTCTCTGTGGGTGTATATATATATCAATAGACTTCTTTGATATTTACACTTTGTGTTTTATGTAAGGTAGTACACATTTGGTTGAAGTAGGTAGTGAACATTTTCCACACTTAAGTCTGGTCATCTACAGACAATGACTTTCCAGAATGGTTGCAAGATATTCCCACTATGTACTAAATGCAATTCTCAACCTGCAACCCCAAAACACATTATTGACTGTATTGACTGAGTCATTGATGAGCTCTACTCATCCCCAGCAGACACCATCAAAAGTCTCAAGCTCTACAATCTTGATACCCTAATATGATTGAGTGGAGATAAGAAAAAGGTAGAGAACTGCAGTAACTGCTTGATGCTTTCTAAGTGAACATGGAGTTTGGTGTTGAACTGCCAAGATGTCCTGTTGCACTCTGTGGCAATGGGAAGCCATGCGAACGCTCAGATTTATTCAAAGTTTGTTCCAAATGGAAATTAAAGTTCTGATATGGGGGCAATCACCTTTTAAATAGAACTTTTCTCACAGGGAGGAGAATCCTCTACATAAACAGAGGTTGTACATAAACTTTGATATTTAAATGGAAGATAAATTGCTTGGTGACATGATCTCTAAGTGGGTTCCCTCAGCAGAGCTGACTGCTACAGGGCGTGTCCCCAGGTGGCGGATAGGGGAATGACCTTCAAATATGAAGGCCAGCTGCGAGAAAAGCAGAATAACTGACGAATAAGCAGTCACAGACCAACAGCAGCCTTTTTCGAAAGAGGAGAAAGACCTCTTTAAAAATCCTGAGTTCAACTGACCCAGTTGATGGACCTCAGCAAGGGTTCCTCTCCAGGGATACAGAGGAGCTGCATCCATACACAAGTTAGAGTAGGCAGAAAAGGCTTCCATGTTAGGAACAGCCTCAAATTACAGGCAAAGTCAGACTTTTACCAAAGTGTGCCTGGATCATGGTGTCATGATCAACGAAAGCTACACCCCATTCCATTAGATAAGCTCAAGGAGCATGAACTCATGAAATTTGTGTAATCTGTTTGTGTGGATAAGAAACATCTCTAAGCGGTTTCTTCTGTAACATGTCCTGTCAGCCAAAACTATTGCTCAAGTCGGGGTACAAACATTTATACAAAATAATGTTATGGGTTTTTCCTTAAGACTAATGGTCACAATACCTCAAATAATACAACATATTATAATAGTGTGACATAGAAATTCAGGAAAGACAAACATCAGATTGACACAGCAATTTATTTGATGCAAAACAAACGTAAAATACCAGAGAGACAATGAGGGAAGTTTAAAAACTATAAAAATATAGAAAAAATAATAATAATAAAGGCATCTTCTTATCATGCAACAAAAAGTTGCTGAGATGGCTTGCACCATTTTTTAAGCCATCACAACTTTTAGTTGCATGATAAGAAGATGCCTTTATTTTTTTAAAATTATGCACCTTATCCCAGTACACTATCACATTTCACATCAGAAATAGACAGCATCAAACAACACTAACAAGATTTGATAAGGCACAATTTCAGGCCATCTCAAACCATTGAAGATAGAAAATAACAAAATCTACCCCACTTGCCCAAAATGTAGCTTGGCACCTGCAGCTCCAGAACACATTTTGGCTTGCATTAGATACACTAAACAGGACCTTTGGGAGAGGCCACTGTTTATCATAAAACAGCTCGAGGAGCATGAACTCATGGAATTCGTGTAATCTTTACACAAGGGGATAAGAAACAATAATTTCATATTTGTACTATTTTTCACATAGAAAAATATAAAAATCAAAATTGGTAATCTGTTCATAAAATTATATTTTGCTCCTTTCCCATGGGAGCTGTGACTCACATCTTGCAAATCTTGTTGCTACTGATGTGCTTCTGTCAAGGATTTCTGCAGAATCTTGGAATTTTGTTTCTATTAGCTTTACATTTTTTTTCTTGTTGTCAGTGTCTATGGGGGACATCTCTGAGGGAAAATTTAGCTTTTACACAATGATGGTAGAGCCAGTCACAGAGAATGTAGTTCACAGCAGATCCCCACCAAAATGTCACATAGAAAATTAAGGAAGAGAAACTCTGCTTTTCACGTGTGTAGACATGTGGTGCACTTACAGTAAAAGCAGTCGCCTACTTCTACCCACCATGATTATCATGGCCTGTACCAGGTGTACTAGGGATAAGCAAAAAAAAAGGAAGAGAAACCTCATAATGACACGACAATTTATTTGTGATACAAAATTAAAATTTATAAAACACTAGAGGCAATGAGAGAAGTTTATAGAGCATTAAAATATAAATGAATAAAATTGTTAATCTGTACCTAATATTTTGTTGCAATACAGACAGAATTATTTAGTGTTGCTAATTGACATATATATAAAGGGTGCATTTGACAATGCATGGTGGACAGCTCTTTTTAAAAGAATAGATCAAGATAATATACCCGCTGATTTGATTAAAATATTACAATCTTTCTTGAATAATAAAAAAATAATTTTCACATGGTGATAAGAAGGTTAATAAAATAATATCAAAAGGCTGTTGGGGGGGGGGGGAGAAGTCCGACCACACTAGTCCCCCCTGGACCCTTGGAATATTTGACAAAATTCTGGTCCAAGGTGACTAACGTAACAACGGCACCATTTTCCAATGAATTTTCCTAAATATTTTCCTGCTACAGTTAGACCTGTTTGTCGATCGAATGGAAACGTTATCGGTGAAATATAGTAAGACCTAGTAAACCTTTTAATCCTGATGTTATGGGAACAATGCACCAGGATCAAGGCAGATCTGGTCGCGGGGATACAATCCCTCGCACCTGCCGTCGCCGAGTCCGGCGGTGGATACATCGAGAGAGCAAGCCACTTCCTGAGGCAGAGATTGGAGGACGATACTGCCCTCTCATTCGGCGACTTCCTAGCTGAAGTGACCCCTTGGAGTTCGAGAAGTTTTTTATCGCCGACATTTCACGACCAGATTTCGACAGTCATCTCCCGCCGGCCGTACCTCGGGATGGGAAAGATTACACTTCGAGTTTGTCAAAGCTTTTGAAGATTTATTCGCCGAAGTTCTTTGGCAAGTTTTCGAGGCTTCTCAACTCCGCGAGACCTTACTTCCACCCTCAAGGCGCAGCTAGGTCTCCTTGCTCCGAAATTATACGGTGGTCCGGGTCTATAGGATTTCCGACCATTCATCCTACCAACGTCGTCATCTGCCAGAGCTGGTGCCCGACTATCAGAACTAGGACGGACATCCTCCTGGAACATTACGCTAGTGTCCGACGAAGCCACCGGGGAAGCCAGGCACACGCCGCTGGCTGTCATCTCTTTAGACCTGAAATCGGCGTTCGATAATATCAGTGGGAGCTACCTGTTTTTCCAGTTGGAGAAGTACTAACTGTCTTTCTCGGATGGATTGCTGTCCTCTACGGAGACGCAGACGCCGCCATCCGGATCGGAGATGTCCACACCTGGGCCTTTCTGCTCCTCAATGGGGTGAGGCAGGGCTGCAGTCTTAGCGCCACTCTCTTCAGCATCAGAGTTGGGTCTTTGCTACGCCACCTCGATAGGATCTTGGGCCGCGGAAGCGTGGTTGCCTATGCGGATGACATCGTACTCTTCATCAGGGACGACGCTCAGTTTGAGCTCGTGCCCCTGATCTTCGAAGAGTTCTGCATGGCCTCCAGGGTGGCTATCAACTTCAGCAAGAGCTGCGGGCTCTAGTGCGGTTCCTGGAAGCACCAAATGGATGCTTCTCTGGGAATCTCCTGGATGTCTGAGTCGCTGACCGTCCTGGGCTGCACAATTCTTGCCCGGAACACCGTCTCCTCCCACCTTATGGGGCTGCTGGAGCGAGACATCGCGAGGTGGTCACCCGCAGCCTGTCGCTGATGGGTCGTGCCCACACGGCTAACAGCCGGGTTCTGAGTTCCATCCTGCACCACCTCTCCATGGCTACGTTCCACCTGAAACTGCCATCGACCAGTTGCTGGCGCGCTTTGTGTGGGGTATGAGCCGAGTCTCGTGGTTTTCCGGGGGTAATTCTGGCTCGCCTGCCTGAAGTGGGTCCAGGCCTCACTGCGCGGCACCGCCATCGGCTACTCTTAGCTGTCAACGCCTGCTTCTGACGTCTGGCTCTTGTCGAAAAGGAGACTTCTAATATTGTAATTTATTGACATGGACAGTGTCGGTTTTTCGATTCAAGGGTAGGTTGAGTCTATTCATTCTCACTACATTAGGAGAAACAATCTCTAAGATCTCGTACGGACCTGTGAAATATGGGGACAATTTACCTGTGTTGGGTAGTTGGTAAATTTTGACTAGGACGAGATCTCCGGGTTCGAAGTGTGCTGCTTTATGATGTTTGTCACGTAAGTGTTTGGTTTGTGTGCGCTCCTGGGAGATTCGACGAGCTGCGTCGAGTTCAGGGTAGAGTGTAAGGTGTTCTGTGAGTTCAGGAGGTAAAGTGCTGAACATCAGGTAGATAGGTGGGAATATAGTAACTGAATGTGGCGTGTTATTGTACACCGTTGTAACGCGCGTGACCAGCTTGGTCCCTGCGATCTTAGGATTCTCCAAATGTAGTAACCTAAGTTTGCCTGTTAAGGTGGGGTTCAAGCGTTCGCACAAGCCGTTGGACTGGGGGTTATTACTGGTGGTGAGGAGAGGATGGATATTCCTGTTAAGTAGGATTCTCTTAAATTTGGGTGAGGTAAAGGCAGGAGCTCTGTCCGTGAGTAAGCGTTTCAGGCGTTCTATCCTGCAATACCTTTTTAATAACCTGCTGGTAGGTGTGGATGCTAGTTGACCTGGACGCTACCGTCCACGCGTATCTCGTGAGGTGATCTACGACTACGTGAAGGTAGGTCTTGGTATTACCATATTTAGCAAACCCAGCGATGGCGTCGAGAGAAACTAAGTCAAACGGTTGTGTGGCCAAAGGAAGTTGTCCTAGTTCACCGAATGTAGGACCTCGAGGAGGTTTTGTCAACTGGCAGATTGGGCAGGTTTTAACAGCGTGGGCAATGTCCTTACGACATTCCCTTCCAGTAGTACTGTGCGGATATCAGCCTGGTCATCTGTGGTATGCCTGGATGGTTGTAGCAGGCGTGACGGTGTTTAATAGATCAGTTGTTAGAGTGTCAGGGATGACAACTTTGGTCACTCCCCTGCGAGTCATGGTGTGGAGTCCGTTGCGATCAAGGATCAGTTTGGATTCTCCAGAAGGAGCGGGTTGTTGGTGGCTCTTAATAAGGTTGGCGTCTAAGAAACCACAAAACGGGTTACGGGATAGGAGATCCGCTTCATGTTGTTGCGCGCCTTTTATCTAGCGGACTTTATACTCGTAACACGATAATCTCAAACTCCATCTAAACAATCTGCCTGACGGGTTTTTGATCGTCTTCAGCCATTGCAATGCGTGATGGTCAGAAAATATTGTAAATCTTCTACCCATCAGGTACACACGGAACTTCACGTTCTCGACAATTGCGAGACATTCTAGTTCGGAGATGGTATAATTCCATTCGTGTGTACGCAAGCACGACTCAAGTACTGGACTGGATAGGTCTTCCCATCAGGGTGGACCTGTTTGAGGATGCCTGCTATGCCGAGTGTTGAGGCGTCACAGTACACCTGGCATGGCAGACCTTCCTGATAAAGGTGTAAGACTGGATGTGTGGTGAGGGAGTCCTTTAGAGCGTTGAATGCCGCTTGGCACGCTTCATCCCAGGCCCATATTGTATCTTTTTTGAGAATGTTATTTAGGGGTGTACGCAAGCGGGCATATTTTGGAAAGAACTTATTATATATGTTCACCGCACCTAGGAAGGACTGTAATGTTTTGCTGTTGTGTGGTGGTTGGATGGCGTGTATGATGTCTATGTTTCGAGTGAGTGGTGTGGTGGTACCGGCAGTGATGGTGTATCCCAGCCACCGTTACTGGTGCTGTCCCTCCATCAGGCCTCTCATCAGAGAGGCCTTCAACATCATAGGGCGGCCCCCTGAACTGCAGGCTTGGATCTTCGGCGGGTCCGGCCTTGAGGACGACGCCCTTTCCATCCTGGCGTCGGCAAAGTTGCGAATTTATCGCTACTTTGTCCAGGTAGGGCTCGGAGAAGCGGTGGAGGACCCACTCGTCGCCTGGTCCAGGACCCTCCAGCGCCGAGGTCTCCTTCCTTTATCCCCCTTGTAAAATCTTAATATATTTCTTTTCTTCTCTTTCTCTCTCTCGTTGCTAAAATGATGTAAAATTGTCTAGAAGACAATAAATAATTTTTAATTGTCAATTGTCACACAATCAAGTCCGTGCCTCTGTAGGATTTGACTCATGGCTCTTTCGTAGATCTGAGGACTGGTTTTCAGCCCGAAAGGTAATCGAGTGGGCTGATATAACCCCTCGAGCGTGGCAAAGGCTAACAGAGGTCGAGAATCGGGGTGTATCGGCACTTGCCAATATGCGGAGTATACGTCGGCAGTTGAGAAATACTTGGCCCTTGCGAGACGGTCGAGTATATCCTCGATCCTTGGGAGCGGATGGACATCGGAGCTGATAAGTTCGTTCACCTTCCTATAGTCAATACAAAACCTTTTGTTCTTGTCGCGCTTGGTAACGAGAGTGACCGGGCTTGATAAAGGTGAGAACGACAGCTCTATGATGTCGTTTTCCAGCATTTGTTGGATCTGACTGCGGATTTCCTGTTGGTCGCATATCGGAACACGATATGGGCGTATAACGATTATTTTGTTGGAGTTGGTGGGTATTTTTACCGGTGGGATATTTAGGCATGGTACGGTGAATTTGTTCTGGGCGAACACATGCTTGTACCGGTGTAGGAGTGCGGGGAACTGTGGTGGGTAGTGCGGATTTTGTTTTGCAAGTGTGTGCGCATCGGCGATGTGATTTTGAAGTGCATTGTGGTGAATGTGATGTGCGGAGGCGTGTACACGTGTGGGAGCGTGTTGTGAGGTGTTGTGACGATTGTATGTGGTATCATTGCGACGTAGAGTGGGGGACACTGGTGGTACATGGCTAGAGCGATTGCATCCCATTTGAGTATTACATATGGGTCATTGGGCATGGTGTATAGCAAGGCATGGTGTGTGAGGTGATGCCGCGCGTTGGGCATGCTGAAAAAAGTGTTTTAGTGTCTTTGGGACACCTGGGTTTGATACATATCGTGTATGAGTTTGGTGAAAGTTGCGCGGTGGGCATGAGACGAAAGTAGGCATGGGCAAAGAGTGTGACTGTGAAGAATTGTCGGGTAGTCGTTTCACAAAACACTGATGCGAAATTCGGTAGAAGAATTCGCAGTGATGATTCTTTGTGGGCTGTTGCAAGGATTTAAATAAGATCACTAAATAGCAGAAAGGAGAGGGTAAAAGTCTCCTTCCAACTAACTTTATTTAATACATCTTAAGAGGACAGAGGAAAACACCCAACTGGTCGGTAGCAGACCAGGCCGTGTTCTAGTCCTTTGTTGGCGGCTGGCGCAGCAGGGGCTTGTTTGTTTACTGTCACCCAAGCCGTCCGGACGCCATTATTCCACAGTGACATTACATGCGTGTTCAACGAATGCGCGTATTGGCTGCCATGTTGGGTTGGCCTTCAACATATCCGCTTGGCATTGCCAATAGGTACATTCGCCGGAGACACGTACAAAGTGGTAGGTAGCACGTGGCAAAGGGGTGCAGAGCTGTATCATAGTGCCTCTTTCAAAATCTATTTTTAATTTTAAATTCTTTATAGTGTTAATGGATAGTATTCCAAACGGCAGAGGGGCGTCCAATATATGGAATCTCTCTGTCGTGGTCACTTGTCCTAGGGTTATGGGGGTCGAAAATTGATCTAAGGTCGAAATGGTACCTGCTATGGAGTTTATGGGGAAGATTTGGGGTTCTATTTTTAGTTTTTTAATTCTATTTAAGTACTGGTACATATTTTGAGGCACTATGTTAAGGCTCGCACCCGTGTCAACAAGGAATGGTAGGGATAGACAGAGTTGGAGGGAAAGTCTAACAATTAGCTGATGGACGAAAGGAGGCAGGGGTGCCTACCTGGCTCTCCACGACTCGGGCTGGTTTGGATTCCAGGGATGGTTCCAGCCTTGTCTGTCTTTGGTCAGACCTTGTACTTGTGCCGAGGTGCATCGCGCGTGCACTAAGGTGCCCCTTCTTGTGGGGGCAATCCGCATTCCAATGCGGACCCCCACATTAGCGGCAAGGTGAGGGCGGTGCTGCAGCAGTTCTGCCGCGTTGAGGTGTGCTGTGGAATGGTCCCGACATGCTCGGGAGGGTGTCGTCTTGTTGCCTCTGTGGTGGAGCGTTGCTTCCGCGAACGCGCGACTACACGTCGAACCACTCGCTTAGGGATTTTGGGGCTGCCACGCGGGTTGGACGCTGGTCGGACGCTGGAAGGCCCTCTACAGCGTCTCAAGTAGCACTTCTTGTGGGAGACCCAGCTGAAGGCCCATGTGGCGCACTTATTTCGGTAAAAGTCCTCGAGACTATTATGCCCCGCCAATTTGATGGCGAAGAATTTCGCGTATGACGCTTCGTTGGTTTCGGGGTACAAGTCTATGAGGGTCTGTCTGGCCTGCATGTAAGACTGGGCATCGAGCCTCAGCTTCCTGAACATAGTTAGGACGCCTTTCTCAAGGAAGCGCGGGAGACTTGCGAGCCTTTCTGACAGAGTTAGGAACGCCTGGTCGCATTGCCTATCATAGGCCTGAAAGAAGGTGGTGGCTGGGTAATTACCTTCGTAGGGTTCGAAGTGAATCTCAGCCCTGTCCACTCTCTGTGGACTACTCCTCAGGTTGGCGAGGACTGCGATCAGCTCAACGAGCGCCTCGGCGTTCACATCCCCTGGTGTAGAGTGTCGTTCGGAGGGCCGTTCTATTTTTTTACCCTTCCGGTGGGGAGGGTAAGTCCTTCCTCTTCGGTTACTTGTCCTTCCATACTTTATCCTGTCGACTCTCTTTCTGTGGAGAATCTTGCCGATTCTCTGTTTACTCTGTGGTAGTTGTGACAGCGAAGGTGCTGTCAACTGGAAGTTGGGATTGGATTGGGGTGAATTTGCAGTCGTGATGACAGGAGTGAGGACACAGGATAGGTTGGTCAAGGGAACCGATGCTGACAGACAGAGAACGTAGGAGGAGAGTGAGCTTACGCCCGCGATTTACGCTGGATCAGAAGACACGTCTAGTACGGATGAGACTCGGAGACGCTACTGAGACTTCCCCAGTCGGGTGGTGTCACGTGACCTTTATAGATATTTTGATTAGTCATTCATTACATCATGGAAGATGAAGAATCGCCTTGATTGGTCCAAACGACTGGGAAGCCATCTTTGATAGTTATAGCAGAAAATGTGAGGATGGAGCATTTACCTAAATAAAGTTGTTTTTATCAAATTCAACTCCGGGGTCTTTTGTCTTAGAGTTCTCTGGAATAAAAGTGTCGTTGACCTAGCGCTAATGATGTGAGATGGGAATCTTTCCTCTTAACTCTAGGCCTTACTGCAATCTTTTATTAATATCTATAATCGTATTATCTCCTTGTTTTTCTCTGTCTATCTGACATACAGTCCATATTGGCTGGATACTTAACAGTACACCATGTTATACAGTAGTTATACGTTTGGTACAGGGTACAAGGTGGTGGGACATATGCAGGGACATGGTAGAATGACAGGGGTTTTAAATTATCATATATTTATTTTTTCAATTGTGTATTTAACCTTATATACAAGGTATGTCCCAAAAGTTCCGGACTGGGTCCATAAAAAAAAAGTTGAGATATTTTTTAAAAATTTATTGAAACTTTTCAAACTAATCCCCCCCTTGCTTCAGCGCACCAGCGCCATCGTTTCTCCAAATTTTCGAAACAGTTTTTATAGGCCTCTTTTGGAATGCTCTTCAATGCCAACAGCGATTTTTCTATTATGTCATCCCTGGTGTCAAAATGTCTTCCTTTTAGAACTGCTTTAAGTTTGGGGAACTGGAAGAAGTCATTTGGTGTGATGTCTGAGGAATAGGGTGGTTGAGGTAGGATTTGTGCCCCGTTTTTGGCCAAAAAAACTCGTCACCAAATGCGCTGTGTGAGGGAGGGCATTGTCATGGTTTAGGATCCAGTCGCCATTAATCCATTTTTCTGGCCTTTTTTTAAATCGCTTCCCTTAGACGGCGAAGAATGCCCAAATACATTTCCTTAATAACTGTTTGGCCTGCAGGACGATACTCGTGATGAACAATGCCCTTGTTATCCAAAAAAGCGACCAGCAACACCTTATTTCTGGATTTCAATATCCTGGATTTTTTGGGTCTAGGCTTACCCTGACCTCTCCACTCGGCAGATTGACGCTTGGTTTCAGGGTCATAGACCCATGTCTCGTCGCCTGTGATTATCTTGTCTTTCCATTCCGGATCCGTTCTTGTCATTTCCAACATGTCCTCAAGGTTACAAGCAGACACAGTTTTTGCTCATTAGTGATGAATCTTGGGATGAATTTTGCAGGAGTCTTTTTGAGCTTCAAATCTTCGGTTACGATCCTTCCAATCGTTGTTTTAAAGATGCCTGTGTCTTGCTCTAGCCCCAGCAAAGTGGTTCGAGGATTTTCTTTTATCAAATCGGTGATTTTTTGCACATTTTCATCAGTCCTTTGAAATTTTGGGCGTCCTTGACGAGGATCATCTTCAATGGAAATTCTGCCAGCTTTAAATCTAGAATGCCATTCAAAAACAGTTGTTCTCTTTGGGGTGTCATTGGGGAATGCTTTATTAAGCATTTCAAAAGTTTCGGTTGCTGATATTTGAAGTTTCACACAAAATTCTATGCAAATCATCTGCCTCAACTTTTGTTCCATCGTAAAATTGCCGCAGCGCTAGGTGTGACCTTTAAATAAATTAGAATGACCTTGGTCAGGTACCGCCTCGATATTGGTACCACCGTGTTGCCAGATATTTTTTCTATAATAAACAGTCAAATTTATTTACATTTTCCATTTATTTATTTTTTTTTATGGACCCAGTCCGGGAACTTATGGAACATACCTTGTATAAAACGTTGTAATAAAAAATACATTCCCTAATAATTGTTATTTTCAGTTGGTAGAGAGTAATGTCCACAATTTAAGAAAGGCCTATTTCACAGTTTTATTAAGGACCATCACCAAAATTTAAATTTCTAATACAAACGATACAAGCAGAATAAAAATATCTGAGGGATTAGATGATGCTGTACGCCGTTTAAAATGTTTTTGTGATCTCTCCAAATCCTGGAAATGAATAATCAACTTCGCCTTTAGCATTGGTACTCAGGATCATGAGGTTTGCGAGTTTTGGGGGGGGGGGGGGTCGGTGGAAGGGTGGTCTAAACCATTGGTTTTCGACCGCTACGACCTGGGATCAAATCCCGCATTGGGCACCTTTTTTTCTAATTAAAAAAATGCTCCAATGGCCCCCGATTCTTGCAAAAGTCCAACCCCACCAGCGTGTGCAAGTAACCAAACAGGGTTCTGGTACATTTGTAAGTGCAAAGTCGAACTGCTTTTCAAATGTGTAGACATGTGGTGCACTTACAGTAAAAGCAGTCGCTAACTACCCACCATCATTTTCATGGCCTGTACCACGTATACTAGGGATAATAAAAAAATTTGGTTTGCAAGTTTTGAGATTTAAAGAAAGGAATATACATAAGGCCGAAACTTCTTATATTAAAAGTTTGAGCGTCATCTGCTTCATTCTGTAAATGTCAAAACCAGTAAACCTCGTGAACTATACAATAGTTGTATTGGCCTGGTAGATTTAATTGATAAACCGCTAGGGGAATATTCCCCACTGATTCAACTATGTAATTTCAACATCTTTATCAACTTCCAATGGCTAGCTGTAGGGATTCGTTCTGTACGATGGGAATTTTTTTTTTCAAAAAATCAATTGAGCTTTAATTTCAATTATACCTCAGAGTTGCGTTTTAGTTATCTCAAGGCACAACTTCGCAGTTTTTTCTAAAAACTATTTGTGACTTAACAATAAAAAGGATGGTAAATATGAGCAAAGACAAACGTCTTTTATTGCTAACTCTACTAGCTATTCCTAAACTAATACAGATCAGCTCATCACATCATACACCGCGCATTGTTTGGTATTCCAAACCATGTTTTGAAATACCTTAATTTGGATGTAGAGTCTGAGTTGAGGGCTAAACTTGTGGAACGCAGGCGAATGCTGAATAATATTTATAGCGTATCTTAATTCGAAAAAGAACCGATATGGTTATATGGCCTGAAAAATAACTGGTATTGAAGAAACTAAAATGGTATGCATTTTTTATTATTATTATACAAAAAGTACGCCAATTTCTTATGCAAACGGGTATTTGGCGATCTAAGGAAACGCTCCAGGAGCCTGGGTTACCTTTATGCTGCTACTCTTATGCAAAGCAATATGCAATAACAAGCATGTAATTATGCAAATACGCTACAAAACAATACATTCATCTATTGTAGAATCGTAATTGTTTATGTAAATTTTTCTCAAGACATGTTCAATTATGTATCACTGCGAGCAAATACTGAAAATATAATGCAATTATCACCATAACTTCCAAGTATTAATGTAGATTCAACCTGATTTGAAGATTTTTTTACATAATATATCTTGATTTGTGTTAGAAATCGTATGTTTTATTTCGAATTTGGCTGCTAAACGCCTCTCTTTTTTCTCTTTTTTAAAAATTTATTTAATATCAAAAGAGAAAACGCAAAATAATAAAATTGAATCCTTATTTTTGAAGAGAGAATTTTCCTAAAAACTAATATTTATAGTACACAAGAAAACTGTCATATAAGGTGCATAAAATTGTTGAAAAGAAATTGCTAAACAATATTGTAACATAATATTTATTAATTTTATTTATGTAACATAGTATTTATTAATTTTATTATTTTTTATTTAACAGAGTGGTCATTTTTATGTTTATATCTTGCGACTCTGTAAATTTCCCCGTGGCTATCTTTTGTTTATCATTGATAGTTTGTCCTTCCGTTAAATAAATTGTTGTCTACTCCTGAAGTTTTTGTCTTCCCTAATTTTCCACGTGGCAATATATTTAGAAAATGTGTGGCTAGTATTGCATATTGTGATTTTATTCCTCACTTGATTAGAAGATAATTATGCTATTTTATTTACCACATTAGTGTATTTTGAGCATGACATATCTTAATGTTTACCTTAAAATTTCAAATCAGTAATATAAGAGAGATAGAGTTAGCTATCAACAATGGATATATTTATTTTGATATAATTATTTTTGAAAGACTTTGAAAAAAGTCTGACTAAAATTGATTACGAATCATTTACTGTCCACATACTCTCTCTTCAATAATTAAAACTATGAAAATTAGAAGTGAAAAGCAACTCAAAGCACTATAAGAACGAGTTCGATTTTATAAAGAAATAATCAATTTTCAAATTGGAGAGACGTTCGCAAGTAACATCTGCTATGGCAAGTTCCTCCCCCAATTGCTAATTCTCAAAACAACGTGGCGTGACGTCCATTCTCCAGACATCTCTGAGGAAGCCTTATAAAATTTGGAGAAATACCAGCGACGTCTGAGGTGAAGCCGCATGAGATAAGAATAAAATATCAAAGGCTGTTGAAACTTTATAAAACAATAGGAAAATCAGCAACGTCTGCGATGATGCCTTATAAAACTCGAGGAAAATCAACGTCTGTGATGAAGCCATGTAAAGCTTTAGGAAAATCAGCAACGTCTTTGACAAAGCCTTATAAAACTTTAGGAAAAATCAGCAATGTCTTTGACAAAGCCTTATATAACTTTAGGAAAAATCAGTAACGTCTTTGACAAAGCCTTATAAAATTTTAGGAAAAATCAGCAACGTCTTTGACAAAGCCTTACAAAACTTTAGGAAAAATCAGCAAAGTCTGTGATGAAGACTTATAAAACAATAGGAAAATCAGCAACGTCTGTGATGATGCCTTATAAAATGGGAGAAGGTTCAATGTCTGTGGTGAAGCCTTATGAAAAGAAATAAAATTCATAAAACTTATCAATAAAAATAATATTTTCGGAAGACGAGAAGTCCGGAGAGAAGAAACACTATCAATTTAGACAACGAGACCATTCACTAACCTGTCAGCCCTTCAGAGTCCTGACCAGTATGGTGTCTCACATTCTTTGTTCCTAATCCAGACACTCTAACACATGGTTGATTTCGTTGGCTGGAAGATATGGTCAGTGTGTAATATAGTATATTAATTAGCCTATATATTAGGTTATATCTATATATATATACTAGCGGATGTGTACCCGGCTTCGCCCGGGTTTTATCCGAGTGAAAGTTTGCCTAACGAATATTATATATTATGAAGTATAATAAACAATGTTAAAGATTAGTTTTAATTATTAATCAAGATTGTGTGTGAATATGTGAGAAAGATGTAATATCGTTGTTGTTTTCTTGGCCGACTGTTTTACATATGGTGTTATCTTAAAATTGCTTGTTTTGAATATTTTTTTAGATTGAGTTGAATGAATTGCTGTATTTTTTTTTTTGTATTTATATATAAATAAAATTAACTCCGTTGATTTTTTTTTGTATTTAATCGATAACAGCGAAGTTACGCATGTTAAAGTTAGGAAAAATATTTTGATGTTAAGCAAAACCTGCTCCATCTCGTTTTACATAAATGTTGAAAATTTGGTCGAAATTGATGTATTGTAACGAAAGTTTTTAGTGAACAACACTTATGAAATTTGCATTTTATTAATATAGATATATATATGTCATAATTTGTATATACCAAGATGTAACCCCACCACAATACGTATATGCAATGTATGATCCAAAAGGTTTTAAAAAAGGTTAGGCTTAGCGAACTGGGAGAGAAGAGAAGAAACAACCATTACCAGAATTTCATTATCCAGGAAGCAAAGATTATTACGCAGGAACTAATAAAACTGAGTTCAAAGACCTTTAACAAAGACTGACAAAGACAATGGAGTTAGCTACATCCAATCAGAGTCCAGCACCCTTAGCTAACATCCAATCAGAAGTCGCCACATAGACGATATCAACCAATGAGAGCAATAGAGAGTTAACGAGGTAAATCTCGGACGGAGTAAAATCAGTTGGGAGCTCGCCACCACCAGAAGCAGAACGCTTAACCCCTTCTCACCCAGGTAACTCTATCTTCAGCATGTGAACAGTCAAATACGCCAATAGTCTAAAACCCTTCTCTCCCTTAATCGCTGGTCCTATTTCTCAAGTCCATCCTGTGTCCTTTCTTGTTATTTCCCCCTGTGAGAAAATCAACCATTTCAGCCAAACGACTGCGCCAACAATCACCACCACGTCAACCACCTCAAGTAAGTCAACAGGGTCTTACGACAACCAATCCAAACAACCAATCATCCAAAACCAATCACAAAAGATTTTAAAATATTATAGCGAGTCGACGGGATCTAAAATGGAAGATGAGCAAAACCCGGAAGCGAAAAGTGAAGGCAGCGGGATCAGGGAGGAAAGCCCAGACGTCGGCGAATCAAGCCCCCTAGCGGGGATTTTGCTCCAGTTGGCCACCCTCCTCTCGCGAACCGGGTCAACACGCGAGCGCGCGGAGACGGATCTACCACCCTTTGATGGGACCTACGGCGCCCGTCAATTCTTCCAGTCCTACGACCGGAAGATGGACGATGCCCACGTGGACCACTCCTAAAGTTGCTCCGGTTGCCGGGATACCTGACACGCCAACCCCTGGAACTCTTCAGGAAACTCCAGTTGGCCACCCAGAGCTACTTCCAGGAGAGGCAAACCCTCACGGATCTCTACCCAGAATCCAGCGAAGCATCCTTCACCAAATACTTCGCCATGAAGCTTGCTGGTCAGGCAGACCTGGAGAAGTATTACCGGGAGAAAACCGCCATGGGATTACAGCTGGGACTCCCACAGGAGGTGATCCTCGAGACGCTGACGGAGGGGTTGCCGCTCTCCGACCAGCGCCTGGTCCGCGTGGTACCTCCTGAGAGCCTGGGAGAGTGGTTCCGACTGGTGCAGCGGATCCACGGGCCCAGCGTACCAACTGCACGTCACCGCGAATAACGACCGCCCACCATGTCCGGCCCATACACCAGCACACCCAGAAGAACAGGTGCGTGGACTGCGCCTGCTCCGCCGTCGAACTGTAAGTTCTGCGGCGCCCATCACTGGCACAGCGAATGCCGATATAACAGACCGGCTCAACACGCGAGCGCATGGGCAGTGCAAACAGCCCCACCTCCACAGCACGCCCGGCGCCTCACACCTCCACAGCACGCCCAAGACGCCCCAGCCTTTCGCCAACCAGGTAGGAAGGCACCACTCCCTTTTCGTCAGTCAGCTGACGATGAAACTGTACCTAACGCCTGAACTTTCACCCCCTTTTCTCATTGACACAGGCGCAAGCTTGAACATAGTGCCCTATAACCTCTATAAAAATTTAAAAATTAACCTCCCTCAATTAAAACTTAAAAAACAGTCCACAGACCTACAGGCCACAAACGGTCTTGTACCGACCATAGGCAAAATAACCCTCCCCCTGACAATAGGTAAATTAACCAAAAAAGGGAATTTCCATGTGGTGGAAGCACCTCTACCATTCTCTGTATGAATTCTCTGTATAAATACCCTCCGAAATTTTAAATTAACAATATATTTTAACCAAGGCACTATGTTCCCACTTGCCGCTCCATTGTCTACCACCAACTACCACTTTAATCACGTACCCAATGAATGCACGTATTGGGAATGCCAAGCGGTTTTACAAAGGACTCACAATGCACACAAACCTTCCGCACATGGCACCCAATGCGCGCATCCATTGGTCCAAAACCAATTGCCAACATGCCAATCTAGTCACGTGCACGCCCAACACAATTTTTTCACTAAGGCCAATTGTCCTTATTATATGCCCTCAATGCACAACGGCCCCAACTCACAACAACAATGCACAAAACATGTCCATCCAACAGGACAACTCTCACACAAAGCACACACGTGACCACACGTCATCACACAACAGTCACACGCGCAAACACCGCAACAAGCGCGACACTCGCACCAAAAGGCGACAACAACACCACGCAGACACATGCACAACCACTGCCAGTACAACCGCACCATGTACACGAACCATAGAAACAATTCACGCCATCCAACAACCACACAATCGCAAAACATTGCGATCTTTCTTAAGCGCTGTGAACGCTTATAAAAAGTTCATTCCGGACTACGCCCGCTTGCGGACGCCACTTGTCAACCTTCTAAAAAGGGATGTCATGTGGGTCTGGGATGGCAAATGCCTGAAAGCGTTCACTAGCCTGAAAGAAAGCCTCACAACACACCCCACTTTACACCTTTACCAGGAAGGTCTGCCATGCCAAGTGTACTGTAACGCCTCAACACTCGGCATCGCAGGCATCTTCAAACAGGTCCACCCTAATGGGAAAACCTACCCAGTCCAGTATTTCAGCCGCTCCCTGCATTCACACGAACGGAACTACTCCAGCTCTGAACTAGAATGCCTAGCAATCGTTGAGAGTGTGGATAAATTCCGCGTCAGTTTGATGGACAGAAAATTTACCATATTTTCTGACCATCACGCATTGCAGTGGCTGAAAACGATCAAAAACCCGTCAGGCAGATTGTTTCGATGGAGATTAAGGCTATCGAGATACGAATATGAGGTTCGTTACATAAACGGAGTACAACAATAGGAAACGGACGTCATAACTCGTAACCCGTTCTGTGGTTTCTTAGACGCCTTCCTCATTAAGAACCATCAGCCTTCCCCATCGGGAAATTCTAGCTTGACCATTGATCACAATGGACTTCATACCATTTCCCGCAAAGGTGTAACCAAAATCATAATCCCCAAAGCACTCACCAACAAACTGCTACAATCAGTACACACACAATACAACCATCCAGACATCTCAAAGATGACGAGACTCATCTCCGCTCAATATTATTGGCAGAACATGTCACAAGACATTGCACAAAAGGTCAAAACCTGTCCAATCTGCCAGCTGACAAAACATATCGATAGATCCAACTGACCTCCCCAAAGAGACATTGATACAATCCACATAAACAAACTAAACCCGTACACAAAAAATACCCCACACACAACACCAACAATAACAAAAATGCACCATCTACGACTGAGGAACGATTACACGTTTCCACTTAAAACCCCTACACCCGACATTTTTTCAACAGAACCATTGACAACCAAACCGGCGAACAGCGAACCTGTCATTCATTTAGATCCTACCATTTTCACCAAAACCCGATTTACACAACTCACCCATAATAACAAAGAACGCGACATCGCCCGTCCACAAATACATCCAATTCCAAGTCCGCCACAACTAAACGAAACCTAAAGCCATCAACTCCGGGAGAAAACATGGGAGAAAATGTGCAGATATCCCATATTTCACTTAATATTTTTTATCTGTCTTCTGATTATGCCCTATAAACTCGCTCCATTTATAATAATAACCTACCTTGGACTATATACCCAACACAGACTCAAAGGCTTTACCAGTTGCAGGAAAACATCTTCCATATAGGCAGTACAATTTTTGAATTTCTGACTCTTATATGGGAGAAAATGGAAGAAAACTTTCAGCAGATCAGGGGTTCAGAACCAACCTAAATAAAGAGCGTCCCGCGGGCGCTGAGACCATCCGGATCAATTAGGAGGCAGGAAGATTCAATTACATTAGGGGAGGGAAAGACAAATTTAGAATGTCCCCTAGATTCTCGCCGGTCCCCCAATTTCCGGTGCTTAAAATGGGGGACGTCTCCAGTTCGATCGAGGTCAACTTGTTCTCCACGCGTTACACAAATACGTCCGCCATTTTAACAGTCACCAAATTGGATCCATTTCGACACGAGCTCACATCCCGATTCTTACAGAAACACACTTAATTATATTAATATCATTATATTAATATCATCTTAATAAACAAATTTAATTCTCAAAACACATTCACAACGAGCTTACATATCGATTCTTACAAAAACATATTTAATGATATTAATATCATCATATTAATATTATATTAATAAACAAATTTAATTCTAAAAAAAAAAAAACAATCCAAATGAATTGCCGACCAAATTCGATTCTTTTACTAACATTTTTAAACAATATTACATGTCACCCACATAAAACAAGCATACAACACTCACGACCAATACGCAACATTTACAAATACGCAACGTTCGCAAATACGAACAAAAGCACGCACATTACCACTTAAAGGATAGGATAAGAAAAAAAAGGTAGCAAAGCTTTCGAGCTTACGTTTCTTCCGAAAAGAAGAAATAACCACTTTAGAAGGGTCGAGGACTTTCCTCGAACCCTGTATTCAAAGATCCGATTCCGGTTACGACCTCCCGATAACGAAGTGGATATCGGGCGAGCATATCTTAAGTGCCCTAGGGAACTGCATAAAAATCCCTAGAACGCTTTAAGACTCGGAAAAAATTAACATTATACACTCGGCCTTGAGATCTTGAAGACAATACAACCACAAAAACACACCATACACACTTAAGGTTAACTAGATTCCGGTGTCTCCTGTACACAATCTAAACGCACTGTTGGGAAGAATCATGTTTTCGCCCATGAGTCGCACAGGAAAGACAAAAAATCTACGAGGCAATAAAAAGAGCTGTTTGCGCCGCGTGACCTAGATACATTGGCATGTAACTTTTATCATTAGAGATCCTGCGAATCTCTCTACGTACATTATGTTTCCTTATCCCATTCATTTACTTTTTTTTTTAAATTTTTGAAATCAAAATTCTTAATCAAATTTATCATTTATCTTAATCAAATATTTACCATTTATCTTAATCAAATATTTACCATTTATCTTAATCAAATATTTACCATTTATATAACAACTTTTTTTTATTGTGTTTGTAAACCAATTACTTTCTCAACCACTAAACAAATTTTTCTCTACGAAAACTCACTGGTTTTCTTTTAATTTTAGATATTTTATTTTTATTTATATTTTTGATTTCCAAAAAGCCCTAACAGAAAAATTCCCTCGATTTTAGTTTTCCCCATCTCGAGTTGAATTGTGTAGGCACCTTTTTCTTTTTTTTTTCCACTCAACAATGCTACAAAGCGCATTCACTTTGATTTCTCACAACTAATTTTATTTTTGATTTCTCAAAAGCCCTAACAGAAAAATTCCCTCGATTTTGTTTTCCCCATCTCGAGCTGAATATTGTGTAGGCACCTTTTTCTTTTTTTTTTTTCACTCAACAATGCTACAAAGCGCATTCACTTTGATTTCTCACAACTAAATTTTATTTTTGATTTCTCAAAAGCCCCAATAGAAAAATTCCCTCGATTTTAGTTTCCCCATCTCGAGTTGAATTGTGTAGGCACCTTTTTCCTTTTTTTTTTCACTCAACAATGCTACAAAGCTCATTCACTTTGATTTCTTACAACTAAATTTCATTTTTGATTTCCAAAAAGCCCTAACAGAAAAATTCCCTCGATTTTGTTTTCCCCATCTCGAGCTGAATATTGGGTAGGCATTTTTTTTTCACTCAACAATGCCCCAAAGCGCATTCATTTTGATTTCTTATAATTAAATTATTTTGATTTCTCTTCCTTATATTCAACAAATATGTCACCAGCACCATTCTCTTTTATCTTTTATGTCACATACAATACTTGTATATAGCCTCCCAGTACACATAATTAATTTTCCCCACAAAATTATTTTTCCCTTACAGAATTCACTTCAGGCTACCCCTTTTTGAATTCTTCACATGCAGGGGGCGCATCTGTCATAATTTGTATATACCAAGATGTAGATGTAACCCCACCACAATATTTGCAATGTATGATCCAAAAGGTTTTAATAAAGGTTAGGCTTAGCGAACTGGGAGAGAAGAGAAGAAACAACCATTACCAGAATTTCATTATCCAGGAAGCAAAGATTATTACCCAGGAACTAATAAAACTGAGTTCAAAGACCTTCTTCTTCCGGGAGCATGATAAAACATGACAAAGACAATGGAGTTAGCTACATCCAATCAGAGTCCAGAAGGACTAGCTAACATCCAATCAGAAGTCGCCACATAGACGATATCAACCAAAGAGAGCAATAGAGAGTTAACGAGGTAAATCTCGGACTGAGTAAAATCAGTTGGGTGCTCGACACCACAGCAAGCAGTACGCTTAAGCCCTTCTCGCTCAGGTGACCTATACGTTCAACATGTGAGTAGCCACTCCGTTAGTCAAAAGCCCTTCTCTCCCTTAATCGCTGGTCCTATTTCTCAAGTCCATCCTGTGTCCTTTCTCGTTATTTCCCCCTGTGAGAAAACCTACCATTTCAGCCAAACGACTGCGCCAACAATCACCACCACGTCAACCACCTCAAGTAAGTCAACAGGGTCTTACGACAACCAATCCAAACAACCAATCATCCAAAACCAATCACAAAAATTTTAAAATATTATATCTATATATATATATAAAATTGAATGTCTGTCTGTCTGTACTCTATAGAATCAAAAACCATACATCCAATCGCCGTGAAATTTTGGGGGTATTATTAGGTATATCCCTGGGAAGGTTTTTGAAAAATAATTTCCTGAATATCTTTAGAGTTATTTGCAGATTTAACTAAATGAAGATGATTATTTATCAAAAGTAAATGGTTTTGTTTACAAACAATATGTGTATTCAATATGGTGGTCAATAGTCAAATAATCGTTTTTTTAATTAAATAATAGAATTTTTTTTAATTATTTAAAAATAATTTAGTGTACACAAAATATTGATTTTTTTGAAAATTTATATTTTATTAGTAGTATAAAAAATTTAAATATATAATAATTTTTTTTTGTAATTTTTAGTAAACAAAAAATATTAGAAAAATATATCTATCTATATTCTATATATATAAAATTGAATGTTTGTTTGTTTGTTTGTTTGTATTCTATAGATTCAAAAACCATACATCAAATCGCCGTGAAATTTTGGGATATTATTAGGTATATCACCGGAAAGGTTTTTGAAAAATAATTTCATGAATATCTTGAATATCCTTAGAGTTATTTGCAGATTTGTAGATTTAACTCGCAAGCAGCGCCCCCATTGTGACGATGATAACAAGTTTTCTTATCACTAAGAACTAAGATGATTTTCTATATGATATAAAAAGCCAACAATGAAGAGTGAATCTACTTATATATTTGCCTTATTCTGTCTGTTTGAAGCTCACGGATGGGATTTTTCATAACCATCGGTGGTTCAGTGGTAGAATGCTCGCCTGCCACGCGGCCGGGTTCGATTCCCGGCCGATGCATTTTTTTTTTTTTTTTTACAATTTTTAAAACTCATTTATATATTATACAAGAATGACATCCACGGCGCCAATTTATAATTGTAACGAATAGTATTTGAATAAAAGCATTTAATCGGGTAAAACCCGGGCGTTGCCCGGGTCATTCGTATATAATAATTGTATAAACGAATGCAAGACAAAATCACCGCGAATGTTTCTTTTTTTTAAGGCAATTTCTTTTTAAGGCAATTATCGTTATTTATCGTTAATTTTTGTTTCGATTTTATTGAAAAAAAAAACGATATGGTGCCTTTAAAAAATGATCTTTATTACTATGCAGTTTTCTATTTAGTCAATATACCTAAGTTCATGTTGCAAATGTAATTATCTCTATCGATTTAGTAGGTGAAATGCAAAAAAAAAAAAATCGACATGATGAAATCTTTATGAAAATTCACATTTTTATTTTTATATTTTCAAGACACACACAGTTTGGGGCGGGACGTTTCACAAGAGAGACATCCACGGCGCCAATTTATAATTGTAACGAATAGTATTTGAATTAAAACGTTTTTAAAATATATACGCACTCGGGTAAAACCCGGGCGTTGCCCGGGCCATTCGTCTAGTGTAATATAAAAAGCCAACAATGAAGAATGAATGTAAGATAAAAAGCCAACAATGAAGAGTGAATGTAAGATAAAAAGCCAACAATGAAGAATGAATGTAAGATAAAAAGCCAACAATGAAGAGTGAATGTAAGATAAAAAGCCAACAATGAATAGTAAATGTAATATAAAAAGCCAACAATGAAGAATGAATGTAAGATAAAAAGCCAACAATGAAGAGTAAATATAATATAAAAAGCCAACAATGAAGAATGAATGTAAGATAAAAAGCCAACAATGAAGAGTAAATATAATATAAAAAGCCAAAAATGAAGAGTGAATGTAAGATAAAAAGCCAACAATGAAGAATGAATGTAAGATAAAAAGCCAACAATGAAGAGTGAATGTAATATAAAAAGCCAACAATGAAGAATGAATGTAAGATAAAAAGCCAACAATGAAGAATGAATGTAAGATAAAAAGCCAACAAAGAAGAGTAAATATAATATAAAAAGCCAACAATGAAGAGTGAATGTAAGATAAAAAGCCAACAATGAAGAGTAAATGTAATATAAAAAGCCAACAGAGTGAATGTAAGATAAAAAGCCAACAATGAAGAATGAATGTAAGATAAAAAGCCAACAATGAAGAGTGAATGTAATATAAAAAGCCAACAATGAAGAATGAATGTAAGATAAAAAGCCAACAATGAAGAGTGAATGTAAGATAAAAAGCCAACAATGAAGAGTAAATGTAATATAAAAATCCAACAATGAAGAATGAATGTAAGATAAAAAGCCAACAATGAAGAGTAAATATAATATAAAAAGCCAACATTGAAGAGTGAATGTAAGATAAAAAGCCAACAATGAAGAGTAAATGTAATATAAAAAGCCAACAGAGTGAATGTAAGATAAAAAGCCAACAATGAAGAGTGAATGTAATATAAAAAGCCAACAATGAAGAATGAATGTAAGTTAAAAAGCCAACAATGAAGAGTAAATCTCTATATCTCTATATATATATAAAAGTCAATTTCTGTCTGTCTGTCTGTTTCGCGATAAACTCAAAAACTACTGAACCAATTGGTACCAAATTTTGCATGTCGCTTTTTATAAACCTGAGGAAAATTTTCGGCTGCATTTTGATTTGTATTTTTGGCTATTTCTTTTTTTCATTTGAAGAACTTTTTTTTTAAGCGGACTAATCCGGAATGGAATGAATACCTAAATATGGCCATTTTTTTAAGCATCGGTGGTTCAGTGGTAGAATGCTCGCCTGCCACGCGGGCGGCCCGGGTTCGATTCCCGGCCGATGCATTTTTTTTTTTACAATTTTTAAAACTCATTTATATTATCTTATATATATAAAATTGAATGTCTGTCTGTACTCTATAGATTAAAAACCATACATCCAATCGCCGTGAAATTTTGGGATATTATTAGGTATATCACTGGGAAGGTTTTTGAAAAATAATTTCATGAATATCTTGAATATCCTTAGAGTTATTTGCAGATTTGTAGATTTAACTCGCAAGCAGCGCCCCCATTGTGACGATGATAACAAGTTTTCTTATCACTAAGAACTAAGATGATTTTCTATATGATATAAAAAGCCAACAATGAAGAGTGAATGTAATATAAAAAGCCAACAATGAAGAATGAATGTAAGATAAAAAGCCAACAATGAAGAGTGAATGTAAGATAAAAAGCCAACAATGAAGAATGAATGTAAGATAAAAATCCAACAATGAAGAGTGAATGTAAGATAAAAAGCCAACAATGAATAGTAAATGTAATATGAAAAGCCAACAATGAAGAATGAATGTAAGATAAAAAGCCAACAATGAAGAGTGAATGTAAGATAAAAAGCCAACAATGAAGAGTAAATGTAATATAAAAAGCCAACAATGAAGAATGAATGTAAGATAAAAAGCCAACAAAGAAGAGTAAATATAATATAAAAAGCCAACAATGAAGAGTGAATGTAATATAAAAAGCCAACAATGAAGAGTAAATGTAATATAAAAAGCTAACAGAGTGAATGTAAGATAAAAAGCCAACAATGAAGAGTGAATTTAATATAAAAAGCCAACAATGAAGAATGAATGTAAGATAAAAAGCCAACAATGAAGAGTGAATGTAATATAAAAAGCCAACAATGAAGAATGAATGTAAGATAAAAAGCCAACAATGAAGAGTAAATGTAATATAAAAATCCAACAATGAAGAATGAATGTAAGATAAAAAGCCAACAATGAAGAGTAAATATAATATAAAAAGCCAAAAATGAAGAGTGAATGTAAGATAAAAAGCCAACAATGAAGAGTAAATGTAATATAAAAAGCCAACAATGAAGAATGAATGTAAGATAAAAAGCCAACAATGAAGAGTGAATGTAATATAAAAAGCCAACACTGAAGAATGAATGTAAGATAAAAAGCCAACAATGAAGAGAGAATGTAAGATAAAAAGCCAACAATGAAGAGTAAATGTAATATAAAAAGCCAACAATGAAGAATGAATGTAAGATAAAAAGCCAACAAAGAAGAGTAAATATAATATAAAAAACCAACAATGAAGAGTGAATGTAAGATAAAAAGCCAACAATGAAGAGTAAATGTAATATAAAAAGCCAACAGAGTGAATGTAAGATAAAAAGCCAACAATGAAGAATGAATGTAAGATAAAAAGCCAACAATTGTGTTGTTATCCAAGACGAGGCAAGATTAACTAAGCATTAGTTTATTTCCTATTATAATATCCCTTATTATATACAAGTCAAAAGAGATCACTAGCAGAGTATTATTCCTTTTGGTTTCCAGAGCTCAACAATCTATGAGCCTAATACTCTGCACATCTCCTCCCTTAACTTTACAGGGACCTTCGAGGTATCTTGACTGCCCTTCCATCTTGTATGCACGGCTGGCATTGAAGGGAGGCTCTTCTCTGGATCCTGGTCTTGGTTGTCCCTCTGCATCCTTCCATCTCTTGTAGATGAGGCCGTTGGTGTAGGGCAATCCTCCTCGGTCTCTTGCTCCTGGTCATCCTTGCATCTCCTTGAGAGCCAGGTTGATGTCGAAGTGGGGGTCTCCTCATTTCTCTGCTCCTGGCGCTTTCCAGGGGCATCGTCCTATATGCTTGAAGAGTCAGATAGCAATCTTCTTCTTTCTTCTTGGACTTGGGCTTCTTAGATTTCTTCTTGGGAGGTTCTTCAGCTTCTACTTCCTCCTCCTCACTGTCCTCAGCTTGCTTCCTCTTCTGGGGAGTCTCTTCCTCCTCATTGTCAGAGGACTCCTCCTCATCTCCGGACTCTTGAGTTCCAGATTTGGGGCAGTCGTCCTTCTTATGGCCAAACTCCCCACAGGTGTAGCAAGCCTTCTTGGACTTGCGCTGGTTCTCCTCCTGTCCTCCATCTTCAGCCGTGTTGTTGGTACACTCATATTTACGGTGGCCAACTTCTCCGCAGTTGTAGTTGCTGCCTCCATCACGGCTCTGTCCACGGCCACGTCCACCACCACGGGCAGGTTTGGTACATTCAAACTTGCGGTGGCCTTCTTCCCCGCAGTTGTATCAGCCTCTGTTATCTCCACTTCCGAGTCTACCACGCTGTCCGCCGCGGCCTCCTGATGATACTTGCTGAATCATTCTCACAATGTTTAATTTTTCACTTGTCTCCCCAGAGAGAAGTGGCTGCTTTAGTTTATCAACAATGTATATTTTCGAGTTTAAGTGCTGGCCTTTATTTTGAAGTTTTACGTGGATCATTCCAACTGTTTCCAAGGGTATTCCATTTGGACCTTGTAATATTTTATCAGATTTTTCCAGTTTTATTCTTTGGAAACTTTGATAATAATATTGTAGGGGGAGCACGTTGACATCAGCTCCGGTGTCAATTTTAAAATTAATTTGTCTATTATTTACCTTAATTGGTACTATACATTTCTTGGAATTATCCTCTACAGATCCCAAAAAAGCTATCTCTGATTTTATTTCATTTATGGCTTCTGATCTACATACTTTGGCATAATGGCCCTTTTTCTTGCATTTACTACAATACGAGTTCATAGCTGGACAATTTTTCCAATCATGATTATTTGAATTGCCACACCTGGTGCATCCATGTGATGACCCTCCCAACTGGTTTGACTTGAATTGTCTTATTTTTGGTTCGTGCCTTTTTGTTTCTTTTATGTGATTAGGCATTTTCTTTATTTGATCTACAGAATCTTGTTGGTAAAGGCTAGACTGCTGTTCTTTGACACTTTCTAATTGCTTTGCCATTAGTGTGGATTTTACTAAGGTCAAGTCTGTATCAAGTTGCATTCTTTCAGATAATGCTCTATCCCTTACTCCAACAACTATCCTATCCCTAATCAACTCATCATGTAACATCCCAAAATTGCAGTGCTCAGCTAGGCTATGGAGTGCTGTGATAAATTCATTCACCTTTTCCCCTTCCTGCTGACATCTTTGATTAAATCTTGCCCTTTCATAAATTATATTACGTCTTGGAATAAAGAGACGTTCAAAGCATTCAATAACTTTATTATAATTTTCTAGTTGGTCACTTGCTATTTTACATGACAACAAAATGTCATCTGCATTATCACCCATGCAGTACACGAGCATATTAACTTGCTCATTTTCTGGGTTATTAATTAACCCGCTTGCCTGCCTAAAACGTTCAAATCTCCTAATCCATTTTGGCCAATCACCTGGATTTGAAAATTAAAAGGTTCTGGGGCTACACAATTATAATTTTGGGACATTATAAAGATTTACTTATAATATAACTTACCAAAAAGTTTGCTTGATGTCGAGTTTCAAATTTTCTTCGAACAACGACTTTCTTTATGAATTCAGTTTACCGCTTCTAAGCTTGCTTGATGTCGAATTTCAAATTTTCTTCGAACAACGACCTTCTTTATGAATTCTGTTTACCGCTTCTAAGCTTGCTTGATGTCGAATTTCAAATTTTCTTCGAACAACGACCTTCTTTATGAATTCAGTTTACCGCTTCTAAGCTTGCTTGATGTCGAATTTCAAATTTTCTTCGAACAACGACCTTCTTTATGAATTCAGTTTACCGCTGCCACCATGTGTTGTTATCCAAGACGAGGCAAGATTAACTAAGCATTAGTTTATTTCTTATTATAATATCCCTTATTATATACAAGTCAAAAGAGATCACTAGCAGAGTATTATTCCTTTTGGTTTCCAGAGCTCAACAATCTATGAGCCTAATACTCTGCACAACAATGAAGAGTGAATGTAATATAAAAAGCCAACAATGAAGAATGAATGTAAGATAAAAAGCCAACAATGAAGAGTGAATGTAAGATAAAAAGCCAACAATGAAGAGTAAATGAAATATAAAAAGCCAACAGAGTGAATGTAAGATAAAAAGCCAACAATGAAGAGTGAATGTAATATAAAAAGCCAACAATGAAGAATGAATGTAAGTTAAAAGCCAACAATGAAGAGTAAATCTCTATATCTCAATATCTCTATATCTCTATATATATATATATATATATATATATATATATATATATATATATATATAAAAGTCAATTTCTGTCTGTCTGTCTGTTTCGCGATAAACTCAAAAACTACTGAACCAATTGGTACCAAATTTTGCATGTCGCTTTTTATAAACCTGAGGAAAATTTTCGGCTGCATTTTGATTTGTATTTTTGGCTATTTCTTTTTTTCATTTGAAGAACTTTTTTTTACGCGGACTAATCCGGAATGGAATGAATACCTAAATATGGCCATTTTTTTAATCATCGGTGGTTCAGTGGTAGAATGCTCGCCTGCCACGCGGGCGGCCCGGGTTCGATTCCCGGCCGATGCATTTTTTTTTTACAATTTTTAAAACTCATTTATATTATCTTATATATATATAATTGAATGTCTGTCTGTACTCTATATATTAAAAACCATACATCCAATCGCCGTGAAATTTTGGGATATTATTAGGTATTTCACCGGGAAGGTTTTTGAAAAATAATTTCATGAATATCTTGAATATCCTTAGAGTTATTTGCAGATTTGTAGATTTAACTCGCAAGCAGCCCCCCCCCCCCCCCCCCCCCATTGTGACGATGTTAACAAGTTTTCTTATCACTAAGTTTGTTATCTTAAATATTATTTATCAAAAGTAAGATTATCTCAGGATGACACGGCAATTTATTTGCGACAAGAATAATGATACAATTCCAAGGCGAAGATACTATTCCTTTAACTTCCAATTACCGAGGGAACCAATTAATATTGATTTTATTCAACTTATCGAGTATTTCTCAAGGGACCGGGAAAAATGTTCACTAGATAAAACTATGATTTTCTAATGTAGAAAATTAGGAAAGACAAAATTCAGGATGACAAGGCACACAGGGACCGGGAAAAAATGTTCACTTTATCGAGAGATTCAAATTTACGAGTTTCAAATTATCAAAATATATCTTTTTTTAATAAGTTTTTAGAGAATTGTTTTAAAAATGTTCGCTAGACAAACCTTTACTCGGGTAAAACCCCGGGCGAAGCCGAGTACGTTTTATAAGCTTAAAGAAAATTGTTTTAACAAATGTTCGTTAGACAAACATTCACTCGGGTAAAACCCGGGCGAACCGGGCACATCCGCTAGTATATATATAAAATTGAATGTCTGTCTGTCTGTACTCTATAGATTCAGAACCCATACATCCAATCGCTGTGGAATTTTGGGATATTATTAGGTATATCCCCGGGAAAGTTTTTGAAAAATAATATCTTGAATATCTTTAATATCCTTAGAGTTATTTGCAGATTTGTAGATTTAACTCGCAAGCAGCGCCCTCATTGCGATGATAATAACTAGTTTTTTTTATCTATGAGTTTATTATCTTAAAAATTATTTATCAAAAGTAAGATTTTCTACCTATTAATTGCGCACAAGTCAAAGTTAGTTTTATCATTTACTACAACATATATATTGGGAGAATAGATAAAATGATGATTTGGTAATGTAGAAAATTAGGAAAGACACGATTCAGGATGACACGGCAATTTATTTGAGACAAGAAAAATGATACAATTCCAAGGCAAGATACTATTCCTTTAACTTCCAATTACCGAGGGAACCAATTAATATTGATTTTATTCAACTTATCGAGTATTTTTCAAGGGACCGGGAAAAAATGTTCACTAGATAAAACGATGATTTTGTAATGTAGAAAATTAGGAAAGACAAAATTCAGGATGACACGGCACACAGGGACCGGGAAAAAATGTTCACTTTATCGAGAGATTCAAATTTACGAGTTTCAAATTACCAAAATATATCTATTATTTTTTTAATAAGTTTATAGAGAATTGTTTCAACAAATGTTCGTTAGACAAACCTTTACTCGGGTAAAACCCGGGCGAAGCCGGGTACATCCGCTAGTATATATATAAATGAATGTATGTGTGTGTGTCTGTCCTTTATGCCTGACCAAACCACTCATTGGAACGCCATGAAACTTTGGGAAGTTATTTCGTATAGTACTGGGAAGGGTTCTAGCAAATAAATTTTTTAAAATAACTTTTCGCCTAAAAATAAACAAGATAAATATTCTAATTTATCTGTTATAATTCAACAATCGGTTCTAAATATTATCATGATTACGATGATTTTGTAATGTAGAAAATTAGGAAAGAAAATTCAGGATGACACAGCAATTTATTTGAGACAAGAATAATGATACAATTCCAAGGCAAGATACTATTCCTTCAACTTCCAATTACCGAGGGAATGTTGTATTTCAATTTGGTTACACACACAGCACTTAACGTTAATTATTCTTTAATTAACTACAACAAGGTGAAAGGATTATATATATATTGATTAAATGGTAATCATATACAATACTGGTCCGATGTACTTTGTTTCGAAGTGACCTCTCAGCAGTTCAATGCACTTTTCTCTCACTTCTTGATTCTCCGTCAGAGTAAGAATATCATTCACATATAATGATAAGATTATCATTCCTTCGTTCAGCTTGAGCTTGTTGACACAAGGATCAACTGGATTCCTCATAAATCCCCTTTTTTTCAACCACTCATCAAGGCACTTGTTCCAACATCTGCCGCTTTGCTTCAGTCCGTACAGAGACCTTTTGAGTTGGCAGTAAAGATGTTCCTCACCAGGTTTAACAAAGCCTTCTGGTTGTTCCATATAGATCACTCGGTCAAGATTGCCGTAGAGATAAGCACTTTTCACGTCATATTGGTCTATGAGCCAGTTATTTTCAACACCTATTGCTGTGAGCAGTCTTGTCGTTTCAAAACTAGAAACAGGTGAGTAAATCTCATCATAATCGATTCCCTTTTGTTGAGTGAAGCCCTTTGTCACAAGTCGGGCCTTGTATCTAACTACTTGACCCTCGGCGTTGGTTTTCTTGTGTAGTACCCACTTACAAGCAATTGGGGCAGAGTCTTTTGGTAGTTCTGTTAGTTCCCAAACTTTGTGCTTTCTCAAGGATTACAATTCTTCTTCGATTTCTTCAAGCCAATGCTTAGCTTCAGGGCCTTGGATAGCTTCTTTATACGAAGTAGGATCTCCCTTATTTACTTCAGTACTGAGGAGTTCAATTGAGTTCTGAGCATTTCTCTGGTTCCTTAGGATCATTGGATGAGATCGAGTAGGAGAAGGCTTCACAGTATCTTCATTATGGCTGTCCTTTTCTGTATCTAATAAATACACTGGATACTCTTCAATCTCCCGGTGAGTCCCATAGCTGTAGTGTTCAACTGATGGAAGCACCTCCCGGTTGCTGTCGTTCCTCGATACATCACTCTCTTTGAAGACACAGTCCCGAGATTCCGCCACTTTCTTCATCTCAGGAATCCACACTCTGTAGCCACGTCCTCTGAGTGCATATCCAACAAGGTTACCTTTGACAGCTCTCCTTTCAAGTTTGGATTTACGGACTTGTCATGGAATATGGACAAATACTTGACAGCCAATAGCTCTTATGTGTTTAAGACTAGGCTTGTTCCCTGTCCACAGTTCATATGGCGTGCTTTCACCATTGTGATTGTTGAGAACTCTGTTTCTGACATAGGCTGCGGTGTAAGTCAGCTCCGCCCAGGAAGCCTTTGGCAGACCACTTCCAGATATAGTGCTCCTGACAAGATCTAGGAGTGTCCTATTCATTCTTTCTGCCACACCATTCTGTTGAGGTGTATACGTCATAGTGCGTTCATGAACTATTCCAACGCTCGTGCAGAAAGTGTCCCATTCCTTGGAACAAAATTCCAAGCCATTATCCGTACGTATTCGTTTTAGTTTCCGGCTGGTTTGTTTCTCAGATTCATGAATCCACTCTTTGACTTTTCCCAGGGTTCCGCCTTTGTTTTTCAGGAAAAATACACTTGTATATCTCGTAGATTCATCAATGATGGTTAAGACGTACTTGGCTCCTCCCTAGCTCAATACGTCAAGTGGACCCATCAAGTCCGCATGCACCAAGTCCAACGGCATGATTTCTTTTTCCTCCTTGTGTGAGTGCTGAAGGAATGGCAGATGGTAAGACTTGCCGATCAAGCAGTCTTCGCACTTTTCTGGCTTTGCCGGGCTGCAATCAAGTCCTCTTACGCTTTGGTTCTTGGCCATCTTTGCTATCGTATATGCATTTACATGCATCAGCCTTTTGTGCCAAAGTTCCAGTGTAAGCTCTTCCTTGCATTCAGATGCAAGAGAAACACGATCATTCTGATCTATCGGAGAGGATGGAGTAGTCTGGACGTAGTAAAAAGTCTACCCAACTTCTTCCCCTCTATCAAGAGTTTACCTTTCATGTCCATAATGTGGCAACCACTCTTGTTGAAGACAACTTTTCTACCGTTTTCTATCATTTGGAGTACAGACAGAACACTGTGACGCATATCTGGAACGTACAAGGTGTTCTGGGCAACCATATTGCTGGCATCTCCCTTGTGTCCAACAATATTGGCACTGACAGTACCAATACCACATACTTCTATAGAAGAGCCATTCGCAATAGTGATGGAACTCATATTGCTTGTACACTCTTTCAGACATGTGAAGTAATCTCTCTTGGGAGTCATATGGTGCGTCGCTCCAGAATCTATGATCCAGGTCTCGGCGGTAGCTCCAAACAAAGTGTTGCACATTGCCGACATATTTACGCCTTTGTTTTGGTCAAACCTTGTTGGCCTTTGTTCATTCTTTCCTTTCTTCATGCATTCCCTTGCATAATGGCCTTTACCTCCTCATTTGAAACAAACCACCTTTGCTTTAAATTGTTTTTCTGTTTCAATGGGCTTCGAAGAGGCATTAACGACCATGGCACCCACATCTTTTGGTAGATTTGACGAACGCCTTTCTGCTTCTGCCAACAGCCGTCTTTTAACTGTGGCGGTCGTGAAGTCTGAATCAGGCAAGTTACATATGATTGAGACAACGGTGTCCCAATCCTCTGGTAATCCACCCAAAAGAACCACAGCCAAATCGCCATCATAAATTTTTTCGCCAATTTGGGCCAGTTCATTTACACTGTGGTTTATCTTCCCCATATACCCTTCCATATTGCTGTGCTGAGTCAACCTTTCGCCATATAACTGCTTTCTTAGTTGTACGGCTCGATATCTACTATCCTTTGGTGCGTATAATTTTTCCAGTTCCTCCCAGACCTCTTTCGGAGTATTCAAATGTTGAACATGCAATTGTTGTTCATCATTAATCCCGAGGCAAATTTTTGCAAACGCCTTACCCTCCCGCGACAAAAAAAAATTGTTGCAACAAGGTCACTAGGGTCAGGCTTAGCCTCTCCTGGATTGATCAAACTCCACAAGTCGTTTTCGATTAGAACGAGTTTCATCTGGAAGCTCCAGCTGGAGTAATTAGCACCATTTAATTTTTAATCGTCGTGTTTGCCATTTTACAAAATATTTGGTAAGTAGAAAAAAGGATGGGCCAAGTAATCAAAGGAAATTTGGTTACTCACGTTTTAGGCCTTGCGCTTCTTCAGTCTGACGTTTTAGGTCTTGCGCTTCTTCAGTATGATAATCTTTGTTGTATTTCAATTTGATTACACACACACAGCGCTTAACGTTAATTATTCTTTAATTAACTACAACAAGGTGAAAGGATTATATATATATTGATTAAATGGTAATCATGGGGAAAGAAAATATAAGTCAGCGTGGCAACGCTGCTTTCAGGATACCAAAACAGGAAGTGACGTCAGCTCCAATGTTGCCGAAGCCAACCGCCCGCCGTCACGGTCCAGCAGGGAACCAATTAATATTGATTCTATTCAACTTATCGAGTATTTTTCAAGGGACGGGAAAAAATGTTCACTTTATCGAGAGATTAAAATTTACGAGTTTCAAATTATCAAAATACACTGCGTGACATTAAAAATGGAACACCAAGAAATAGTGGCCAGAAAATTATGCAAATTTCAGGGTAGACACGCCTAACCGAGTTATGCAAATGATGTAAAATGCGCAGCTCTCGTGCGCACATGGAGTAAGATATAAGGGAAGGAACTTGCAGAAAGGACAGTATTTGTGTCGTTATTTCTTCAAGGAAAATCATTGTAGAAATTTTGTTCTTGTGTCAAAAGACACGTGTAATAACAGAGAATGCCAGGTCATCGTAAACGGAGGCAGTTCAAGCAGACAGACGCTTTTACGAGGGGCATGGTGATCGGACTGAAAAGGGCAGATTGGTCCATACGTCAAATCGCAGCTGATACACACCTTGGTGCGTCCACGGTGCACCGACTGTGGAGAAAATGGTTGGAACAAGGAAATGTGGCAATTTATAGGAATGTTGGTGCAACCAGAGTGACGTCAGCACGTGTGGATCGGCGTATCCGTCGACAAGCAGTGGCGGCCCCACAAGCCACTTGTACCGCCATCCTGCAACATGTGCAAGACACCCTAGATCATTCCATCTCGACCAGAACCATTTCCCGTCGATTGGTTGCAATGGCTTGCACTCATGCCGTCCATTTAAGAAGACTGCCATTGACCCCACCGAATAGGCGCCAACGTTTGGAATGGTGCCGGGCTAGATCGACGTGGATGACGGAATGGCACAGGGTCGTGTTCTCAGATGAGTCGCGTTTCTGCTTGTCCAGTGATAGTCGCCGTGTACGCGTGTGGCGTCGACGTGGAGAAAGGTCCAATCCGGCAGCAATTGTGGAACGCCCCACCGTGCGACAACGTGGAATCATGGTTTGGGGCGCAATCGCGTATGATTCCAGGTCACCTTTACTTCGTATTCAGGGCACTATGACGGCCCAACGATACGTTGATGATGTGCTGCGACCGGTGACACTCCCCTACCTTCAGGGGGTACCCAATGCCCTTTATCAGCAGGATAACGCCCGACCGCACACTGCTCGCATTAGCCAACAAGCTCTGCAAGATGTACAGATGCTTCCCTGGCCACCGTACTCTCCTGATCTCTCACCAATCGAGCACGTCTGGGACATCATTGGACGCCGTTTGCATGCCTTGCCACAGCCGCGTTCAGAAGACGAACTGTGGCAAATGGTTGAGAGGGAATGGAGAGCCATCCCTCAGGACGCCATCCATACTCTGATTGACTCTCTACCTAGACGTGTTGCTGCGTACATCGCCGTCCGCGGTGGTCCTACTTGCTACTAAGCCGACGCCGTTCTCGCTCTGTATTATGACTATCATTTTGAAATAAAGATCACTTATTGTTCGTCCCTGTCTCTCTCTGTCTGCCGAGTTTCATCACTTTCTGGCCACTATTTCTTGGTGTTCCATATTCAATGTCACGCAGTGTATATCTATTATTTTTTAAAATTAGTTTATAGAGAATTGTTTTAACAAATGTTCATTAGAAAAGCCTTTACTCGGGTAAAACCTGGGCGAAGCCGGGTACATCCGCTAGTTATTAATATTCTCTAAATCAGATTGTGAACTTTACATTGGTTAGGTTTAAAATGAACTATTCACTTACTAATTGTATTGTTTCAGTTCTGAGAGAATACACTTATTTTGATAAGAAGAATTGGATGGAAGTGGAAATCAAGGATAGGCTTAATGAAATTAGGTTTGAAATTTTCAGTTAGGCTTACTCTTTGTATAATTACATATTGGCACTTTCAGGGAGATAATAGAATCACTAAGCTCTAGGAAGTTTTGTTTACACAAATAACATGTCAAGCTTATTTCTAAAAGACATGATATAATTTCACAGGGAAAAATAACGAGTCGACCCAAGATGCTGAAAAGCGTTGCCAATAATGGAAGGTGACTAAGCATTCCCATGTCATTAGTACATGTCTATGGATAGGAGCGAGTGCTGATGCGAAATATATAAACAAACATATGATAGGCTGTTGTTATCTTGAAGATGGGGGGGGGGGGGCGGGTTATCGATAAAATATCTTCAACTTTTATCTCTAAACAGATTTTTTAAAAGTCGCTATCTTTTTAAAATTTTGTTAATCCTTTAAACAAGGAAAAGGCATCTGATCATGCAACTAAAATTTTCTGATGGCTTGAGCCATCTCTGTTGGAATGAATATCAATTATTCATTGTTTTTTTTGTAATTCCAGAATTATCTAATTATATTTATTCAGACTGATGGCGTAAGCCAAATATTCAGACAAAATATTTTGATCTAATGCACACGTCTGTGCACAGTCAAACCGACAAGAAAAATACAGTTGGAAGAACATGACAACGAGGAAGGCTGGAGGTGTCGCTGTTCCGCCAGGAACACGAAGAACAACGATGTTCGCTTCAGCATGGCACGCGGTTTGACCGAATCTCAATGCTAATGGGAAAAATTCTTGTCGTCATCGCTGCTCTGTGGGTGTTGCATATGGAGCACACAGTAATAGAGGAATTTTCAGACCTTCGCACAGGACTGTCACCAACTGAGTAAACTTCTGTAGAAAAATATTTACACCCTTTATGGAAAAAACTCTCGTGCTAGATGATAAAGGAAGGAAAGTGAAAATTGTTGAAAGCTTGTTTGGCAAGAACAAATGCGCCAAAAACTGAAGAGCAAAAAGACCTAAACGCCAATGGGTTTTTGGCGGGGTTTATCTTGTAATGAAAGAATTTTTTTATGTGGTTGAAGATCGAGAAGCAGCGACTCTTATACTAATAATCAAACGATACGTTCTTCCTAGAATCCCCATAGTGTCAAATGGTTGTAGATTATACTGTGGCCTTGAAAGAGAAGGTTACCACCACCAGGTGGTTAATAACACGCTTTATTTTAAGGACGCTATCACTGACGCTCTTACAAGCGACATTGAGGCGTCTTGAGGGGTGTGAAAGAATTAAGGTGTATTGCCACTGTACTATCACATAGCTAAATATAGGTGGCGGCGTATTGACAAAATATGTCTCCGCACCCCCAATACCCAAAGGATGCCAGTTTCAAAGATGTAGTTCACAAACTTTGAAAAAGAAGTATATATCTTTAAAGATAGGAAGAATTGTTAAATATCAAATCTGAGGTAGCGTCCATTATATTTGAAGTAAAGGTGAGCAACCATTTTTTTTTGCTGCTCTTGTTCTCCATTTTTAAAAATATATAGGAGTAAAAAAAATTACAAATATACTTCAATAAATTTAATAAATAAATAAATTATATAATATTGTATTCAATAACTTGTTGTATGTCCTATGAAACTATTAATAAGGAGATGCCTAACTAGGGCTTGCTGGGCTTCCATTGTTGTGCTCAGTTGAATAAATGGAAAAAGATGTAAGATGTGACTTAGTAAAAATTTCCTTACTATAATATACATGTGTGGCGTTTCGGTAACAGCGTCGTTACCATCATAGGAGTAGTATGTGATATAGAGATAAACAAATATAGAACTTGAGCAGCTAAAATTATATTTGGGGAGATAAAATATCAGATAATATAGGGTATAGAAGCATTTCGAGGATTACGCAGTGTCAGAGTACGCCAAACCTTTCCCCAAGCCACCGTGGGTGAAATGGGGGGGGGGGGGATGTTGACAGATCCCGTGGTCTCGAGCCGCTGGAATGTATAGTTTCGGGTGTCCGGACTAACGAGGCCCCTGGTGTGTGAAATTCCAACGTTCATCCCCCCCCCCCCCTCCCCCCCCGGGTGTCAACTGTCCTTTGAAGAAAAGGACATCCTCAGGCCCTGTGGAAGAGAGTGTGCCATTATATGTAATTTAGATCTTATATGGAAACTCCCTAGTATTGTAGCCATATTAAGAAACAGGCCATCAGCAACTTTTTGATTCTCAATCAGGAGATACCTTTTTCATGATTTATCTACATGAATCCAGTACAATTTCACATTTTTACTATTTTTCTCTTAATATATGTCTCTGGTACTGATCTCTATTCAAAATTATTCTTTGTCATTTGTGGTATATACTGTGTAACACACACACATCCATGAAATCATTATTAAATTAGATAATCTATAAAAAACACCTGGAGATTTAGCAACCCACTAAAGACGCTGAGAACTATTTCAGAAAGAAAAATATAGCAATAGAACTCTATAATTTCTACAGCTCAATTGCAAATAGATTCATACACAAAGAGATAGTGAGGAAAGTTTTAGAACAGATGTGTAAATAAATCCCTTTTTTAAACAAAGGCTCACGTGTACATGGGGAAAAGGGAGGGAATTGCTGTATTATTTTGTTGTTGTATGGCGAATCCATACAGGGGAATGGGCCCTAATAAAAGCCTTTTGTTTTTGTTGTATTAAATTAGATAATCTATAAAATAATGGTCGGCTCTCCCATCAAAATAGACGCTAGAATTGAGCGCCATCTATTGACCGTCTCTGCAAACTAGAGGACTCGGGTCGGTGACGAGCCGAGCTTTACCAATTAAGAAGCGCCCACCTAGAAGCGACCCCCGTGTGTGGGCCTGGGACAATACTGATATTATAGACCAAATACAGAATACGTTTAACAAAACTCTCTGAATCTACCAAGATATATATATACCAGGGTATATTGTAATGCTGGGAACAGGCAGAATATCTGACTCTTACAACGATCAAATTAATTATGAAATATTTCATTAGATTACAAAAAAAAGGAGGACAATAGACTACCTAAGCTCTGCTGGAATAGATTGAGATTATTAACCAGTATATAAAAAAATTAACTTTGTTGAAATTTATTTTTTTTTTTTTGTATTTAATCGATAACAGCAAAGTTACGTATGTTAATGTTAGGAAATATAGTTTTGATGTTAAGCAAAACCTACTCCATCTCGTTTCACATAAATGTTGAAAATTTGGTTGAAATTGATGCATTTGTAGCGAAAGTTTTTAGTGATGCCCACTTATGAAGATTCCATTTTATTAATATAGATATATATATTTTTGTAGTTCCACGGCGGGAGAGAAACTGTACAGGGCAAGAGGCCCTAATTAAATAACCTTTAAAATTGCAAGAAACAAGTACATTAACGCTATCAAAGGAGCTAAGGAAAAAAATTGGAGAATATTCATTGAAGAAAATGAATCAAACAACCCATTTGGAAACGCCTATAAAAAAAAATAAATCTCTGAGATCATCCAACAACAATAGAGGACTTCCAATGATCGATAATTTACTGGATACTTAAAAAAAGGAAAAAATGAAAAGTCTTTCGAATGATTTATTTCCAGATGATGATGTACACTCAGATAAAGAGGAGCATGTTATTATTAGAAACTATAACCTGAATATAAAAACCAAAATAGCATTTTTATAGAAATAAAAGATGTTGGAAATATCATTTCAAAATTAAATTATCAAGAGAGCGCCAGGTCCAGATTTTATCAGTAATAATATGATCGAACATGCAGGTACACTTTTAATTCCGATTTTACAGCAAATATTCAACAAATGCATTGAATTAGGTTACTATCCGGATGTATGGAAAGACTCTACTGTAAAGATCATTCCAAAACCTAATAAAATAAACTATGAAACAGGCAAAAGCTACAGACCTATATCATTGACATCAAACATTTCTAAAATATTTGAAAAATAACATAATTAAAAAACAAATCAATAAATATTATGGAGATGTTGGGGCACGTTTTTGTAACCATACCCCAACAGAAGGCGTATGTATAATCAACATCAAATGGATACATGACTTCCCTCCCACATAGACTTATAGACCACCTTTTTGCCCAGAAACCTAGACAATTGATGACACCAGACTTCCATGCCGAAAGCTGATGCCTGGTGAAGAAGACACCAGTGACATCCAGAGACATCCGCGCTGGAAGCTGTTGTTCCATATGTACATATATTCCCCTCACCAAAAATTTAGGTAAAGGTGACCAGAAGAAATGGAGAAGGAAGATTTCTAAAAGACTAAGCCTTATAAATATCCTTCCCGAAAAAAGGGAAGCATCACATTACAGTCCAGGTAAAAGGGGCCTGGGTCGATTTTTAGCCAAGACGGGGGGCGATATATATACCGTCCCGAGAAAAGGGAGGATCGTATTACAGCCCATGTGGAGGAGGCCTGGGGTCTGATGAAATTTTACACTATTGCCGTGGCTGTTTCTCTCTTTAGATTTTTTGTTTTGGTAATACTATATGTTCTATTTTGATGGGAGAGGCCTGGGGCGTCTGTGAAATCGTATACTGGAGCCGTTGGCCATTTTGATTGGTGTTTCTTTGGGCGAATGAAAATGCCAGCCAATAGAAACTTTGGCGCGGCCAGCGAATGAAAACGGAGAGAGACAAGAATAAAAGAGGGTTTCTTTGCCAAAAGGCAGATTGAATCTGAGTCGCTCAATGAGAGGACAGTCTTCAATCGGGAGACCAGACCTTTGCCGGCACTTTCGAGAAAAGGTAAGCCATTTGTCATTATGACTTAGCGCCCCCCCTTTTTGTGTAGTAACCAACCTAGATTTCGCATGGGCCCTAAAGGGCTATAAAGTAACTTCAGGTCACCTCTATCTAAATTTTACTATGTAAATAGCATATCTCGTCAGTATAGACATGTTCCCAAATTTTAATTTATTTAAATAAATATCTAGAGAAATTTTCTTGTTTCCTCTCATACATATTTCATTCCTTTTGCTTTATGGTACTACCCCCCACACCTTAATTTCACAAATTGTACTAAATATAGAACTACCGACTCTGTTGGAATAGAGTTGTGTACTATATCTTTGCTATGATATATTGACACAGCAACAGTTGCAAATTACGACTTTATTAGGGCTACTTTGAGGGTATCTATCTGTCAGGTTTTAGTAATGTTTGTACTTTTATGTGTTTCAGTGCGTTATTCCATCATATTTACCATTATACCATATTTTCTGATTCCTCGGGCTATTGTTACGCTGTTAGGAGGGTACGGCATGATGCAAACAGATTTGTATGTTTGACTATTGTTTGTGTTATTTGGGCTATAAAAATGCCTTAATATGAATCTATTTACAGTTGATCTGTAGAAATTATAGAGATCTGTTGCTATAATTTTCCTCTATGAAATAGCTCCCAGCGTCTTCAGTGGGTTGCTAAACCTCCAGAAGGAGTCTTTTATAGATTGCCCAATTTAATAACGATTTCATGGGTTGTCTGATGAAATTGTATACTAGTGTCGTGGCTGTTTCCATCTTTAGACCTTTGTTCTGACAATATTATATGCTCGATCCCTGCTTTAACTCAACTCTCAATCAATTACAGAGTTTCCCCCCCTTTTTTTATTTTATTTATCCTGTTTGCACAAATTGCATTACATGTGATGATGTAAAGACATATGTCGATAGTGCATCATTGACAGCTGTGCTTCTATTATACAACATTAAGGTCTTGCTGCGGGTTATATACATGGGGTTGTTGGCCTAAATTGCTATATATATATATATCAATTTAGACCAACAACCCCATGTATATAACCCGCAGCAAGACCTTAATGTTGTATAATAGAAGCACAGCTGTCAATGATGCACTATCGACATATGTCTTTACATCATCACATGTAATGCAATTTGTGCAAACAGGATAAATAAAATAAAAAAAGGGGGGGAACTCTGTAATTGATTAAGAGTTGAGCTAAAGCAGGGATCGAGCATATAATATTGTCAGAACAAAGGTCTAAAGATGGAAACAGCCACGACACTAGTATACAATTTCATCAGACAACCCATGAAATCGTTATTAAATTGGGCAATCTATAAAAGACTCCTTCTGGAGGTTTAGCAACCCACTGAAGACGCTGGGAGCTATTTCATAGAGGAAAATTATAGCAACAGATCTCTATATACGATTTCACAGACGTCCCAGGCCTCTCCCATCAAAATAGAACATATAGTATTACCAAAACAAAAAAAAATCTAAAGAGAGAAACAGCCACGGCAATAGTGTAAAATTTCATCAGACCCCAGGCCTCCTCCACATGGGCTGTAATACGATCCTCCCTTTTCTCGGGACGGTATATATATCGCCCCCCGTCTTGGCTAAATAATATGCAAAACTTCCTAATGTATATATATATATATATATATACACCGACCGTGCGGCCACGCGTCGCACGAGCTCCGCGTATTTCGCCTTTTTCATCCCGTAAATTCAATTTTTATTTAACTAATTTCATATCATCTTGTTCGCCTTGATTCGGGCATCATTTCAACCCATCTCTCAGAGAATCTCATCAAGTTTCATATTTTCCTATTTTTCATAATTTAGCAAAGCTACAAGTCGTAGCTTTGCATCATTACCATGGCAACGGCCAAGTTGGTCGTTGCGTCATCAAACACGTCATCTGCTGCGGTAGTCTCATTGGTTGCTCACCCTCATGAAGAAATCTCATTTACATCAAAGCCATCAATCGCTGAATTACCATCTCAAAAGAAAAACAAACAACAAGACAATTTGCATACCCAAAGAAGACAATTTTCGCCTCAAGAGTGGAAAAAATTTGAAGAATCTCGAAAAGAAACATACGAAAAAAGAAGTAAAAACATAAACTCCACCATCCAATTCACCGCCCTCTCAGAGTGCAGTGCTGAGGAGCACCTTTCCTCAATAGCCAAAATAATAGGACACGAAAACATCCACTCGGTTGGAAAAATGAACAGCCAGGCCGTTGTATCGGTTGCCAACGGTGAACAAGCCTTACTGCTTATTAACAACGGCTTTGCAGTCAGAGGCAACACCATCTACCCAACGCCCCTATTCAACCCCCCAAAGAAATACATTCTATCGGGAATCCTTGCCTTCATCCCGGATGAGGAGGTCACCAAAGCCCTGGCGCCATTCGGAGAGATCCTCAGCATCAGGCCCCTGCCTTTCCCCACCGAGAACCCACTATTTAAACACCTTTCATCTCTTAGAAGAGAGGTCGTGCTGAAGAGAAGAGAATCAACCGACATGCCGGCAATCATCCCAATCGACTACATGCAGAGGACCTTTAAGATCTTTGTGGGCGAAGACACCATCTGCCTGGGATGTAAGAGACATGGACATATTAAATCCAAATGTCCTTTCAACCCTGAAATCAGAAATAATATCTCAAGAACTTACCCAGAAGCAATCAACCCCACAGTCCTGCCCGTTATACCAGGCCCATCAAGAGAAACTGCCACAATGAACATCACCGCAAGGAATGAATACCAAGACGATGAAACATCTAGCATATGCTCTATAGGGTCGATGGACTCCACCCAGCTCGAAAGAGAATTGATTGAATGCGAAAAATGTGAAAATCCAGAAGTAGAGAGAATAATTGCCGCGATCTACGAGAGGGCTGGTATCTCTAGAACAATTAAGGTCCAGCGGCAGTTAATACAACATCCTGACCTGGAGTTCATGATCTCCAGCTACCTCGAGAGACAGGAAGACATTAAATCCAAGACCTATAGTGACCTCAAAAGTGACCAGAGGAGAGCCCTTAACATCAAAATTGGAAAAATGAAGCAAATTCTAAATGAGCTTACCAAATTGTCTACCGGAAACGTAGAAACACCAACGTCGAAAAAGAGACCCTTTAAGGCGTCTCAAGATGATAATCTCGATCAACGAGAAAGAAAAAGACAAGAAAAAAGGAAGAAGTCGACCCCCCCAGGAATGAAGATAATCCTACCGCTGTCCACTGATATGGAGACAGAGACAGAAAATATCACAGACAAGTCCACGACATCGATTATATCCCTTGACACTGAAAATGATACCTACAAAAATATCATCGAATTCATCATCTGTTCAGACGACCAAATCAACACCATAAGAGAGATGAAGAGAAAAAATCATTCCCTGGATCATCAAATACAAGTCTTCGCCGAGACACTCCGGGAAAGAAGAAAGAATCTCGAAGACCCTGACAGTGACTTGAAGATGATCTACGACAAGAAAATAGAAGAGGCCGAATGGATCATGAAGAAGTGGGACGAACAAGAGGATATCTCCAAAGAATTCTACGCGAATATTAGGGCTGGAATTTATCCCTGAATGTTACTACCCCTCGACTGTACTTGCCTTTGACTGAATAAAGACCGTTTTTATCGTGTATATATATATATATATATATGTACATAGAATCATAATAGTTTTAGCATCAGGCGACGTTATATTTTCTTGATATATTGTATATGTTTCTCCTGTAGAAGGGCGGACAAGCTCGAAAGCTTGAGAAGACCAGAATAAAAGATACTCATCCCCATAAACGTTTTATTTTGATATCAGAAATCAATGATAATATTAAGGTTTTGCCACAAACAATGTGAATCGTAAAAGACAGCGGCGAGAGATGCGGTATACACCGCCTCAACATAACTTTCATTGCCTGATAAAATGCCAGTGAAACGGAAAGCATAAATTAAAATTCACGATTTATAATAGACTGTTAATCTCAGGATGCGTGGACTACTTCACCAATACTTAAAAATAGTATGGCTTTTCATTAGGTATATATTTCTAAAGTATAGGGGATGAAACATATACTAAATTCGAGCCCCGCGGCGGGCGACATTGTTGCGTTCCCGGTTTTGGATAGATGAAAAGGGAGGATACACGATGTGACTTATTAAAATTTCCTTACTTATATATATATATATATATATAGCAATTTAGGCCAACAACCCCATGTATATAACCCGCAGCAAGACCTTAATGTTGTATAATAGAAGCACAGCTGTCAATGATGCACTATTGACATATGTCTTTACATCATCACATGTAATGCAATTTGTGCAAACAGGATAAATAAAATAAAAAAAGGGGGGAAACTCTGTAATTGATTAAGAGTTGAGCTAAAGCAGGGATCGAGCATATAATATTGTCAGAACAAAGGTCTAAAGATGGAAACAGCCACGACACTAGTATACAATTTCATCAGACAACCCATGAAATCGTTATTAAATTTGGCAATCTATAAAAGACTCCTTCTGGAGGTTTAGCAACCCACTGAAGACGCTGGGAGCTATTTCATAGAGGAAAATTATAGCAACAGATCTCTATAATTTCTACAGATCAACTGTAAATAGATTCATATTAAGGCATTTTTATAGCCCAAATAACACAAACAATAGTCAAACATACAAATCTGTTTGCATCATGCCGTACCCTCCTAACAGCGTAACAATAGCCCGAGGAATCAGAAAATATGGTATAATGGTAAATATGATGGAATAACGCACTGAAACACATAAAAGTACTAACATTACTAAAACCTGACAGATAGATACCCTCAAGGTAGCCCTAATAAAGTTGTAATTTGCAACTGTTGCTGTGTCAATATATCACAGCAAAGATATAGTACACAACTCTATTCCAACAGAGTCGGTAGTTCTATATTTAGTACAATTTGTGAAATTAAGGTGTGGGGGGTAGTACCATAAAGCAAATGGAATGAAATATGTATGAGAGGAAACAAGAAAATTTCTCTAGATATTTATTTAAATAAATTAAAATTTGGGAACATGTCTATACTGACGAGATATGCTATTTACATAGTAAAATTTAGATAGAGGTGACCTGAAGTTACTTTATAGCCCTTTAGGGCCCATGCGAAATCTAGGTTGGTTACTACACAAAAAGGGGGGGGGGCGCTAAGTCATAATGACAAATGGCTTACCTTTTCTCGAAAGTGCCGGCAAAGGTCTGGTCTCCCGACTGAAGACTGTCCTCTCATTGAGCGACTCAGATTCAATCTGCCTTTTGGCAAAGAAACCCTCTTTTATTCTTGTCTCTCTCCGTTTTCATTCGCTGGCCGCGCCAAAGTTTCTATTGGCTGGCATTTTCATTCGCCCAAAGAAACACCAATCAAAATGGCCAACGGCTCCAGTATACGATTTCACAGACGCCCCAGGCCTCTCCCATCAAAATAGAACATATAGTATTACCAAAACAAAAAAAATCTAAAGAGAGAAACAGCCACGGCAATAGTGTAAAATTTCATCAGACCCCAGGCCTCCTCCACATGGGCTGTAATACGATCCTCCCTTTTCTCGGGACGGTATATATATCGCCCCCCGTCTTGGCTAAAAATCGACCCAGGCCCCTTTTACCTGGACTGTAATGTGATGCTTCCTTTTTTCGGGAAGGATATTTATAAGGCTTAGTCTTTTAGAAATCTTCCTTCTCCATTTCTTCTGGTCACCTTTACCTAAATTTTTGGTGAGGGGAATATATGTACATATGGAACAACAGCTTCCAGCGCGGATGTCTCTGGATGTCACTGGTGTCTTCTTCACCAGGCATCAGCTTTCGGCATGGAAGTCTGGTGTCATCAATTGTCTAGGTTTCTGGGCAAAAAGGTGGTCTATAAGTCTATGTGGGAGGGAAGCCATGTATCCATTTGATGTTGATTATACATACGCCTTCTGTTGGGGTATGGTTACAAAAACGTGCCCCAACAGAGAGAACAATCAAATGAGTCCAAGGCAACATGGATTTACTAAACATAAATCAACGAACAGTGCAATGTTAGATATAATGGAAACCATATTGAAACACAGACAAGGAGAACTGACTTCTTTGATTACAGTGGATATAGCAGGCGCTTTCGACAACGCATGGTGGTCAGCAATTATTAGAAGACTCGATTTGGATAACATTCCCTCCAAATTAATAAGAATTATACAATCTTATTTAAACAGTGAAAGAAGGGCAAATTCCTCATATGAAAATACAAATGTTACAAAAAAAATGACAAAAGGAACCCTCAAGGCGGCCCTAATAAAGTTTTTTTTGCCGCTGTTGCTATATTAGTGTATCACAGCAAAAGTACAGTACATAACTCCAATCTACAGGAACCGATAGTTTTATGTTCCAATATAATTTATAATAATAAGATGCAAGGGCAGTACCATAAAATAGAAGAATGAAACATGTATAAGAGAACACAAAGAAAAATTCTTCCTTATAATCTATATACTAGACATTTATTCAACTCAAACAAAGTTTGAGAACATTTCCCTGCTGGCGGGACGCATCATACATATTGTTGCACCAGGTTGCGGCTTGGCAGACTCTTCAGCCTGGATTCTCTCCTGTGCTGGGTCTTGCATCTTACCAGAGCGTGTTTCAACCATCCTACAAATTTATAAAAGGGAATAACGAGATAAGTCTTCTTTAAGTAGCCACCAGAATCCTTTTTTTATTTTCTCACATCAAAGAGAGCAGTGAAGTCACACGTGTACCTAAATACAAATGATGACAATCTAAATAATCTGTGTTTTAAATAAATATCATAGAATATTTTATATAAAAATAAATAAATATATAATTTAAATTTCAAATATATTAAATATATAATATAAGAAATACGCCATTAATCATGATGTAACACTTCCCCTTCTCCAGAGGTCGTCACGTCCTCGTGAGTTACCTCATCAATTCTCTCAAAATAGGGTTTGAGTCTTGAGACATGGACAATCAATGGGTCTTGGCCAGGATTATCTTTTGGCTCAATTAAGTAATTTACGTTAGACAGCTTCTTTAATATTCTATATGGGCCAAAATATTTTCTCAGTAGTTTCTCACACTTTCCTATTTTCCTAATTGGTGTCCAAACTGCTACTAATTCTCCTGGTTCGTAGCTTCTTTCCATGTGTTTCTTGTCATAGTTCTTTTTCATTCTTTCTTGAGTCTTTATTGTGTTGTTAATAACTAATTTTCTTGTTCTGTTTATTTTGTCTAAGTGATGTTTTATGTATTCATCATAATCATCTTTGTCAATGTCCACCGAGATATTCCTGTCGTCCAAAAGAGACGTGGGTTCTCTTCCAAACATCAGGAAAAAGGGAGAATATCCTGTGGTTTCCTGAATTGTAGTATTGTAAGCGTGAGTGATGAATGGGAGTATTTCGTCCCAATTTTTCTGATCAGTGTTCACATACATACTGAGCATATTGATCAATGTTCTATTTAACCGCTCTGTCAATCCATTAGTCTGGGGATGATAGCTCGTTGTGAAGCAATGTTTAATCTTGCACGTTTTCATCACCTCTTTCATTAAATTACTGGTAAATTGAGAGCCTCTGTCACTAATAAGATATTGTGGGGCTCCGTGCCGAAGAAAAATATCCTCTACTAGAAATTTAGAAACTTCTTTCACTGTTGCTTCCGAGACTGCTCTTGTTTCTGCATATCTAGTGTAGTAGTCCGTCAGCACGATTATCCATTTTTTCCTGTTTTTCGTAGATGGTAGTGGACCAACAAAGTCAATTCCAATTCTTTCGAAAGGAAAGTTGGCTGGGGGGATGGGCTGTAGTAGTCCAGAAGGTAATTGGTTTGAGCCTTTCCTACTTTGGCAAAGGTGACACGTCTTAACGAATTCTGAGACATCCTTTAGCATGGATGGCCAAAAGTATTTACTCTTTATTCGGTGCATGGTTCTGGCGACGCCCAGATGGCCATTCGACATATGATTGTGATATTCTTTCATAATTTCTCTCTTTTTATTTTCTGGAACCACAAGCAACCACGCCCTGCCTTCAGGGTTCGGGTTTTTCTTAAAGAGGCATCCATCTTCTTCTTTAAAGTTTTGCGCAATTGATCGCCTGCTTCCATTAAGGTTTTTCTTAACACTTTCGATAAATTTATCCTCTTCGTCTGTTATTTGATTTAAAAATAGCCTTTCAAAATCCTCATCCCAATCAGTTTCTGGTAAGGGCCCCCTAGATAAGCCATCGGCGTCCAGATGCTTCTTTCCCGATTTATGTATTATATCGAAGTCATATTCTTGAATTTTAAATGCCCATCTTGCTAATCGACCTGTTGGATCCTTCAAGTTTTTGAGCCAGCATAAGGCGTGATGGTCTGTTACTATTTTAAAGTGTCTTCCATAAAGGTAGGGTCGTAATTTTGACATTGACCAGACAACGGCCAGACATTCTTTTTCAGTGGTTGAATAATTTTGCTCCGCTTTACTTAGGGTACGACTCAAATATGAGATCACCTTCTCTTCACCACCGATGTCTTGGACAAGTGTTGCACCTATGCCGATGTTGGACGCATCAGTATGAACATAAGTAGGTGCATTTGGATTGAAGTGACCTAAAATTGGTGGAGTTAATAGTGCTGTTTTTAGGGTTTGAAACGCTTCCTCTTGTCTTTCTGTCCAGGTAAATGATACACTTTTTTTTATAAGGTTGGTCAAAGGGTCAGCAATTCTTGAAAAGTCTTTGATAAATTTTCTATAATATGAACACATTCCAAAAAAGGATTGTACTTCTTTGACCTTTTTGGGCCGAGGAAAATTTCTGACAGCTTTGATGTTATGTTCCGCGGGTTTTATACCATGTTTGCTCGTTATATAGCCGAGAATCTCCAATTCTTCAAAAGCAAATCGGCATTTTTTGTCGTTTAACCTTAAATTAGATTCACGAAAACATCTAAAAACAGCTTCAAGTCTTTTGAGGTGCGTTGGAAAATCCGGGCTATATATGATAACATCATCCAGATAACACAAACAAATTTGCCATCTCAGATTTCCAAGCATATTCTCCATATTTCTCTCAAAGGAAGCAGGCGCGTTACAAAGTCCAAAAGGCATCACGTTGAATTCATATAATCCATGCGCTGTAGTGAAAGCTGTTTTCTCTTTGTCTCTTTCTTCGACTTCAACTTGCCAATATCCAGATCTGAGGTCTATTGCTGAGAAGTGTGTAGATCCTTGGAGAGTATCCATAACTTCGTCTATTCTAGGGATCGGATAGACATCTTTTACTGTCACCTTATTCAGTTTTCTGTAGTCCACACAAAATCTGTATTTACCATCTCGCTTCTTGACCAATATTACTGGAAAAGACCAGGGGCTAGAAGATGGCCTAATTATGCCTTCTGTAAGCATCTCGTCAATTTGCTCTTTTATAATATCTCGTTCTTTAGCACTTACCCGGTAAGGCTTGTGTTTAATTGGCTTCGCGTCTTCTGTGTCTATCCGATGTTTTGCCAAATTGGTTCTCCCTAATCTCGATGAAAAAAGATCTCCATACCTTTCTAAAACTTGTTTTAACTCCTTCTGTTCCTTTGGTGAAAGATTTTCGTTTATTTGGAATCTAGGTTCTTCGTTCTTTTCTACCTCTCTTTCTCGACTCACATTTATTTTCGCTGGACTACTTCCAAAAGCCAATGTTTGGTTTTTCATTATTTTTAACGGTCGAGGATACGGATTAGTTATCCAGATGTGTGTTTCCCTATTTATAACATTGATCAAGCTTCTTGCTAGACGAAGTCCATTTGTTTGAAACATTTTGCTGCTCTCCTCGATAATATATTCTCCATCCTCTGTTTCTGCCAATGCCTTGATCAATTTCATGGAACATTCCGGTACAATGGAATCCTTGGCACTCTTTATTTTCAACATTTCAAAATTGATTTCGTCATGATTATTCGTCAAATCATATTTTATAGTTTCTTGCTTACAATCTATTTTTGCGTTCATTTTCTTAAGGAAATCTCTCCCAAGAATTAATGTCCGTAAATGCGTTTTCAATATCACAAAGTTGTGTGATAATGTTTCGTCATCAATTTTTATATTTAAAAATATACTTCCTACCATGTCCAATTTTTTTCCATCGGGTCCTGCACAAATTTTTGCGAGTTTACTTATACCATGGCCTGTATCGAGGGCCGTTCTGAGGTCGACCACTGAGAGGTCAGCACCTGTATCAACCAAAGCTTCAAAAGTCCCTATCTTGTCCACATTAATTTTTAATTTGTACTTAGGGTCCAACTTCTTGATTCCGTTTATGGTCGACTTGCTTTGATTGACAGATTCAGGCGCGACGCTTAGTTTAAATCTTCCAACACGGAATATCTATTCCGGGTAGGAATATTTGTCTGTGTGCTATGACATACATCAGCATAAAGCCGAGGTCCTGATTTCTCTGATATTTCATTCATTTGGCATTTTTCTTCGACCTTCTCTTGGGTATCTGCTGGATCCTCTTCTAGGATTCTTATAAACTTGACCCTACAATAACGGGCCACGTGCCCTGGCTTGTTACATTTAAAGCAGATTGGTCTTCCATCTTCCGTCCTATTTTTGCTCACTTCTTGGCTTTTATTGTAAGTGTTTCTCTGAAGGTTTGGTTTCGGCACAAAGTTAGGATTATAAGGACGTCTAGGGGTAGAGGGCTGGGGAAAGTTGTTTCGATACTGTCTGGGGGTAGGAGGGGAGTCGTTCTTGTAATTATTGGAAACAGGGGCTTGGGGCCTGGAAGTGGTCTGGTAGTTTCGTGCGGCAGTCGGCGGCACGTACCTCGATTGTTGTTGGGGTCTAGAATAGCGTGGACCGTTATATAGGTTTCTGGATTTCTCCACACGTTCCCGATACTTCTTTTCAAAAGAATCCATTTTCTTGCACACGACAAGAAGGTCATCGGTCGTTTTAGGAGGGTTCAGGTAGAGCGCGAATGAGTACTCTTTTTTCAGTCCTCCAATAACATGTTCAATTTTTGTTTCTTCTTTCATTGCGGGGTCAACCTTGTTGCACAAAACTAGAATGTCTTCCGCGAACCTGATTGCTGGTTCATTCCAGTGTTGCATTCTGTTGAGCTTCATTCTAAGTTCTTCTTTACTCGCGTCCAAAGAAAAATCCTGAATGAGGCGGATTTTAATATTTTCCCAGCTCGTGAAACTAGCTTTGTGTAAATTCAACCAGGTTTTAGCGCTTCCCGTTATGTTCATGGCGGCATAACGAGAGATAATGTAGTCTGCCCAATGGTACAAGAAGCCAATTTCTTCAAGAGATTCAATCCATGGGCGAGGGTCTTCCGTTCCATCATACTTGGGGATGTCGATGTTGGGATTCAGGACAACTGGGTCGGAACTAGCATCTCTACCAATTATTGCACCAGGTTGCGGCTTGGCAGACTCTTCAGCCTGGATTCTCTCCTGTGCTGGGTCTTGCATCTTACCAGAGCGTGTTTCAACCATCCTACAAATTTATAAAAGGGAATAACGAGATAAGTCTTCTTTAAGTAGCCACCAGAATCCTTTTTTTATTTTCTCACATCAAAGAGAGCAGTGAAGTCACACGTGTACCTAAATACAAATGATGACAATCTAAATAATCTGTGTTTTAAATAAATATCATAGAATATTTTATATAAAAATAAATAAATATATAATTTAAATTTCAAATATATTAAATATATAATATAAGAAATACGCCATTAATCATGATGTAACAATATAGTGTATCTAGACAGAGGTGACATACAGTTACAAAATTGCTTTTATAAGGGGGAAAGCCCAAATCTCTATTTATTCTAGCGAGACAAAATAAAGGTTTCTATCATAATTACGTTCCTTAGAGCCCTTTTTGGGCCCATGCGAAAATTATGTCAGTTCCTACTCAAAAGAAAGATTAAGCCATAAGGGCAAAGGGCTTACCTTTTTCCGAAAGTGCCGGAGAAAATCTGGTCTCCTCCCTTCCACGTCACGAGCCTGACTCTCTTTTTAAGAAAAAAACTCCTTTTATCCTTGCCCTTTTTCCATTTTTGATTCGCTGCTCGCGCTAAAGTTTTTCATTGGCTGGCATTTTCGATCGTCAATCCCTCGCACGTGATCTTGACTGCCCCGCCTCCAATTTACCGTGTTGCCGAGAAAAAAAAAGAAGGAAGCATTGTAGAGATTGAGAAAACAAATTAATTTCTTTAAGAAATTAAATAATATATAGTCTGTGTATTATTAAAATTATTGATTTAAATTTTTACATGATAAATTAATTTCTTTCTTTATTCTATTCCTAAATCTTTTTTTTTTTAAATACTAATTTAACTGGGGCTACTATAAATATTCGACTTGTTAAGAGCATATAATTTATTATAAATTTCCGGATATTAAATTCGATGCTAAAATTTAATAATTTCTTTTAGTCACCTCTATCTAAATATTATATGGGGGTCATATATATACATATAGTACAACAGCTTCTAGCACGGATGTCTCTGGATGTCACTGGTGTCTTCATCTCCACCAGGCATCAGTTCTCAGTATGGATGTCTGATGTCTTCATCTCCACCAGGCATCAGCTCTCAGCATGGATGTCTGATGTTGTTGGGGTACGTTTTGTAATCAAACCCCAACAGAAGATGTATGGTGTCAACATCAATTGGATACATGGCTTCCCTCCCATGAAGACTTATAGATTCTTTTTTGCCCAGAAACCTAGCCTCTTGAAGACACCAGACATCCATGCTGAGAACAGATGCCTGGTGGAGATGAAGACACCAGTGACATCCAGAGACATCCGTGCTGGAAGCTGTTGTACTATATGTATATATATGCCCCTCATTTAATATTTAGATAGAGGTGACTAAAAGAAATTATTAAATTTCAGCATCGAATTTAATAACCGGAAATTTATAATAAATTATATGCTCTTAAAAAGACGAATATTTACAGTAGCCCCAGTTAAATTAGTTTTTTTTTTAAGATTTAGGAATAGAATAAAGAAAGAAAATAATTAATCATGTAAAAATTTAAATCAATAATTTTAATAATACAAGGACTATATATTATTTAATTTCTTAAATAAATTAATTTGTTTTCTCAATCTACAATGTTTCCTTTTTTTTTCTCTCGGCAACACGGAAAATTGGAGGCGGGCGGTCGAGATCACGTGCGTGTTTTTGACGAACGAAAATGCCAACCAATGAAAAACTTTAGCGCGAGCAGCGAATCAAAATAGAAAGGGGCAAGGATAAAAGAGAGTTTCTTTGCTAAAAAAAGGCAGTCAGGAGTCAGGCTCGAGACGTGGAAGGGAGGAGATCAGATTTCCTCTGGCGCTTTCGGAAAGAGGTAAGCCCCTTTGCCATTATGGCTAGTCTTTCTTTTGAGTAGGAACCGACATAATTTTCGCATGGGCCCTAAAGGGCTCTAAGGAACGTAATTATGATAGAGACCTTTACTTTGTCTCGCTAGAATAGATAGATATTTAGGCTTTCCCCCTTTTAAAAGCAATTTTTGTAACTACATGTCACCTCTATCTAGATAGACTATATGAATAGTACATCCCGCTTTGTTTGTTTTGAATAAATATCTAGTATATAGCTTATATGGAAGAATTTTTCTTTGTGTCCTCTCATACATATTTCATTCTTTTGTTTTATGGTGCTACCCTTACATCTTATTATTACAAATTGTATTGGAACATAAACTACCGGCTCCGATGGAATGGAGTTGTGTACTGTACTTTTGCTGTGATACATTAATACAGCAACAGCGGCAAAACAAATTTATTAGGGCCGCCTTGAGGGCATCCCTTTTGTCAGATTTTTGTAACATTTGTATTTTCATATGAGGAATTTGCCCTTCTTTCACTGTTTAAATAAAAGATTGCATGATTCTTACCAATTTGGAGGGAATGCTACCAAAAATCGAGTCTTCTAATAATTGCTGGCCACCATGCGTTGTCGAAAGCACCTGCCATATACACTGTAATCAAAGAAGTCAATTCTCCTTGTCTGTGTTTCAATATGGTTTCCATTATATCTACCCTTGCACTGTTCGTTGATTTATGTTTAGTAAAATCCATGTTGCCTTGGACTCATTAGATTGTTCTCTCCATAATATTTATTGATTTTTTTAATTATGTTTTTCAAATAATTTGGAAATGTTTGATGTCAATGATATAGGTCTATAGCTTTTGCTTGTTTCATAGTTTTTTTATCAGGCCTTGGAATGATCTTTACAGTAGAGTCTTTCCATACATCCGGATAGTAACCTAATTCAATGCATTTGTTGAATATTTGCTGTAAAATCGAGATTAAAAGTGTACCTGCATGTTTGATCATATTATTACTGATAAAATCTGGACCTGGTGCTTACTTGATATTTAATTTTGAAATAATATTTTCAACATCTTTTATTTCTATAAAAATGTTATTTTGGTCTTATATTCAGGTTTATAGTTTCTAATAATAACATGCTCTTCTTTATCTGAGTGTACATCATCATCTGGAAATAAATCATTCAAGAGACTTTTCAATTTTTCTTTTTTTTAAGTATCCAGCATATTATCGATCATTGGAAGTCCTCTATTGTTGTTGGATGTTCTCAGAGTTTTAAAAGTTTTATAGGCGCTCCCAAATGGGTTGTCTGATTCATTTTCTTCAATGAATATTCTCCAACCTTTTGTTCTTTTTTTTTGGTCCTTTGATAGCGTCAATGTACTTGTTTCTTGCAATCTTAAAGGTTATTTAATTAGGGCATCTTGCCCTGTACAGATTTCTCTCCCGCCGTGGAACTACAAAGGTATATATATATCTTAGTAGATTTAGAGAGTTTTGTTAAACGTATTCTGTATTTGGTCTATAATATCAGCATTGTCCTGTTGGGGTACGTTTTTTGTAATCATACCCCAACAGAAGATGTATGATCAACATCAACTGGATACATGGCATCCCTCCCACATAGACTTATAGACTACCTTTTTGCCCAGAAACCTAGACACTTGATGACACCAGACTTCCATGCCGAAAGCTGATGCCTGGTGGAGAAGAAGACACCAGTGACATCCGTGCTGGAAGCTGCTGTACCATATGTATATATATGCCCCTCATTTAATATTTAGATAGAGGTGACCAAAAGAAAATAATTTATCATATAAACATTTAAATCGATATATTTTTTTAATACTCGGAATATATATTATTTAATTTCCTAAAGGAATTAATTTGTTTTTCAATCTACAATGTTTTTTTTTCTCTCTCGCGGCAACACGGTAAATTGGAGGCGTGGTCATGATCACGTGCGTGTTTTATTTCGATGAATGAAAATGCCAACCAATAGAAACTTTGGCGCGAGCAACGAATGAAAATGGAGAGAGGCAAGGATAAAAGAGGTTTTCTTTGCTAAATCATGGACGAATCAGTCAGAGTCGATAAGTCAGAAGGGCAGTCTTCAGTCGGGCTCGAGACGCAGAAGGGAGGAGACCAGACTTTCGCCGGCGCTTTCGGGAAAAGGTAAGCCTCTTTGCCATTATGGCTTAGTACCCCCTTTTTGAGCAGAAACTAACTTAGATTTCGCATGGGCCCTAAAGGGCTTTAAGCAACTTAAAAATAATGATAGGGTTCTTATATTTTGTCTCGCCAGAATAGATGGAGATCTAGGCTTTCCCCTTTATAAAGGCAAATTTATAACTTCAAGTCACCTCTATCTAGATCACTATATAAATAGCATATCTTACCAGTTTATAAATGTTCCCTAAATTTGTTTATTTTGAATAAATATCTAGTATATAACTTATATGGATAATTTTTCGTTTCCTCTCATACATATTTCATTCTTTTGTTTTATGGTGCTACCCCCACATCTTATTATTAAAAATTGTATTGGAATATAGAACTACCGACTCTGATGGAATGGAGTTGTGTACTGTACCTTTGCTGTGATACTTTAATACAGCAACAGCTGCAAATATGACTTTATTAGGGCTGCCTTGAGGGTATCTCTTTGTCAGATTTTAGTAATATTTGTATTTCCATATGAGGAATTTGCCCTTCTTTCACTGTTTAAATGAAATATTGTATGATTCTTACCTATTTGGAGGGAATGCTACTAAAAATCAAGTCTTCTAATAATTGCTGGCCAACATACATTGTCGAAAGTGCCTGCCATACCCACTGTGATCAAAGAAGCCAGTTCTCCTGCTTGTGTTTCAGTGTGTTTTCCATCATATCTACCATTATACTATTCGTTGATTTAATTTTAGTAAAGACCTATGTTGCCTTATACTCATTAGATTGTCCTCTTCATGATATTTACTGAAACCCTTTTGTTTTAAATATATTACAAATGTTAATGTCAACAGTATAAGTCTATAGCTTTTTCTTGTTTTATAGCTTATTTGTTAGATTTGTTGAATATATGAATTCAATTTTAGACTTTAATATTTTATATAATATTGTCACTGAATAATTATTTTAAATATTCTGTGGTATTTCATCATTAATATTTCCATAGTTATCACTCCTCACTATTCTTATATATTATTACTTGTAAATAAATGGAAAGATATGGTTATACATAAATAAACTATTTTCAATTACTAAAATCGTATGTATTAATTTCTAAAATAATATAAAACCCTAAAACCATTCTAACAGTGGCAGCATAAAGCGTGGTTATAACTTAAAATCTAAAATCGTAAAAATAAAAATGGCTGCTGTTATGGAAGATATTTCGATTATAGATAAATTAAAAGACTCTGAAAATTTTGATATTTGGAAATTTCAAATTAACATTATTTTTAAAGCTAATAATTTAATTGAAATAATAAATGGTAAATTGTGTTTTAAAGATCAAAAGGATGAAAAAGAAAAAAACGTATGGATAATAAAAGATGCTAAAGCCCAAAAATATATTATTTCGAGCATCTGTAAAACGATATTAACACACATAATACATTGTCAAAATGCCAAATCAATGTATGACACCATATGCAGAATATTTGAAAGAGATGATGAACAATTAAAATGTAAGCTGCTACAAGAATTTCACACTTATAAATTTGATAAAAATGTAGACCTTGTAGCCAACATAAGTAATTTAAGAAATTTGGCTTTTAAACTCAATAATCTAAAACAGAACTTTGATGACAATATTGTTATTTCAAAGATTTTAACAATTTTGCCAGAAGAATATAATTATTTTTGTACTGCTTGGGAGTCAACTGGAAAAGATGAAAAAACTATTGAAAATCTAATATCAAGATTGACCACTGAAGAAATAAGAAGAAATAGACAGAGCCAACCAGAAGACCGAGTGGCTATGAATGCAACAAAACAAAAGGTATGTTTTACTTGTAATAAACCAGGACATATATCTAAAAATTGCACCCAAAGAAAATTCTGCAAATTTTGTAAAAAAACTAACCATGAAGAAAAGGACTGTTTCTTTAAGAACAACAGTAAACCTGCTGCTAAAGTAAACAAAGAACAATGCAGAATATGTAAAAAGTTTAATCATAAAGAAAAAGACTGCTATTTCAGGAACAAAGAAAAGCAACCTCCCATTGCTTTCATTGCTGAACAAAGAGAAGAATATGATAAAAGATCATCAGTCACTTTCATTGTTGATAGCGGATCCACCTGTCACATGATTAATGAAGAAAAGTTGCTTGATCATCAAAAAAAGTGTGATGTGAACATCAATGTTGCCAAAAAAGAAGAAGTTATGAGAGAAAAAACTTCAGGACAATTTAAGGGGAGACAATGTAACCTAAATGAAGTAATATTTGTGCCTGAATTATCAAAAAACCTTTTGTCAATGACCTCAATTGTTAACAACGGAGGAGAAGTAAATTTTAAAGGTGATAAAGTGACAATTTTGAAAGATGGGAAAAAAGTTCTAGAAGGAGATCAACTTGAAAATGGACTTTATGCTGTAAATATTGAACAACATTTTTCAAAGCAAAATGACTCGAACCTTACCTTACCAAGTGAAAACAAAACCCAAGAATGGCACAGAAAATTGGGACACATTGGAATGCAGAATCTAAGAAAACTTGAAAGTTTGGTTGATGGTATGGAGCTTAACAAATTGGAAAAACAGGAAAATGATGTGTGCGAAATTTGCATCATGGCAAAGCAAACTAGGAAGTCATTTGGAAATGAAAGATCTAGAGCTACCCGACCTTTGGAAATTGTTCATACTGATTTGTGCGGCCCAATAGAACCCTTAACACATGATAATGTTGGGGCACGTTTTTTGTAACCATACCCCAACAGAAGGCGTATGTATAATCAAATCAAATGGATACATGGCTTCCCTCCCACATAGACTTACAGACCACCTTTGCCCAGAAACCTAGACAATTGATGACACCGGACTTCCATGCCGAGAGCTGATACCTGGTGAAGAAGACACCAGTGACATCCAGGGACATCCGCGCTGGAAGCTGTTGTTCCATATGTATATATATTCCCCTCACCAAAAATTTAGGTAAAGGTGACCAGAAAAAAAAATGGAGAAGGAAGATTTCTAAAAGACTAGCCTTATAAATATCCTTCCCGAAAAAAAGGAAGCATCACATTACAGTCCAGGTAAAAGGGGCCTGGGTCGATTTTTAGCCAAGACGGGGGGGCGATATATATATCGTCCCGAGAAAAGGGAGGATAGTATTTCAATCCATGTGGAGGGGGGCCTGAGGTCTGAAATTTTACACTAGTGCCGTGGCTGTTTCTCTCTTTAGATTTTTTTGTTTTGGTAATACTATATGTTCTATTTTGATGGGAGAGGCCTGGGGCGTCTATGAAATTGTATACTGGAGCCGTTGGCCATTTTGATTGGTGTTTTTTTCGGCGAATGAAAACGTAGAGAGACAAGAATAAAAGAGGGTTTCTTTGCCAAAAGGCAGTTTTGAATCTGAGTCGCTCAGTGAGAGGACAGCCTTCAGACGGGAGACCAGACCTTTGCCGGCACTTTCGAGAAAAGGTAAGCCATTTGTCATTATGACTTAGCGCCTCCCCCCCCCCCCTTTTTGTGTAGTAGCCAACCTAGATTTCGCATGGGCCCTAAGGGCTATAAAGTAACTTCAGGTCACCTCTATCTAAATTTTACTATGTAAATAGCATATCTCGTCAGTATAGACATGTTCCCAAATTTTAATTTATTTAAATAAATATCTAGAGAAAATTTCTTGTTTCCTCTCATACATATTTCACTCCTTTTTGCTTTATGGTACTACCCCCGACACCTTAATTTCGCAAATTACGACTTTATCAGGCCTACTTTGAGGGTATCTATCTGTCAGGTTTTAGCAATGTTTGTACTTTTATGTGTTTCAGTGCGTTATTCCATCATATTTACCATTATACCATATTTTCTGATTCCTCGGGCTATTGTTACGCTGTTAGGAGGGTACGGCATGATGCAAACAGATTTGTATGTTTGACTATTGTTTGTGTTATTTTGGGCTATAAAAATGTCTTAATATGAATCGTATACTAGTGTCGTGGCTGTTTCCATCTTTAGACCTTTGTTCTGACAATATTATATGCTCGATCCCTGTTTTAACTCAACTCTTAATCAATTACAGAGTTTCCCCCCCCCCCTTTTTTTTTTACTTTATTTATCCTGTTTGCACAAATTGCATTACATGTGATGATGTAAAGACATATGTCGATAGTGCATCATTGACAGCTGTGCTTCTATTATACAACATTAAGGTCTTGCTGCGGGTTATATACATGGGGTTGTTGGCCTAAATTGCTATATATATATATACTTAAGTAAGGAAACTTTAATAAGTCACATCGTGTATCCTCCCTTTTCATCTATCCAAACCGGGAACGCAACAATGTCGCCCGCCGCGGGGCTCGAATTTAGTATATGTTTCATCCCCTATACTTTAGAAATATATACCTAATGAAAAGCCATACTATTTTTAAGTATTGGTGAAGTAGTCCACGCATCCTGAGATTAACAGTCTATTATAAATCGTGAATTTTAATTTATGCTTTCCGTTTCACTGGCATTTTATCAGGCAATGAAAGTTATGTTGAGGCGGTGTATACCGCATCTCTCGCCGCTGTCTTTTACGATTCACATTGTTTGTGGCAAAACCTTAATATTATCATTGATTTCTGATATCAAAGTAAAACGTTTATGGGGATGAGTATCTTTTATTCTGTTCTTCTCAAGCTTTCGAGCTTGTCCGCCCTTCTACAGGAGAAACATATACAATATATCAAGAAAATATAACGTCGCCTGATGCTAAAACTATTATGATTCTATGTACATACATATATATATACATTAGGAAGTTTTGCATATTATTTGTTTTCTTAAGACATTTTTTTTGGTTAAGGTATTTACACATATTCTACTATTGTTTGCTATATTCTATGAATTATCTTATAGGTTAGAAATTCTATTATTTAGGTAGTTTTATAATAGTTATTGGCTATTACATATAAGTTACTTATATTATGGTTGATATTATTAGCTGGTACTAGGATATATTGTGTTATATGTTTCGGGCAAATCTATTTTCTATTAATGCTATTGTGTTTTCTGAATAATAGAGAATCAATTATAAGCCTTGATATTTGCTGTTTATGTTATTGTAATGTATTCTAGGTTCTCCTAATGCGAAAGTGTGACCTGTTCCTTTGCAGTATTGGAAAATTAGAGACCTATTATCTTGATTAATAACGTTGCGTCTATGTTCATATATTCTATTGCTGACTCTCCTTCCTGTCTCCCCTGCGTATTTGGCTTTGCAGCTGTTACACTCTACGGAATATATTGCCTTTTATTCTCTGTTTTGGTTAGTGGGTTTTATGATAGTAGGATTATTTTTGAATAGTGGACTTTTATGGTGGAGCCTATGTTAGGGGAATTACAGTAATATGTTTGGATGCCAGAGTTTCTTAAGTAGTTGGCTATTGTTATAGATGTTTGTGAGTATGGAATGTAACATATCGCCCTATAGATATTTTGTGGTTTTGTTTATTGGGTTATTGATAGTTATACTTTTGTGGAAATGTTGTAATATAAAGGTGGTTTGGTATCCTGCTTGCTGGACATTATTTATAATGTTCTGTGTCTCAATCATTTTGAATTCTGTTGCGAGCACCATTGATTACAATTTCTTTATTTTACTTTCTCAAATTATTATATACAGTATGAGAAATGAGGTTGGATTGCCATGGTCCAAATTTAGAACGGTGATCAGTGTTTTACAGTAGTCTACTGAAATGACTTAGCATTTTTTTCATCATAGCTCTGATATAATTTCTCACAGCAGAGGTGAGTTCTGATAAATATTGCTGGATACAAATATCTTAACTTCATTTTAATAGCGCTTTCTATCAAATCATACTAGCCTGTGCATCCAGATTAGGGCTAACATGCTGAATGATAGTTAATCGATTTTATTTTTTTAACGCATAGTGGATTGGGAGAGTGGCAGATATATGAGCCTTAAGGTGAAAATAGAATTGAAGATCCAGTTAGCGTACCCGTGAAGAGAGAAGTTTGATCACCATAAAAAGACGCGTCAAGCAACCGACTTTTTTTTTTTTTCATGATGCCTCCAACTGCATATGATCTTAAATATCCTGTATACACTCTGACAAGGGAAGGTTATCCTGAATAGACAAATGTATAATTTTTTGTCTTTAGTAGAGATTTCCAAGATTCTATTTCTGAAACATTTTTTTTGGATGAAGACAAATAAAACCATCTTGATAGTATTGAATTTTACAGTAAATATTTGCCAGCAGAAGGCATGATGAGATTACATGAAATTTAAACCAGTTATATGCTTAGTATGTTTCTTCAGCTGTAATTTGACACAGTCATCAAATGAAGAAATGGGCAGTACGCCATATCTTGATGCTGGACACTTCTGTGTCAGGAAGGTGTAGTTAGTCTGTTTAATGAGAATTTCAATAATTATCGAAATTTAGCAGATTATCATTGGGGATTTGAACAACTGTCTTGAAAATTTTTGAACAGCCTGAGTAGATAAAGGAATCCTGGAGTTAGAGTGGAGAATTAGTAGTACAGACTGACCACTCGACGCAGATAACTCTAGGGAACAATTATTGTGTTAATCCGCCGTAGACAAGAAGAACATTGATTCTCAGGATATTCGATAGGCAGAATTTGAGAATTGATAAGGTCATGGTTAAAGTTTACACAGGCATATGGGAGTAAAGACAGTGATTTAAACAAGATAAGAGGCAGCCTTGTGTCTTAAATACTTTCAGTGGAAGCAGATGCCACTGCAAATATTCAGGTCTAATAATTTCCAAATTTGAAGTCATGCATGACAGGTAAGCACGGGATTGACGCCTGAACTGGCTTTCACTGGGATTAATCGAGCTTGCGAAAGAACTAGAAGAAGTGTGACATGTCACGCCACTGTACTAAATTAATAATTGAGAAGATTTATGTTGAGCCAACTGAAATTAGTAAAGAATTAAGAGATTAAGGTCTTATTCTTTGAGTTTTACACTAATTTCAATTACGCGATATGGACGGCGTTATAAGTTGGGTGGAAATGATTCGGCCGCAATGGGATGGTCTCCTGGAGGTGGTGCGATCAAATACTACTTATTGAATGCCGGGCGGGATCGCATGAAGCATTAAATGACATCAAGAAATGCTTAAAGAAACACCCTAGAAGATTGGGGATCGACAAAATGACGACATGGAAAATGCTCAACATTGTACATTGGCAGCAAAATGATATCTTGCTATTGTATGGACGACCACTCCTTCCTGAAATGTGCAGCGGATGTTAGTCCCAGAATTAGGTCCTTTGAGGCGACACTTTCCTTTGCAGATGACATAAAGACGCATGGCAAAACAGCACATGAGCATTTAAACTAACTTCAATTCCTGCCATTAATTAATTTAGTTGACCAATAGCTATAGAACCGCTGGAGACCTCCATACCCTGTGTGAATATTTTAGTGAGAAATGAGCGATTCAATTCTATGAGCCATGAGGTATCCTGTAAGATCAGAGCTGTACCCCATTCAATTTTTTTTATAGTAGCCAGTGCGAGATATTTCCAGAATGTTTGTTTCTTTTTTCTAACTGTCATATAATTCGGAAACTAGAAAACTACACTATTTTGATACAGTTTACATCTAGCATCCATGTGAACTCGATATGACTATTGAACGTAGATTGAAGATTAATGAGCGAGCCAACCTAAAGAGAACGAGTTTAATAGGTTTACAATCAGTAGTTGAAACAGACTATTCGCACAATTTTGTTATGTTCTCCCTCTAGCTGATCTATGACATTATAGATTTTTTTTTATTAACAAGGTGACTACCCCGTCGAGTGTATATGAAGGTATAAAGGTTTAAAGGTCATAGGCTGTTGGAATAATAATACACTAGTAATAATTATAGTTCATTCTGATGTACAGTAGAGGCAGTGAGAACAGCGCCTCTACCATCATGGCTAGTTAGTTTCAATACACCCAGAAAGAGCATTGATCTAAGATTACTATCCACCCACATGGATGAACATGTACCTCTCCCATTTCCTTTCCCTTTTGGGCCATGAACCCATCTTTCACCCCTCGGTTCCCTGCCCCCATTAATACATGAGATTCTCTTCTCCAATCCCCACTACTAATCTGGAATATTTCAGACAGCAGACTGAGAGAGAACTGAGAGAAAAGGCTGAGAACTTTCAATAACGGGGACTTAGTCCTAGTGGAGAGAATGCATGAGACGAAGGGGCGTCACAAATTTGAGCCAAGGTATGGGGGTCCATATGAGGTACTAAGAAAAGCTGGTGATACTGTATATCTCTTGAAGAATCTAGAAACTGGGAATTTGGATAAATACCATATAGATAGGTTAAAACAATACCATATACCAATTAGGATTTTCCCCACAGAGGAGGAGGAAACTAGTGATGGTAATTCAAGTCAAGGTTCCAGTGATGAAGATCATTGGATTCATCTTACAGGTCCAGCTTATCTCCCTAATAGGTCCGTTAATGTAGTGGTTCCACAAGGGGTGACAACCAGAGCGAACTCAGAAGTAATGAGACGAGGGGGAGTTGACAGAGTTAGTGTGAACAGTTTAACTTTACGCAGGTCTACAAGGGTGAAAAGGCCCACACAGTGTAAATTCTGCTTAGACTGTCGCCACTAACTAGGATTTTGGAGTGTGTACGGAGAATCAGCTCGATAGAATGAGAAGTTTAGAGATTTCAACCTTTTTTTTTTCATTTAAAAACCTTTTTTTTTTTAAGTAGAACTTCATTAGGATTCCTTTTTTTTTTATACAAACTATTTCTTGTTAAAACCCGAGTTTCAAAGACCAATGAGAATAATGTATACCATTGTGAATTAACTATTTAGTGTAAATCTGAAATTTTAGTTATTATCAGGAGTAATAGGTGAAGGAAGGTGTAGGAAATCACAACTTAGAGGGGGGCTATGTCTAAAACAAAGAACCTAATAGGCATCCTATGGCTTGTGTTGGGTAATTCAGAAACCCTATAATCCCTGGCCTTCAGGTAGTAGCTTTGAAATAGGTTTCTAATGAGGACATGAAAGGTCAATCTTTCAGAGTAAAGTTGTGAAGTATAGGGACCCTAAGCCAGGGGTAGAAGTTAAGTAGGCCCAGACCGTAGTCGATCCTCGGAAAGCACTTGAGAATGTTAGTGTTGGGTAGTGAATCGTAAACCCTATAAATCCATCTTTCAATAGAGTGTTGAGCTCGGACTACTGCAAAGGGGACAGACGCAAGATGAAGTAGGAAGAAAGTGACTTCACCCACGGTGGCTAGGGGAGTGACTCAATTCCGCTTTTATGAGGTGTCACGTTTAATGGTCCTTTATTAGCCATTATAATTTGTGTGTGTCTTTATAGAATTGTCGTGAATAGTCACTTAGTGTCAAAGCAAGGGCAGTTTTTGAAATTACATTTTTTTAGGTAGGTTAGCTTTCAGATTATTTAGAATTGTTAACCATTTTATTAACAATCATTTATCGAGTATAAAGTATTAGTATATATAGAGCTTGTACAGAGGCATTTTCTTTTGAGTAACCTAGGGCTTTAGTTCCCAATTTGTTTTAATTTTATTATTTTATTTGATTTCACATTTAGTCCTGGAGATTAGTAATAGTTAGAGTAAATGTTAACATTGACGATTGAAGTGCTTTGGCTTTTATAGTAGTTTCTAGCTTTAGTTTATGTGCAAGATGCGAATGAAATTGAATGAATGGGAAATCTTAGTGAATGTGTCCAAGGATAGAAACAATTATACTGTTAGACCAAAGGTATATTAGAATAGTGTAGGGAATTAATAGGTTCGATTTTTAATTTTGATTTCTTTATTTGTTAGGATCGGAAGCCTTACAGGACAACTACAACTCCATCTAGTTAGAAATATTCGCTCCCTTTTGTTAGGTCCCTCGTTAGGGGGTATAATTTTCCTTTGATTTTCTTTTATCTTAGTTTAGCTTGAATTCTAAGGATTGTGGATAAATGATCCCTATCCCGACCCTCAGACTTGGAGATAGTGGAAGGCAAGGATCAAGCCGAATTTCCCACTCAACTCCTCCTCGCAAGAGGAAACGAAGAGGTATAGATTGAATTTTATGCAGGATGGGGGATTTGTTTTAGCCATGCCGTATAGCCTGGGGTATAACGGCGCGACCTTGGGTAACCGATCTGACACCGTAGTTTCGACGCTTTTAGCGTGGCTGGAGCGAGGGTATTCCAGACGGGAGGTCCTGTAAGATTGGCAAGTAGGCAGAGATTGCCCAGTTATTCTAGACGAAGTGTTTCCGTCTATTGAATTTTTTTCGGTACCAGTTTGATCCCCCATAGCTAGCGGAAGTTTCTTCTAATAAAGGATTCGCCCTGCCATACGTTTTGTTGGAATGAATTCGAGCATAAGACCGATTCGAGAGACAGAATAAGTAATTATTAGGACCTTCAACGAGTTTAGACTCGTTCCATGATAGGATAAGATTTTAAAGTATTAGTTAACTATAAGGACCGCGAACGAGACGCCAGAACGAGCCAATGAGTCAAAGTTTTAGAAGTGTTGTATTGAGGACAGTAGAATTAAGAGCAGTTATACAGGGAGTAGAATTCTGAAGGAATTTGTAAAAGAACCAAAATTTCAGATTGATAAAATTCAAATTTATAAGATGTAGATTTATAGGGTTCAGGTCAATGAATAGGGAGTATATTGGTAGATGAAAGTAATATGAATTTCTTGGAAGGGGGAGGTAGCTGAACTGTACACACCCCAGAGACAAGGTAAACGGAGTCACAAACAAAATGGGAGAAGTTGATTAGTTTCTCTGTCAAACAGAGAGCTTTCTTCATACGGTTGTCACCCTAGATTTAAATGGACTGTGTAGTTTAATAGAGGTCTGGGCTATGTTCCATTTGACCAAGATTCTAAATGACGTACCCATCTGAGTTGAGAGTATTGTAACAGAGGAATCTAACACATAAGAGAAAACACACCCTCCAGTAGGATCGGGATAGACGAATATTACCCAGTGACCAACTCGTGATTCCAGACTGAATAAGATTGAAAACTTAACTGAGATACTAAACCTTGAACCTTCAGCGCACAAATATATATAATGTGTTTTCATTTTCTTATTGAATATGTTATTATTTTAGATCATATATATTATATTATAATCATATGCTATTCATTTCAACAATTTTATTTCCTTTGATATTCATGATATTAGTAATATTTACCTGCCATGTTGCGATTTTTTTTTTTAACATGTTGTCATGGCTTATTCTTCCCTCAAGGCATGATCTATTTTATCCTTATTGTCTTTTATCCGCCTTACTTGTATAAGTATATATATTTTGTCATCATATATAATTTTGTAGTAGTTTTCTTTATCATCTATCATGGGATGATTTTTATCATATTTAATCACTATCTGAATGATACGTGTTTTCTTCAATATATATATTATACCCATCATATAACATGGAAGGATTCATTTTATCATTACATATTTCGTGCCTTATTTAATAATTACTTTCACAATTTGTTTTCTGTAATTTTTTTATTTAGCAAAAGTCATCATGTCATAGGCTAATCATTATATACCAAGATATTTCTTTCAGCTAACTATAATTATCCTTTCCTTTGATTGTATATGTATAACTATACCACACGAATGTCTTGATTGGTACTTAAATAAAGATGCTGGCATGTTTTAGGAGTTGGACTAGTCAGTTATTTCTAAACGACTTCTTGGCGCCCAAAATTTTTTTATATAATATGTAATAGGGAAATGTTCTAACTGTATTGTTAGCAGAAAGAAGGTAGCAATGAAACCAGCACACCAGAGGCAAGGATGGGGTTGAGAGGACCTACCACAAGGAAGGCCTACTCCTCAAGACCAAAGAAGAAAGTGGAAGGGTGGTATATATACCCATGAATGGTAAGACAGATGACCTTGCTTACTTCCATACATATGATATGACTGTCCCCCATAACCTATGTTGATAACAGTGTGCTGACAGAATAATAACACATAAAAACCCCTTTGCCAGGATGCACAATGCCCACTAATGTTCGGAATAATAAACATCTAGAATAGCATACCATCATTTTGATTAGCCTTATCTTCCCTATAGGTTTCGGTACACCTGGCTTCACCTAGTAATGGAAAATGCATTTTGCTAGAAATGGGCCTGCTTTCATAGTAACTGATGAAAGGCAGATGAATAATGAATAGCACAAACGCATTTGTCCATTACTTGGCAGGGGGAGGATTGTTGGGGCACGTTTTTTGTAACCATACCCCAACAGAAGGCGTATGTATAATCAAATCAAATGGATACATGGCTTGCCTCCCACATAGACTTACAGACCACCTTTGCCCAGAAACCTAGACAATTGATGACACCGGACTTCCATGCCGAGAGCTGATACCTGGTGAAGAAGACACCAGTGACATCCAGGGACATCCGCGCTGGAAGCTGTTGTTCCATATGTATATATATTCCCCTCACCAAAAATTTAGGTAAAGGTGACCAGAAAAAAAATGGAGAAGGAAGATTTCTAAAAGACTAGCCTTATAAATATCCTTCCCGAAAAAAAGGAAGCATCACATTACAGTCCAGGTAAAAGGGGCCTGGGTCGATTTTTAGCCAAGACGGGGGGGGGCGATATATATATCGTCCCGAGAAAAGGGAGGATAGTATTTCAATCCATGTGGAGGGGGGGCCTGAGGTCTGAAATTTTACACTAGTGCCGTGGCTGTTTCTCTCTTTAGATATTTTTGTTTTGGTAATACTATATGTTCTATTTTGATGGGAGAGGCCTGGGGCGTCTATGAAATTGTATACTGGAGCCGTTGGCCATTTTGATTGGTGTTTTTTTCGGCGAATGAAAACGGAGAGAGACAAGAATAAAAGAGGGTTTCTTTGCCAAAAGGCAGTTTTGAATCTGAGTCGCTCAGTGAGAGGACAGCCTTCAGACGGGAGACCAGACCTTTGCCGGCACTTTCGAGAAAAGGTAAGCCATTTGTCATTATGACTTAGCGCCTCCCCCCCCCCCCCCCCTTTTTGTGTAGTAGCCAACCTAGATTTCGCATGGGCCCTAAAGGGCTATAAAGTAACTTCAGGTCACCTCTATCTAAATTTTACTATGTAAATAGCATATCTCGTCAGTATAGACATGTTCCCAAATTTTAATTTATTTAAATAAATATCTAGAGAAAATTTCTTGTTTTCTCTCATACATATTTCACTCCTTTTTGCTTTATGGTACTACCCCCCACACCTTAATTTCGCAAATTACTACTTTATCAGGCCTACTTTGAGGGTATCTATCTGTCAGGTTTCAGCAATGTTTGTACTTTTATGTGTTTCAGTGCGTTATTCCATCATATTTACCATTATACCATATTTTCTGATTCCTCGGGCTATTGTTACGCTGTTAGGAGGGTACGGCATGATGCAAACAGATTTGTATGTTTGACTATTGTTTGTGTTATTATGGGCTATAAAAATGTCTTAATATGAATCGTATACTAGTGTAGTGGCTGTTTCCATCTTTAGACCTTTGTTCTGACAATATTATATGCTCGATCCCTGCTTTAACTCAACTCTTAATCAATTACAGAGTTTCCCCCCCCCCCCCTTTTTTTTTACTTTATTTATCCTGTTTGCACAAATTGCATTACATGTGATGATGTAAAGACATATGTCGATAGTGCATCATTGACAGCTGTGCTTCTATTATACAACATTAAGGTCTTGCTGCGGGTTATATACATGGGGTTGTTGGCCTAAATTGCTATATATATATATACTTAAGTAAGGAAACTTTAATAAGTCACATCGTGTATCCTCCCTTTTCATCTATCCAAACCGGGAACGCAACAATAATAAGAAATATATAATGACATTTTTGGATGATTATACACATTTCTGTTATGTGTATTTGCTCAGCAATAAATATGAAGCAAAAGAATATATTAAAGAATATGTAAATGAAGTAGAAAGATTTTCAAATGCGAAAGTGTCAAAATTAAGGTGTGATAATGGCGGTGAATATGCCAATACGCAAGTTAAAGAATGGTGCAAAATGAAAGGAATAATACTTGATTTTACAGTTCCATATACTCCACAATTGAATGGAAAAGCAGAAAGGTTGAATCGAACTCTGATTGAAAAAACCAGAGCACTTTTGCTGGATTCCAAATTAAATAAGGAAATGTGGGGAGAGGCCACAAGAGTCGCTGCCTATTTAATCAACAGAAGCCCTTCAAATACAGTACAAACAACACCAGCACAGATGTGGTTTGGAAGAAAGCCTAATCTTTCTAATGTAAAATTATTCGGGAGTGAAGTGTATGTCAAAAAATTGGGAAACCTAAAAAAAATTGGATAGTAAAAGTGAAAAATATTCACTTATCGGATACAGTGGAAATGGATACAGATTGTGGGACATGCAGAAAAGAAGGATTATAATTGCAAGAGATGTGGTGTTTACAGGAAAACTAACAAATGAAATGACCAGTGTCATTCAGCCAAGATACAGAGAAGATTTGGATTCTGAAATAGAGGAAAGTCAAGACACTAAATTGGAATTGGATACCCACGATAAACCACAGAACTCGACCAATTCAAGATATATGTTAAGGAATAGAGAAAATATCAATAGACCTGAAAGACTAAAAGATTATGAAGTGTTGAATTCTGTTTCTGAAGAAATAGGATTGTTAACATACAATGAAGCTGTAACCGGAGTAGACAAAGAAAACTGGGTAAAAGCAAAACAGGAAGAAAAAGATTCATTGAAGAAAAATGAAACTTGGGATTTTGTAAAAGCTGAATGTGTGAAAGAACTCATTTATATAAAAGCACTAATTGAAGAACTTACAAATGAAACCATACTTGCTAAACTAAATATTGATAACCAAAGTGCAATGACTTTAATGAAGACAGGACAAATGAACAGAAAGACAAAACATATAGATGTTCGATATCATTTTTTGAAAGATCAGATAAGAGAAAATGTTGATGTTCAGTTTTGCCCAACCCAAGACCAAGTTGCTGATATCCTAATCAAGCCTCTGCCAAAGGAAACTTTTGAAAAACACAGATCTTCACTGCTACAGATGTTTTGATAGAGTAATTAAAACTCTAAAACATGAATTCAAGAAGGAGTGTTGAATATATGAATTCAATTTTAGACTTTAATATTTTATATAATATTGTCACTGAATAATTATTTTAAATATTCTGTGGTATATCATCATTACTATTTCCATAGTTATCACTCCTCACTATTCTTATATATTATTACTTGTAAATAAATGGAAAGATATGGTTATGCATAAATAAACTATTTTCAATTACTAAAATCGTATGTATTAATTTCTAAAATAATATAAAACCCTAAAACCATTCTAACAAGATTTTGGTATAATCTTTACAAATAGAGTCTTTTCCATACATCCAGATAGTAACCTAATTCAACGCATTTGTTGAATCTTTGTTATAAAAATCGGGATTAAAAGTGTACCTGCATGTTTAATCATGTTATTACTAATAAAATCTGAACCTGGTGCTTCCTGGATATTTAATTCTGAAATGATATTTTCAACACCTTATATCTCAATAAAAAATGTTAATTTGGTCTTATATTCAGGTTTATAGTTTCCAATAATAACATGCTCCTCTTTATTGTATCAGAGATTTTTAAAGCTATATGGGTGCTTCTTAATTAATAATACTCGGCTTGTCACCGACCCGAGTCCTCTAGTCTGTAGAGACGGCCAATAGACGGCATTCAATTCCAGCGTCTATTTTGACGGGAGAGCCGACCATTATTTTTTTATACTATCTAATTTAATGCAGGAACAAGGATAATACAGTATTTCCCCCCTTTTTCCAAAGTACACGTGAGCCTTAGTTTATTGAGGGATTTATTTACACATCTGTCCTGAATTTTCCTCACTATATCTTTTGTGTATGAATCTATTTACAATTGATCTGTAGAAATTATAGAGATCTATTGCTATAATTCCCCTCTCTGAAATAGTTCCCAGCGTCTTCAGTGGGTTGCTAAATCTCCAGTGGGTTGCTAAATCTCCAGAAGGTGTCTTTTATAGATTATATAATTTAATAATGATTTCATGAATGTTACACAGTATATGCCACAAATGACTAAGGATAATTTTAGAAGAGATCGGTGCCAGACAAGTGTATTGAGAGAGAATAGTGAAAGAATAAAGTTGTACTAGATTTCGCGGATAAAGTCAAGAAAGGACATTATTCCAGAAGTCTCTTAAAAAAATAGTTGACACACCCCCCCCCCCCCCCCGGGCCTCATCATTATCTCTTTTCTTCAAAAAAAAAGGAAGTTGATACCCCTGGGACATTGGAATTTCACATACCCGAGGCCTTGTTAGCGTCGGGACACCCGACGCTCTATACATTCCAGGAAGGAATCTGTCAACAGCTCCCCCCATATCTGCACCTCTCAGGGACTTCTCCCACGGTAGCTTGGAAGCAAATTTTGGTGTGCTCTGGCACTATGTAATCTCAGGAATACATCTATCCCCCATACTATATATTATTTCATTTTCCCAATTATAAATTTAGATGCTCAAGCTCTACATTGTTTACCACTTTATCACACGCTATGCCTATAATGGTAACGACACTGTTATTAAAATGTCACACTTACACATTTAAGTAAGAAAATTTTACTAAGTCACATCTTACATGCTCCCTTCCCATATATCCAAAAACTGGAACACAACAGTCCCAGGCCCACACACGGGGGTCGCTTCTAGGTGGGCGCTTCTTAATTGGTAAAGCTCGGCTTGTCACCGACCCGAGTCCTCTAGTTTGCAGAGACGGTCAATAGATGGCGCTCAATTCTAGCGTCTATTTTGATGGGAGAGCTGACCATTATTTTATAGATTATCTAATTTAATACAACAACAACAAAGGGCTTTTATTAGGGCCCATTGCTCTGTATGGATTCGCCATAAAACAACAAAATAATACAGCAAATCCCCTCCCTTTTCCCCATGTACACGTGGGCCTTTGTTTAAAAAGGGATTTGTATGTAGGGTTGTTGACAGATTCCGCCGGGGTCCATGTCGCTGGAATGTACTAACAAGGCCTCTGGTATGTGAAATTCCAACCCCCCCCCCCCCCCCCCCCGGGTGTCAAAGGACATTTGAAAAAAAAAGGGGGGCCCTCCTCCTGACCCGATATACTGTGTAACATCCATGTAATCATTAATAAATTAGATAATCTATAAAAAAAACACCTTCTGGAGATTTAGCAACCCACTGAAGACGCTGAGAACTATTTCAGAAAAGAAAATATAGCAATAGAATTCTATAATTTCTATAGATCAATTGTAAATAGATTCATACACAAAAGAGATAGTGAGGAAAGTTTTAGAACAGATTTACACATCTGTTCTAAAACTTTCCTCACTATCTCTTTTGTGTATGAATCTATTTACAATTGATCTATAGAAATTATAGAATTCTATTGCTATATTTTCTTTTCTGAAATAGTTCTCAGCGTCTTCAGTGGGTTTCTAAATCTCCAGAAGGTGTTTTTTTTATAGATTAACTAATTTATTAATGATTACATGGATGTTACACAGTATATCGGGTCAGGAGGAGGGCCCCCCTTTTTTTCAAATGTCCTTTGACACTCGGGGGGGGGGGGGGGGGTGGAATTTCACATACCAGAGGCCTTGTTAGTACATTCCAGCGACATGGACCCCGGCGGAATCTGTCAACAACCCAACATACAAATCCCTTTTTAAACAAAGGCCCACGTGTACATGGGGAAAAGGGAGGGGATTTGCTGTATTATTTTGTTGTTTTATGGCGAATCCATACAGAGCAATGGGCCCTAATAAAAGCCCTTTGTTGTTGTTGTATTAAATTAGATAATCTATAAAATAATGGTCAGCTCTCCCATCAAAATAGACGCTAGAATTGAGCGCCATCTATTGACCGTCTCTGCAAACTAGAGGACTCGGGTCGGTGACAAGCCGAGCTTTACCAATTAAGAAGCGCCCACCTAGAAGCGACCCCCGTGTGTGGGCCTGGGACTGTTGTTTCCAGTTTTTGGATATATGGGAAGGGAGCATGTAAGATGTGACTTAGTAAAATTTTCTTACTTAAATGTGTAAGTGTGACATTTTAATAACAGTGTCGTTACCATTATAGGCATAGCGTGTGATAAAGTGGTAAACAATGTAGAGCTTGAGCATCTAAATTTATAATTGGGAAATGAAATAATATATAGTATGGGGGATAGATGTATTCCTGAGATTACATAGTGCCAGAGCACACCAAAATTTGCTTCCAAGCTACCGTGGGAGAAGTCCCTGAGAGGTGCAGATATGGGGGGAGCTGTTGACAGATTCCTTCCTGGAATGTATAGAGCGTCGGTGTCCCGACGCTAACAAGGCCTCGGGTATGTGAAATTCCAATGTCCCAGGGTATCAACTTCCTTTTTTTTTGAAGAAAAGAGATAATGATGAGGCCCGGGGGGGGGGGGGGTGTGTCAACTATTTTTTTAAGAGACTTCTGGAATAATGTCCTTTCTTGACTTTATCCGCGAAATCTAGTACAACTTTATTCTTTCACTATTCTCTCTCAATACACTTGTCTGGCACCGATCTCTTCTAAAATTATCCTTAGTCATTTGTGGCATATACTGTGTAACATTCATGAAATCATTATTAAATTATATAATCTATAAAAGACACCTTCTGGAGATTTAGCAACCCACTGGAGATTTAGCAACCCACTGAAGACGCTGGAACTATTTCAGAGAGGGGAATTATAGCAATAGATCTCTATAATTTCTACAGATCAATTGTAAATAGATTCATACACAAAAGATATAGTGAGGAAAATTCAGGACAGATGTGTAAATAAATCCCTCAATAAACTAAGCTCACGTGTACTTTGGAAAAAGGGGGGAAATACTGTATTATCCTTGTTCCTGCATTAAATTAGATAGTATAAAAAAATAATGGTCGGCTCTCCCGTCAAAATAGACGCTGAATTGAATGCCGTCTATTGGCCGTCTCTACAGACTAGAGGACTCGGGTCGGTGACAAGCCGAGTATTATTAATTAAGAAGCACCCATATAGCTTTAAAAATCTCTGATACAATAAAGAGGAGCATGTTATTATTGGAAACTATAAACCTGAATATAAGACCAAATTAACATTTTTTATTGAGATATAAGGTGTTGAAAATATCATTTCAGAATTAAATATCCAGGAAGCACCAGGTTCAGATTTTATTAGTAATAACATGATTAAACATGCAGGTACACTTTTAATCCCGATTTTTATAACAAAGATTCAACAAATGCGTTGAATTAGGTTACTATCTGGATGTATGGAAAAGACTCTATTTGTAAAGATTATACCAAAATCTTGTTAGAATGGTTTTAGGGTTTTATATTATTTTAGAAATTAATACATACGATTTTAGTAATTGAAAATAGTTTATTTATGCATAACCATATCTTTCCATTTATTTACAAGTAATAATATATAAGAATAGTGAGGAGTGATAACTATGGAAATAGTAATGATGATATACCACAGAATATTTAAAATAATTATTCAGTGACAATATTATATAAAATATTAAAGTCTAAAATTGAATTCATATATTCAACACTCCTTCTTGAATTCATGTTTTAGAGTTTTAATTACTCTATCAAAACATCTGTAGCAGTGAAGATCTGTGTTTTTCAAAAGTTTCCTTTGGCAGAGGCTTGATTAGGATATCAGCAACTTGGTCTTGGGTTGGGCAAAACTGAACATCAACATTTTCTCTTATCTGATCTTTCAAAAAATGATATCGAACATCTATATGTTTTTCTTTCTGTTCATTTGTCCTGTCTTCATTAAAGTCATTGCACTTTGGTTATCAATATTTAGTTTAGCAAGTATGGTTTCATTTGTAAGTTCTTCAATTAGTGCTTTTATATAAATGAGTTCTTTCACACATTCAGCTTTTACAAAATCCCAAGTTTCATTTTTCTTCAATGAATCTTTTTCTTCCTGTTTTGCTTTTACCCAGTTTTCTTTGTCTACTCCGGTTACAGCTTCATTGTATGTTAACAATCCTATTTCTTCAGAAACAGAATTCAACACTTCATAATCTTTTAGTCTTTCAGGTCTATTGATATTTTCTCTATTCCTTAACATATATCTTGAATTGGTCGAGTTCTGTGGTTTATCGTGGTATCCAATTCCAATTTAGTGTCTTGACTTTCCTCTATTTCAGAATCCAAATCTTCTCTGTATCTTGGCTGAATGACACTGGTCATTTCATTTGTTAGTTTTCCTGTAAACACCACATCTCTTGCAATTATAATCCTTCTTTTCTGCATGTCCCACAATCTGTATCCATTTCCACTGTATCCGATAAGTGAATATTTTTACTATCCAATTTTTTTTAGGTTTCCCAATTTTTGACATACACTTCACTCCCGAATAATTTTACATTAGAAAGATTAGGCTTTCTTCCAAACCACATCTGTGCTGGTGTTGTTTGTACTGTATTTGAAGGGCTTCTGTTGATTAAATAGGCAGCGACTCTTGTGGCCTCTCCCCACATTTCCTTATTTAATTTGGAATCCAGCAAAAGTGCTCTGGTTTTTTCAATCAGAGTTCGATTCAACCTTTCTGCTTTTCCATTCAATTGTGGAGTATATGGAACTGTAAAATCAAGTATTATTCCTTTCATTTTGCACCATTCTTTAACTTGCGTATTGGCATATTCACCGCCATTATCACACCTTAATTTTGACACTTTCGCATTTGAAAATCTTTTCATTTACATATTCTTTAATATATTCTTTTGCTTCATATTTATTGCTGAGCAAATACACATAACAGAAATGTGTATAATCATCCAAAAATGTCATTATATATTTCTTATTATTGTTGCGTTCCCGGTTTGGATAGATGAAAAGGGAGGATACACGATGTGACTTATTAAAGTTTCCTTACTTAAGTATATATATATATAGCAATTTAGGCCAACAACCCCATGTATATAACCCGCAGCAAGACCTTAATGTTGTATAATAGAAGCACAGCTGTCAATGATGCACTATCGACATATGTCTTTACATCATCACATGTAATGCAATTTGTGCAAACAGGATAAATAAAGTAAAAAAAAAGGGGGGGGGGGAAACTCTGTAATTGATTAAGAGTTGAGTTAAAGCAGGGATCGAGCATATAATATTGTCAGAACAAAGGTCTAAAGATGGAAACAGCCACTACACTAGTATACGATTCATATTAAGACATTTTTATAGCCCATAATAACACAAACAATAGTCAAACATACAAATCTGTTTGCATCATGCCGTACCCTCCTAACAGCGTAACAATAGCCCGAGGAATCAGAAAATATGGTATAATGGTAAATATGATGGAATAACGCACTGAAACACATAAAAGTACAAACATTGCTGAAACCTGACAGATAGATACCCTCAAAGTAGGCCTGATAAAGTAGTAATTTGCGAAATTAAGGTGTGGGGGGTAGTACCATAAAGCAAAAAGGAGTGAATATGTATGAGAGAAAACAAGAAATTTTCTCTAGATATTTATTTAAATAAATTAAAATTTGGGAACATGTCTATACTGACGAGATATGCTATTTACATAGTAAAATTTAGATAGAGGACCTGAAGTTACTTTATAGCCCTTTAGGGCCCATGCGAAATCTAGGTTGGCTACTACACAAAAAGGGGGGGGGGGGGGGAGGCGCTAAGTCATAATGACAAATGGCTTACCTTTTCTCGAAAGTGCCGGCAAAGGTCTGGTCTCCGTCTGAAGGCTGTCCTCTCACTGAGCGACTCAGATTCAAAACTGCCTTTTGGCAAAGAAACCCTCTTTTATTCTTGTCTCACTCGTTTTTCAATTCGCCGAAAAAAACACCAATTCAAAGCCAACGGCTCCAGAAACAATTTCATAGACGCCCCAGGCCTCTCCCATCAAATAGAACAATAGTATTACCAAAACAAAAATATCTAAAGAAGAAACAGCCACGCATCTAGTGTAAAATTTCAGACCTCAGGCCCCCCTCCACATGGATTGAAATACTATCCTCCCTTTTCTCGGACGATATAATATCGCCCCCCCCCCTGCTAAAAACGACCCAGGCCCCTTTTACCTGGACTGTAATGTGATGCTTCCTTTTTTTCGGAAGGATATTTATAAGCTAGTCTTTTAGAAATCTTCCTTCTCCATTTTTTTTCTGGTCACCTTACCTAAATTTTTGGTGAGGGA